>KK116500.1:560833-635249 GCA_000611955.2 Stegodyphus mimosarum
CTTGTTTTTGAAATATCTAATTTCAATTTTTAAAAAATTTAATTGTTTTAACTGTATTTGGAGTTTTATATTTTCCTATATTTTTCAATTTTAAAGAAGATATTTTGAGGTTTTATTCATTTTCGTCTTACCACGAAGTGAGAAATGAATTAATTGAATGAGAAATCTATTTCTGATGAAATTCGAGGAAATAAGTTTAAATGAAATGCGGGAAAAATACGTATAATTTAATATTCCGTACTAGGAAGTTATGTGGTGCCCGCATCAGATTTTTTTCGTGAACGATCTCAACAAAGTTTCCTCTATAAGCTCAAATATTTTCTGAACAGAATTGTCATAACAATTAAACAACAGAGTTATACAGGATAAAATTAAATCTTCTATTTCAAGAATTTCGCAAACCTTCCATGAGCTGAACCCACTTCCACTGAAGCGGCTTCAATATCATTGTTGTAAAGGAGTGTACAAACATTCTCAGCTAAGCACTTTTTGAAGAAAATTAAATTAATTAGGAAACAGAAAATTATTATTATCAATAAAAAGAGGTACAATATAATGTTGAAAATATCTTCATTGACAGAGCAGTACCATGACTAAATAAGCTTGCTTTTCGGTTTGATTATTTCAAACGTGACAAATTTTTATTTCTTCTACACAACATTGTCCCTTCGTTTACTAAACACATAATACCTCAGTTTTTAATATTTCTTCGCTATTTCATTACTAACTTGATAATTCTCTTTTCACATCTACAGAAAAGTAAAGAATTATTCTAAAGATGTGACGCACTTCCTAAACAAATGTCTTACAACTATCCAGGGGAAAACGCAGCGTCAATAGCTGTTATATCCATAAAGCTTTTACTGACACTTAAGTGTCCAAGTGATGTACTAAAATTGCCAATTTGTGCATCCGGCCCACAGAGCAAACCCTGGCCATAAATGAACCATAAACACCATGTCCTTATAGATGTTGACAACTTGATAACTGTTACTGGAACACCGGATCTAATCAGCTTCTGCTGATGTGTTGCAGCACATTGAATTACATGATCAGAATGCTTTTTGTCTCCTGTTGATAAATATTTCAAAAAGTTCACGAAAGTGTTGTTTACTTGCGTTTTATGGCAAGATTGGACGAGATATACAGGGTTCTTTTAACTAATCTCTTAACCGTCTCATGTTTTTCTATAAAATCTTTCAAAAGTCAAAGATTTTTTTATTGTTTCATTTTATTTACTTTGAAACTGTTAATCGATTGGTTTCCGACTCTTCTGCTATGCAGGCATATATATATTTTTTCTTTTAAAACCTTTTGCTGCTTTGGTGTTCCAAATTTTAAGACCTTGCTAATCTATTCATTTTTTGTTTTACACTTTTTAGAGCAAATTCTCTTTTTTGGGGGGCGCATGTTGTTTACTTCTGTTTTAAATGTTTTTGGACTCTATCCAATGATATTGCAAGATTTTATTAGATTTTTAAGCTTTTTTACTTCCTTGTACGAAGTAAAATGGAAGTATTTTAATCGCGAAAAACATCGGGTATCATAATGTAGAGTTATTAGAAAGTTTATTGAAGCAAGAAATTGAAGAAATAAGCAACGCCTTCACCGGAACTCGAACCACGGAGCTCTGGAATACGCATCCAGCGTGCTGACCTCTACACCACGAAGGCGGGAGAAATATCTTATTATAGTTCACCAAAAATATCCATTTTGACAGCTATCGAAGGCAATTTAACGATGTTTTTGCGTGACATCTGGCTAAGGACAGAATAAAGGACTCTTTTTCTCCAAGCGAATTATAAAACTGATTTAAAATGGATTCTTAAGAGAATTTGTTTCGTGGCGTCTTTGCGTACGTACGTACATATATATGTATATATCTCGCATGACTCAAAAACAAGTAGTCTCAGAACGGTGAAATTTTTTATATAGGATTGCTATAACATGTAGATGTGCACTTCCTATTTTGGTTGCAATCGGCCGCACCAAAAAGTATATAAATATGTAAGATTTAAGAAAATGCGATAGCTGCTGTAAAAACTAATTGGCGATCTTAAAATTAATATTCTAAATTTGGTGATCTCCCCCTTAGTATAACAAACAAACCTTTAACAAAAAATGCGTATAATTTAATATTCCTTGCAACGAAGTCGTGTGGTGATCATCAGATTTTTTTGTTTATGATTTACGTTATTTTTTACCTGGTCTGTATGTTTTCAAAATTTGCATATGTTGTGTTATTTTCCAGTTTTAGATTAAAAAACTGCATATGGTTTTGATTTTTTCAAGTATTGGATTATTATTTTAGCAAACATGGTTTTTGGACTCGATCTGCTCAAAATAATTATTTTCAGTTTTTCTGTAATTTCTCAATTTGTTTCGAGTTTGTCTATGATTTTGATGCTATAATTTTGCATTTTTGGCACTGCTTGCTTTGGCCTGTAGGTGTTGGAATGATAAAGAGAGGGATTACTTTGATTGTATTCAAAGATTACTTTTAATTTCAAAAATTTTAATTTTCATTTTTGTACGTTCAGAAACAGGACATTTTATTTACTTCTTTTGTTGCATAACCCCCTTATGACGATTCAACGAAAGATGTATCATTTTCACTTTGAATTTTGGCATGGCTTTCTTTCTTCCGGTTCGCCACTGTGCTTCTGTTTTTGGTCTTTTGCATGTGGTTTATTCTAAATTGAATATGGAACGGATTTTAAACATATTTTTATTTTATTTTATTCTTCATTACTACCACAACTTGTCTTAGATATCGGCGCTCAGTTTTATTAGGTTTTTAACTGTTTTTACTTTGTATTTATTCATTATTAAATATGCACACACACACACACACACACACACACACATATATATATATATATATATATATATACGCATATGTATACAAAGAAAGCTAAATGTCTACATAGATAATAAAATAACTACAAATATATAGAGAGAGATACGTTAACATAGATAAAAAAATCCCGAAGCATTTTAAAAATTCCGTCAATATAAACAACACTCATCATTTTAAAATTTTGTCGGTTCTTTATCATCTCCTTCGAATTAAATATGATGGGAAGGGGGGAAAAGAAATGTTTTTTGTGCTGTATTTTTATTTATTGATTTTTTTATTTACCGGTTTAGTTAAAGTAATTCAGATTAATAAATAATTCATTTTTAAGTAGGATGATGCATTTGACATAAACACTGTTAAGATCTTATTCATTATTTAACGCAAATAGCTTGTCAATTACTTGCAAAAATATTTATCTATTTCATATGATGAGTTTACCGTTGGACGGCTGGTGTTTCCATAAAAGTTTTGATCCTAGAGAATGCGGTGTTTGCGTAAAGTTTTAAGTGGAAAGTAATATATGCCAGTGTAAAGTTAATATACGCCAGTTTTCTTTAGCAAGTCCTCCACCATGGCATCCTTCCTCTCAGACAGATAGCCCTCGGGCGCTTTCAAAAACAAATTTAATCTGCCGCTTGAGTAGTATTCATCACTGTATAATTATGTATGTTCAGTGAACTATCATGCAATGAGTTGTGTGAAGGTCTGCATATTACTCCTTAAAACCCATTGATGGAAGATCCCCCTTCCATTATTGTGGAGTTGAATATTGTGTTATATTAATGTGATTGATTCGAATCTTGCATTTTTTTAGCTGACTATTTTGGAAGCACTTCAAATGGAAATGATTGGCGACTGCAGTCCGTGAATTTTCTTCGACCATTTTGGAAAATTAATATTTATCAATATCAATGACAGATCAAATGATCCCTTGTATCCCAAGCTTGCAGACTCAATGATGATTTTGCTAGGTTTGAATAGTTAGCAAATTCAATTAGGACCCTTTGTCAACTAGGACATTAATTTGGAAGACTATATAAGGTTAGTTCTAAGCAATTGTCCCCAGCTCACCTAGCTGGCGAAGCCTGTCGTATGGCTATGAGAAGACAGACCAAGAGACTAAGGTATTTTCTCGCTCTTTTTTGCATGCTTTCGTGGTCTAACGGTAGCACACTGGTGCGTATTCGAGAGCTCAAATACCGGCGAGGGCATTGCCTATTTTTCATGTCTCCTCTTCACAATAACCTAATGACTCTACAGTGACTCTCAAACTAAAAGGTGGTGGATGATGATTCTTCACTACCAGGATTTTGCGATTGGGTTCCTACAATCTCTCTTTAAAAGCGAAAGTATAGAAGGTATTTTCTCCCTCCTTTCTGTATGCCTTCGTGATGTAACGGTAGCACACTTGGCACTTATTCAAGAGGTCCAGGTTAGAGTCCCAGTGAGGGCAGTGCACATTTTTCACATCTCCTGCTTCAAAATAACCTAATGACTCTGCAGCCTAATGACCTGATGACTGCTGGAATCTCGGCGAGAGCACAAATTAATTTTCACTCTAAAAACCTGAAAACACTATCCAAGGTGTCTGTAGTTTTGATTCTAATTAAATAATGGTATTTAATTTATTGAAATTAATAAATGAAATGTTCCCTACTATTGCTTCCTTAGTTTGCATTTTGAATTTTTTAATTAAAATTTTTTGTACGTTATTTAAATGGTATATATGCTCACGATATGGTATGTGAGAAATGTTAATTTCAGTTAACATTTACAGTACGTTTTTCGGACTCCATCAGATCTGTAATTTGGTCTAAATAATGAACTATTTTTTGTCCAGGTATGTCTCCCCGTGCGCCAGATATATACAACAAGGGGCTTACAAAAGAGAGTTAATTAAAGCATTCAATATTACATACATAAATAAAACGAACGAAAACAAAGAACAGCAGGCTAAACTTCAGTGAAACAGACACGTTCACTGGCTAAGTCACGCCAAATTTTTCCATATCGTTCTGCAAGCATAATCTAGGGCCATCGAAGGTAGGACAGAAAAAATTAAATGGTCCATATCTTGTGACACATTTTTTTTACCACTCACAGACATTACTTGATATTAGATTGAAATGAAACAAGTAACTTACAAATTTACCATGACCAAATATAAACTGAGATACTTTAAAATTAATAAAGAGGAAAGACTCAAAATGCAGTCTACGGTAAATAGAAAGGAAGAACATTTGATGTTCCCAAAATTGCAAATTGAAATATATTCTTCATTCCACTTAGACAAAATCTTCTTATAATAAAAGCACTTTCAGTAACTCTTTGAATGCTAATATTGATATCGATGGATAGCTTTAAAGCGTCTTTATCTAAGAAATTAGCTCTTCCATTCCCATAGAATCCATAATGACCACGCACATATAAGCAAAGCAAACATCAATTATCCTATTTCTAAGCGAACACTAGTTAACAGAGTTTCGATTACTAGTTTGTTGCTTCTGATAATACGGTTCAAAATGTGAAGAGATCATGTAAGGTACCTTGAGGACGCTGTCCGATTATCCTTATCCATTTGACGACAAGATAAATGCAGAGAAATTCTTGGAAAAACTGCGCATTCACTTCGAATACGGTGTTTAAAATAGCAAACCTCAGGTTGATCGTCAAAAAGAATAAATATGAAACCAACCTTATTGTTCAGTTTATTGCCATCTTAAAACAAACCATGAAAACAATTTTCCATAGTTTCTTTATAATCGCATAAACTCATAGGCTTTAAAGTAGCTGGATTAGGAATATCTTGGAAGGGGTCATTTCCGTTTACAGTCTTCCAAAGTATCAGTTGCCACTGTCTCGAAACATTATTCCTATATTCAGTTCCAAACAGGCGTAACTTCTGCAAGAATAAACGTAGCTTCTGTTTCAACTATAATTCTCTAAAGGGATAAACAGCTGTTGGTTTTTTCCCGCGACGAAAACATACAGTCAGAACGGAACTGAACGATGATATTATAAGATGTATAGATTGATCCGGCACTGTGCCGCGTAAGATATTAATATTTGTTTTAAATCATGTTTTGTATTGTTTTCAATAAATAATCAAAGACAACTACTGTAAAATAAATGACTCAACACTTCAAAACGATGACACCACATTGTTGGTGACCTACGTCGTGTTTGTGAGTAACGCTGACCTTCTAATGGAATGTTTCTGATTCGCGACCATGGAATTGAGGTAGGTCCTTTTAGATTCAGTTCTTGAAGTGTTATGATTTTGCATGTGACAGGAAGGTTTGAATTTATAGCTGTGATTTGATTATTTAGTTGTTGTAAATTGATTCGAAGTTTAGTTTCGAAAACAGAAGTAGTTTTGCAAACTATGTGAAAAGAGTTGAAAGGTTAAGGCAGAAACGAAACTACATTACACAGCATTTTTGTAATTTTTTGACAAAAATTGAAGATGCAATAAATAAACCTTTAGGTGAAATTTATAGTAAAGAACAAAACTTTGATGGTCTTTATGATCAAAGAAACCAGTTGAATGAAAAGACAAAAGAATCTTAAAGGTTTTGATAGTGAAATAGAAGCGATAATCGGTATAAATGAGTTACTAGTTACAAGACGAAACTCCTGGCGCGCATTCCAACAGCGGCTGCTTTAACAGTAGTAACGAAGGAAATATGTATTTCTGTTCGGATAAATCTCATGTAACTCAGAAATGTCCTTTAACATTAACCGAAAAACGAAATTCGTTAAAACACAGGCACGATGTTACATTTGTCTAAAACGTAGGCATACATCAAAATTTTGCTGGAAAAAAGACCAGCTGTGCAAAATATGTAAGAAATCTCACAGTTATTTAATATGAGATAAGGCTGAACCGACAATTTATCTACGGTACAGTCATTGAATTGCTTCGGAGGACGTAAAAGGAAATCTGTAAACAAATCCGAGAGCCCAGAAGCATCCCCGGTTTTATTGCAAACATTCAGCGCTATAGTAAAAACAAATAAAAAAGCGAAATGCTGAGGGTGTTAACAGGCGGCGGGAGCAACAGAACGTTCATAAGAAGGAAAACTGCCGACTCGTTAGGATTGAAGATTACCAGATGTGAAACTTTTGAAATATATGGATTTGGTAGCGAGCGTAAACCTAAACAGCAGTATAATATAGTTCACCTTGATTTGCGGAACAGGTCAACCCTAGTGAAAAACTCAGCATAGAAGCAGTGGTAATTGATGCGATTACGCATGACCACATAGAAGTTCCTTCAAAGTGGTTTAGAAACATGGCTCTAAGTAAGGGAATAGAATTGGCCGACATTGGAAATACGAAAGAGATACATATGTTGATCGGCTCAGATTACATTTGCGAAATTTTATATGAAAGAAACATAAGATTAGGGAAATGATTAGTAATTGCGGATAGTTTGTTTGGGTTTGTAATCCAAGGTAAGGAAATGGGATCGGATGACCATGGGAATTATGATTATGATAAGACTTGTGTAAACCATATCTCCGTGAAGGAAGGAACAGAATTTGAAGGACTTCGGAATTTATGGGATTTTGAGGCAATAGGAGAAGGAAAACAACAACAGGAGAAGGAAATTTCGCGATCAGATGCAGATGTCATAGGCATGTTTGAAAGAAATACCACGTTTAAAAATGGGAAGGACGGAACTAAATTATTATGGAAGGAGGGTGGTAACACATTGAACAGTAATTATGAAGTTACAGAAATTTGATAAACTTAAATAATAAATTTAAGCATGATCAGCATTTGTACTTTCGTTATAAAGGAATAATTAATGAACCAGTTAAGGGATGGTATTGTAGAGCAAGTTGCATTTCATGGAGATGATGTTAGAAAAATTGGGTATTTTATGCCTCATCATGCTGTAGTACGCGAATCAAAGGAAAGTACGAAGGTTAGAATTGTGTATGATGCGTCGTCAAAGTTAGAGATGAACAGTCGCTCAATGATTGTTTAGATAGTGGTCCTAACCTTAATCCAGATTTGCTCAGGATTATTCTAAGATTTCGTTATCACGCAATAGCATTTTGTGCTGATATCCAAAGAGCAGCTTTAGAGATTGGCATAGTTGAGGAGGATCAAAAGTTTTTGCAGTTTTTGGAGAAATGAGAGGGGGACCGAACTTGATTTCAGTGATCGTGATATCAGAATTTTACGAATGACACGTGTTCCCTTTGGTGTCAAATGCAGTTCTTTAATTTTGACAGCAATTATACGACTCCATTTAAAGAAATATGAAAATTCACACAATGAAGCTTATTCTATTTTGAAAGACCTTTATGTTGATGACTTAATAAGTGAAGCATCAACTGTTGAAGAAGCGGTATCCTTAGCAAAAGACTCTAAATTCATATTGAGTGAAGCGAACATGAATTTAAGGCAGTGGTCTTCTAATTCAGCGATCCTTAATCAAAGATGGAAAGAAATCCAAATGGAATGTCGGACACCATCGAATCAAACAGATATACCGTTAAAGGTATTAGGATTAATTTGGGACAATGATACGGACACTTTGAAGATAGATCTGAACCAATTTACGAAATTTAAATATGCGACACCAACAAAACGTATAGTTTTTAAGTGCACGTGGCATGTTGTTTGATCCATTAAGTTTAATTACACAATTCAGTGTTAGAATTAAGTTAATAGTGCAGATTCTTTGGGAAAAGAGCTTAAAATGGGATGAAAATATTCCAGCAGAATTGAAGTCTTTGTTTTAGGAGTGGTGCAATGAAGTTACCGAGCTTGAGAGGCTTGTCATACCTCGACCATATTTTAATGAGCTGGAGATTCAGCAGCTGAAGTACATATATTTTCTGACGCAAGCCCAAAAGCTTATGGTGCGGTTGCATATTTCAAGATTAGATACCATGACAAATGTAAGACAAGTTTTATAATTTCAAAATGTCGCCTAGCTCCACTGAAGAAAATGACCTTGCCACGTTTAGAATTATTAGGAAACTTGATTTCCGCACGATTGGCTCATTATATAGGAGCCACGTTTTCTTTTTTGAAAGAAAGCGACATTTTCATGTGGACAGATTTCACAATATGTGTACATTGGATTAGAGGTGTTGAAAACGATTGGAAGCAATTTCTCCGCAATAGTGTGCTGGAAATCAAAGAAAAGACGAATCCATCGAATTGGAATTTTTGCAACGGAAAACTGAATCCAGCAGACAAACTCACTAGAGGAGTAAGTGTACGTTCCTTAATTAATGATGAAACATGGGAGAGGGAGCCCTCGTGGTTAATAGAAGCTGATTTTCTAAATAGTGAAAAAATACCGAATGCTAATATTGATACATTTGAAGCAGAAAGGGAGAGAAAAAAGAGCTGTATTGCCTTACCAGCATACGCAGAACGTACCGATTGCTTGTTAAATTTCCTTAGGTGCAGTACTTATCTAAAGTTCTTCGAGTCACTGCCTGCGTCCTACAGTTTATTAATGACTGTAAGAAGAATTCTGAAAAGTTTGAAGCAACACTAACTGCAGAAGAACTTACAAGTGCTGAACGCTATTGGATTCGTTTTACACAGCTAAGTGAGCTTGAAAAGGATTTTATTAAACTGACACAAAATTAATCTCTTAGTTCCGATTCCAAACTAAACCCTATTCTAACGGCAGAAGGACTCATATGTCTTGGTGGTAGATTACAATATTCTGATTTTCAGCTTCAAGAAAAGTATCCATGGATTATTTCAAAAAAATCTAAATTCACTGAATTGCTAATTAATAGAGACGAGCACTTGCTTCATGCTGGTGTTTCAGATACACTCACTCAAACTCGAGAAAATTATTGGATCATCCGAGGTAGACAAGTTGTAAAATCGTGCTTGAATAACTGTTTCGTTTGTAGGAAATTTAAGGCTAAAGAGGGCACTCAAGTGATTGCTCCATTACCAGCGGACAGAATTTATGAAGCGAATCCCTTTGAAATCACTGGCACCGGCTTCGCTCGTCCTTTGTTTACGAAAGGTGGAGACAAGATTTACATCTGTTTGTTTACTTGTGCAGTCACATGTGCAATTCATCTTGAAATTGTTTCTAGCTTTGTAAGGTTTTAGTTTAAACTAACAAACTTTTATGTTAATTTTCTTTTTCCTGTAAGTTCTTATTTCAACTTCCCGTTAGAACGAGCGCGCGTTTCAGCTTTATGCTAATTTGAAGTGAAGCCAAGTTTTGTATTTAAGGGTTAGCAAGGAACTTCTCGGTGTGAGAGAGCTTTTAGTTTCAGATCACTGCGGCTCTGTTCAACGTCCACCTGACTAGCTAGTGGTATTTTCTTCCACTCGGCTTGGAGAATACATAGAAGTTGCTTCACCGATTTTGCACGGGTAGTGCACCCCTGAATTCGGCGATGCAACTCGTCCCAGAGGTTCTCGATAGGGTTCAGGTCTGGACTCTGGGCAGGCCAGTCCATTCGATGAACTCCATTGGCACCATACCAAGCCTTGGTTATCGTCGAAACATGACAACTGGCATTGCCGTCCTGAAAGTAACAGGGGTCCAACCCGTAAAACTGCCACCATGTAGGAAACATATTGTCATCCAAAATAGTGCAGTAGGCATCGGAGTTGAGCTTACCATGAAAGGGTCCCAGCCCATACCAGGAGAAACACCCCCAGACCATAATTCCACCTCCGCCGAACTTGACTGTTGGCACAATGCATTCTGGCAGGAGACGTTCTCCAGGTAGACACCAGACCCAAACCCTGCCTTCCGAACGGTAAAGGGTGAACCTTGATTCGTCACTCCAAAGAACCCGTTTCCACTGATCTACGGTTCAATTTCGATGTGCTTTGCACCACATTGACCGAGCAGCGCGGTTGGACTTTGTGATCAAAGGCTTATGGGCAGCAGCACGACCATGAAAATCAAGCAAATGTGCTTCCTTAAGGATAGTATTCATTGAAACAATACTCCCGGATACCTGTTGAAACTCCTCGCGGATGAGGGCCATCGGTTGAATGCGGTTCTTCCGAATTTCTTTGAACAGCACTCGTCGGTCTCTATCTCCCAGTTTCTTTGGTCTGCCGACTCGGGGCACATTTCGACAATCACCGCTCACCTTCCACTTCTTAATCACATAGGCCACTGTCGATTTTGGGTACTTCAGATCGCTAGATATGTCCCTTAAGGATCGGCCACATTTGTGATACCCGATAATTATACCTTTCTCGTAATCAGAGAGCTCCGAACTGCGAGGCATCTTGCATGCGACTAAAGCCGATGCTGTTTCCTACACGATATATACCGGAGTCCGTGACGTACCTTAGGACCGCAGATATCGTCATTTGCATAGGTGTCCAAATACTTATTGGTAGTCAGTGTAGAATCTATTCAGAACTCTATACCACTTACTTACGTTCGCAATGATCCATCAGAGCCATTCTCTCTCACTCCTGCTCATTTCCTGACTGGAAAACGGTTAACATCCTTACCGCACCAGCCTGGTCATGTTAAAGAACATGTTGCAAGTAACAAAAGGGTTTTAATCAAAAGATATTTGTATCGGGAAAAAAATTTTAAATGATTTTTGAAGACGATGGAAAAGAGAGTATCTTCTCCAATTAAAAGGTGCAAATTGTTTCAAACCTGTTAATGTAACCACTGATTTTAATATAAATGATGTAGTTTTGATAGGTGATGACAAACTACCAAAGTAGCTGCGGAAGCTGGGAAAGGTGATGGAGTTGCATACAGGCCGTGATAACAAGGTAAGAAGTATCACATTAAAAACTTTTTCAGGTGTGATAAAAAGGCCTGTCCAAATGTTATGTCATTTGGAACTTGAAAGGATTGATGAATGATTGTTTTTAGGAAATTTTCAGGTATCTGTTAGTATTTCTTTAGTAATTGAAATCTCTTACTTGTGTTAGTTATAGTTTGATTATAAATGTTTTCTACCTATTTTCATTTAGCTTGTGGTAGTTAGTAAGATAAAATTTATAGTAGCAGCTAGTATGATGAAAGTGTCCTTTATATACAGTGTATTCGTGTTATGCTGTATGCCACAAATTTTGTAAAGGTGTAAGATGTGATATTTTATTGTGAGATTTTGAATTTATGACAAATACGTTCGTCCCGGGCCGGGGGAAAATACAGTCAGAACGGCACTGAACGATGATATGATAAGATCTATAGATTGATCCGGCACATAATCACTAAAAATACGAAGAAGAATTCTGCGTTCAGTCCTTCTCGGATTTCTTTTATTAATCTTCTTCGCAAGAACGTATTCCCAAGCACTATACGAAATGAACGGTACAATACACTGCTTATACATCAATTTCTTGACTTAATAACGTACTCCAAAAGTATTTTTGACAATTCGATGAAAACCATTGATGCTTTTTTCACGTTTAGTAGAAAGAAATTCAATGTGCTTTCGCTTTTCCCGTATTAATTTTTGGTTAAGTATGACACCAATATAGTTTTCACTCTCATCAAATTCCAAGGACAAATCATCGCGCATCAAAAGAGCAATATTTTTTTCGTCAAAATTTCTGGAAACAATAATAGCTCTACTTTTTGAAGGATTGAAAGTGAGTTTATAAGAGATCAGCCTATAAGGTATTTCTCCCACCTTCTTATCACGCCTTCGTGGTGTAGGGGTCAGCACGCTCGGCGCGTATTCGAGAGGTCCGTGGTTCGAGTTCCGAGGAAGGCATTGGTCATTTTTCATCTTTCCTGCTTCTAAATACAATAATGTCTCCGCAAGCCAATTGGATACAAAATCCAGCACTTCTTGTATTCTCAAAAGAACATTAGTAAAAAGCTTTCCTTGGAAAATTAAAAGTAAGTCGTTTCCAAATGCAATTTTTAAACAACCGTATAAATCACTTAAAATGTCATTTAATATTATGTTCCAAAGAGTAGAACCGACAGCGAAAATTATACAGAAAAAGTGATGAGATGTCAAAATGAATCGAATCTAAAAAAGCGCTGTAAATTTTAACAAAGACTTTTGAAGTGAAATTCACTATTAAAAAAAAAGTTACCAACAGTTTTTTAAAACTGAGGATACAATTGAAAAATTGCTATCGAACGAAAGGAGACAAGCACAAACAGAATACTGATTTGTAAGAGATAAAATTTCATCAAGAAAGAGATTACAAAAAGAGTTTTAAAAACGTTAGAAAAGTAATTTCAAATTTGCATACATATTTTAATACAGAAAATGTTAAAAAAAGCCCCTTTTGACGTAATTTAAAATCGAAAACCTTTCAGATTTTTAAATTTTTTTTTTCATTTTTCTTTATTTTGTTTTATTTTCCTGCAAATTTATTTCCAATTGAAAGCTCATTTTAACATGAAAATATTCATAACATAAAGTACTGCCATTAGATATACCGAATAAATTAGGATGTATTGCAATTTAAAATTTTATTTGTTATTTTCTGTTTGGTGCTTGTGAAACGTAACAAAACTGTAAGTACAATGAAAGAATAAATTCAGGCTTCTCTAATATTTGAAATTATATGAGAAATGGACGGAAATGTTAAGGAAGCGTGAATTTTTTGTCAGGCTTCTATAACTTCTTCTTAATTCCTTTTTTCTAGATGCTAAGTTTGAAACAAAACGGATGTATTAGCATCAAATTTTGAGACCAAGCCATCGAAATTTAATCTCGAAAGAGAAAAAAAAGGAGAAGGAAAGAAAAAGGAAAAAGAAGGAGAATAAATCACTGGAGACCGGGATCGTAACAACCTTGTTCACCAAGAAAGCGATTCTTTAGACTATTTTCCTATACAAGAGATTTTAACCTCATCTTTCTACCGTTACACACTACCACCTCATTAATATGCAAATATAAATCTTTTGTTCATTTCATTGTATGTGTGTGTAAGCGTTGGTAAAGTGTGTATAACTATTATGTAAAAGTACCATTTCCTAATAAAAAATGAACACCTTTTTTATTCTGTATGAGAAATTTACCCATTCATGCCCTTTCTAGAACCGGCAAGAATAGGTAAATTTCTCATGCAGAAAAAAGAAGGTGTTCATCTTCATGTTTTCAGGTTTGCTACTTGGCCTCCTGAGACTAAAACTTCTACGTTCTTACCCTTTCTAGAAACGTTCTGCCGACCTTCGGTATAAAGCATCGTCGTAGAAAATAGAGGTTTCAAAACTTTTCAGTTTTAAAATATCGTTATCGAAACTACGTTAGTAAAAATTAAAGCTTCTATAAATCATCGCATGATGATAACCATCGCAGATGTGCGTTTCCTGACTATATAAAAATTTAAGTCGAATTTTGGGTAATGATTTGTAAGCATAAGACGAAGTAAGTAATATTTTTATTTCTATATTTCATATTTTTGGATTAACTAAAAGCATTTTCCCAAAAAAGCAAGAAAGAAGTATCCAAAATCAGAAAATGAGTAGGAAATTAATGTTACATTATAAGATCTAATCTTTTTGGCTATCATATAACGTGACTAAATGTATTTCGATATCAAACCTTTGTGAATTCTCGCACAAGTGTGAAGATGAACACAGCGGGGAAAAGGTGTAAAAGACGTTTTATTTATCACAACCTTTAACAGAAAGGCACGGACTTAGGTGAGTACAAAGCACCAAGTACTTGCGATAAGAACTTAAAGGTAATTTAACAGTAAATTTAAAGATAAGAGTAGTGCTAGACTACACAATTCAAGTTTAAACCTAACATGCTGGCCCAGAGCCTTACACCAGCGATATGGTAACTAAATGACCAAAATACGTTGCCGCTGCTAAGATTAACATATGGAGGACAAAATAGCAAAGGTGCGCTTCACTAGCGAATTCACGCTCTCTCTAACCGTTTCGCTTCAACCTTTTAAATACTCTCGTTCACCTACTTAATTTGCATCCTGGAGAGGAAAAGCGAGGAGAAATAAGTTCAGAAAAGTTTCAAAAATTAAAATAACTATTAGAACAACTATACCGAAACCTATGACGTACAATAGTAACTAGAATTTTAAACTTAAGTAGTTAACTACTAAGGGTCATTATTTAATTAATATCGTAGATAATGTTGGAAAAGCAGTAATCTACTTAATAAAAACTTATTAGTACGGCAAATTGCCTTTAAAACATTTACATTCTGAAAACACATGTTATCACCATGCGATGGTTTGTAGGTGCTTTGTTTTTGATTACCTTATATTATACGATTATATTCTGCGATGGTATTTTAAGATTGCTAAGCTTTGAATCGGCATAATTTTACGTTTTTTTTTTATATTACAATGTTTTAAAATTGCGATATTTCATCTTGCTTTCTTTTCTCCCACAATGTTGATATATGATATTAAAAAAGACTGCTAAAAAACAAAAGGTTTCAACTTACTTTCCCCACGGTAGTTTGTACTCGATGACATTTATGAAGTTGTTTCATAAACATAGTTTTTTAATGCTATTTATTACTTAATTCCTTCATTTGTATTGATATTTATTCCTCAGTTATTTACAATGTACTTTGTATTGAGTACTAATTTAATAAACGTAATCATTAGAGTGAATTCTCCAGATTATACTGCTGGAAAATATAGAAATTATTAATGTTATTTTTTTTGTTAATTATTATGCGGGTTATTTCTTTACCATGTTTTTTAATTGTCCTCAGACGAACTGTAATTTTAGTTAATTGTGAATCTCATCCACGGATGACTCCTATTAATAGAGATCTGACGGGCTACGAAAACCAGTACATCCGTTTTTCTGGACCTTAATTTATTCCTTTGAGACTGACGTCAAGTATTCCATTTGTACGTTCTCCTCTTACATTTGCCTATAATATTTTTCAGACATTAACTATTATCAAAGTAGCAAGCGAGTATTAATTGTATTAATTCGTATATGTGATAATAGATGGCTACAGTGCACGATATTGATATGATCTGTTTAGTTTGCACAATGAGTAATAGATGGCAGCACTATTAAAGATGACAGTTAATGAAACAATAGGAAAGTTTTATTGCAATGTTTCTTTCAACGTTTTATTCATGCAGGAACACTGGGAAAATACTGATATACTGCATGACTATTTTATACGTTAAGTTACAATAATCAGCCTCTTACACAATAAGTACTTTTATGGTTCTACAAGTGATTTACCCTCTGCGAGTGGGGTATAGTTCCTTAATTTTTGCTTCATCTTCTTCATACACTATACATAATTTTTTCTTCAATGAACAGTTGCTACGCATGAACAAATTAAGTAAGGAAATCACTTTACAGTGTTCATCTCCCTATGACGACTACATCTGGTTATGACCATTCGTTCTGAGAACATTAACAAACACCGCTATTTACGACGCCATCTCTAAGATGATCACCTCTATAAAAGATCAAAATCATCTGGAGCCGTGTCGTACAAGAAAGGGTATGCTACAAATCGAAGACCTGCAGTGTAATTAGGGATCCCTTGAGCTAGTTGTTGCATAATTCTTATGTTCAGTAACAGATAACAGCACTACGTTATGATATGTGTTTTTTCCTTCTTTTGGAAGTGAGTGAAATTGCATTTCTTATCATTCAATGACATTTCTCTGAAACTTTTGAACTGTTCGGAGTCCTTCAGATATATTGGAAAATTATATTATGAGTAATATATATGCATATGTTAACTAATAGGGTTTTGCGGAACCGTTACGAGCGGTCAAAAAACCCTAGGGACAGACAGAGCCTAAGCTGAGATCTGCTTTTCTTATACGGTCCTCACATAGTGCTTTTGAGCTACATGTTTTGCTTAACTCAATATTGCACAAGAGCTGTTAATCTAAGAGAGATCGCTTGATGGGGACTTTATGACGGATTAAGTGACGGGCAACCACAACAGAGCTATGCGAAACCTTGCGTCCAATATTTATGCGTTTTCCTCGCATTTATGTAAAACGGCAGCATCTAGAGCCATGAAATTTTAACATGCATTCTCCTCCACTCGAATATGGATACTTCGAAGCCGGAACTTGTATTTTATTTATTTAATATTTCGTGCGAGTTTATTTTTTGTTTAAGCTGTAATCGGTTAATTTTAAATTTAAGTTTGGTAGTGTTAATCTTTTTATCCTTTTAAAGTGAAGTTTGGTTAACTTTTAATTTTGTTTAAGAACTTAAATTTACTTTTGGTTTTATTTGTACTGTTCTGTTTGAGGTTGATTAGGGTTGACACTCAAGGTTATTTAACTTTTAAACTTTAAAGTTTTCTGTTTGGTACACTAGTTGGCTGTGTAAATTTAATAAGCTTTTGTTTAACTTTTACCCCTCTTTCTGGTAAAGTTTATGAATCCATAATTTCTGACTCTGGTGGTAATGTCGACTAAGGTGTTGAAGAAACGTAATTTTTAGAAATGATTACTCACCCGAATAACCGTGTACTTAGTATTTCAACTTCGTATATTTTTAACTTAGTACGTAGTATTTTAACTGTAAAAACAATTTTGTATTTGATTGAACTGAATTTGTCAGGTGCTAGATTTTGCAATTCAATACTTACAAACTGTTTAATTATGAAGAAAATTATATATTAGAATTTCATTCAATTGCTTGGTGTTTCCGACAAATTGTTGTAAAGCAAAAAATTTCGTATTCTCAGAATTTTGTGAGAAACTATTTTTTCTTATCTTTGGCAGACAGGATCCATGAATTCTTTTACCAAACGTTTCGACGTATGTCCTTATTTGTATATTCTGCACCCTTCATTCGCTGGCTGCCTAACATGCAATTGTTCTTCGAGGGTACGCTTACGGGGGCGAAATTGTTGGCCGTTAGGCGTATTCCTATGTTAAAGTGGGGCCCATTACGAGGCTAGCTCGTAGAATGTTGTTTACATCGCATTTCGGCAGAGGGTTTTTTGACCTTTCGCAATAACCTTGAGCACTGCAAATTCGGTGATGTAGGCCAACTTCTGGAAGCCGGAGGAGACACTTTCTCAACCGAGAGGGCTGCTGGAATTGGGTGACCGTTCCATCCTCATTCATCGTGAAATTTAAGATTGCCGCCAACTGAAGAAAAAGCAACGACACGCGCAGACACGGGGAAGAGCAGCAGAGATGGAAGGTTGGAGACTACAACGTAACGTGGAGAGAAACACGTAACCTACATCCACACAGAAGAAGAAATGGCCAGCGGAATCAAGACAGGGTGGCATTTCCCGGATGGAAGCGACAGAAGGGCAGTCGAGGGCGCGGAAATTTAGGTGGAAAGCCTGGCCTCAGACACTGATACTCTTTTTTAGTCTCAATAATTGCTTACACGTTTCTTTTTATTTTTACAGATATCCATTGCCTTGCGGGATGGTTGTGTTTCCGCAGCGAAGTTTTCAGTCCGTCATTCTTGAAATATATGTGAATATGCTCACAGCTCAAAATTATTAAATGAGATGGGCTCACAGCAGTTTTTATGAATTTTAAATAATTAGACAGGTATGTTTCATATTTTGTTATAGTTAACGATATTACCAGCATTGCCACAGCAGATGACCACTGAAATGTAACTGTTTGTAAAAACTTTAATGTTTAACTCTAAATAAATGTTTGAGATTTTCTTTACTTAATTTGTTTGTTTTAATTTTTACTATTTATACACTGGACTATAAATTACTTTAAACCGGGTTTTCATTGTTATAACACAATGCAAAAATATTTCGCAATAATCTCATTTGTTAAACGATACTCTGTTACACCTCTATTTGCATTGATATCTTTATACACCTCACCTTATTCAGCGCATTAATGTTTGACATGATAAACTCTAGCTGTGTTCTTGCGTAGTAATTACATTATTTATGGCATCCGAATTTTTCAAAAGTAACATAATATTTAACACTGATTTAATCTCACATTTCAGATAATAAAACATTTTTTATAAAATAAAAATTATGTATCTGCTTTGTCGTCGATATGAAAATATAATACGTATTACAAGAGACAATATTAATAAATAAACGACAACATTTAGCTGATTTTTATCCCCCGCGAACCTATATACACAGATGAGGATGGTAATGTTTTCGATCTAAAAATTGTATACTAAATTTTCAGTAAATACAAACGAGATTCGGAACCTCACAATACCATTTTAATATTTTCATGCAATGTCGGTCTGTATGTATAGGTGCGACCATTTTTCTCGCCCATGATAACTGTTATATAAAACTTTCAAAAATTTCAGTTTTGCATATTTACGTAACGTTACATATTTACTTTTTCTGCATTCATATATAAACTACTGATAAGATTTTGGGTAAAAATAGACAAAGAGAAGGAGAACTTTACATGAAGCTAATAACAGTTTTTAATGAAAAACTACTATATTAAATTATAATCCAAAACCTTCCAATTTAAATGTTGAATAACTTTTATATCGATGGAAACAATATACAGTGGAGTCCCACAGACTCGACTCCCATCTCGACAACTTTTTAGGAAATTTGCTAAGATACATTGTGATTTTATAAATTATTTTGTGTGGCTTGGGTGATTTAAATATAATGGAAATATACTTTGCTATAATTAAAATTAGAAATCACGTAGAAGTTTTATTTAAATTTAAAATATTTAATAAATATTTTGGGACGAAATACGAATGAGAAACGAAAGATTCTTACCAAAGCCAAAAAGACCAAGCCACCCCCTATTAACATAAAAGACCACAAACTTCGTATGCCAGACGAAAAGAGAATAAAGAACGCTGGACATACGCCTGTAAAATGCAAATCCCGGCGGTGTACATTTTGCAGCAAAAGGGAGAAACCTCACAGAACAAGACACATGTGCGAAACGTGCAATGTTGGTCTGTGCATGTACCAAAAAGACAAATCATGTTTTGAACAGTCACAAAAAAATTGTTCTTTGACATTTAAAAAAATAAACACTAAGTTTTTTATCCTTCATTTATTGAGTATTTTTATCCATTTAGTCGAACGTTCTTATCATGTACGTTATTATGCTTTCACTGCTGTAGAAAAATTATATAAATGTTTATTTTTTTGACGATTTACTTTGTAAAATAATGTAAAAAATTTATAGATAATGCAATTCTTAAATACATTTTTTTTAAATTTGCAAATTTCGTCATTTGGAAAAGATAAGTTATTTTCTCTACTACCTAAAGTAAATTCCAAAGTCCTAGACGCGCGCTGGTTTCATAGTGTTACCACCCCCCCAGAGATCAATGGGCAAGAATACATTTTTTTTAAATTCAAACAATATTTGTGTCTAGGATCATAATTTTCGATTTCTAGAGAATTTTAGTTCAAACATTATAAAAATAATATTGCGCGCATCGAAGTGTTAAAGAATAAAAGTTCTGAAAACCCCACCTCTTATTCCGTGAAACTCGATGGTTCCATCCTCAGCTGCAAAAGCGCAAATTTGCGCTTTTGAAGCTGAAAGATGTGGCAACACGCGATTATTTTTATTACAACTGTGTTCTAAAAATATAATGTTATGTTGTGTTTTTATTTTGCATGTTGGAGCAAAGTAAAAAAATATATTTATTGTGTAGAATTTGATTTTCATCCCTTTCCACAAAGAGATGAACAGTTTTTCGAAAGATTTATTAAAAGCAGTTCTTACCGAGGAATGGAAAAGAGGAATACTCTTATTCGAAAAAATTAGTTAATTCTATGCGAAAACGCATGAAAAGTGCAATTTTAAATAAAGGATATGTGGCGGAGTATTGGATGACCCGTTATATTCATATTTTTATTAAACTGCTTTTCCGGGCTGTCCGAATACTTACGTGATTTTATTTTCAAATCTTCCGGAATTATGTTTTTAGTCCAGAAGGGCTAATAATCTCGAAACGGCATTTTGCGTCGAATCACTAAAGCGTTGAATCACTTTTTCAAATTGTTGCCACCAAATATGATCGTATTGTATTATATTTAAAGAAATTGAGTAATTGAGAATCTGTATGAATGTATGCATATTTCTCGCATTGCGAAAAAATAATCGTACCTAGATCCATCAAATTTTGAATAACCTAGTCCACCACTCTAATATGAGCACCTGGAAGCCCGAATTTCGAATTCGTTGTATTATCCATTTCATAGCTTATAAAACGTTTACAATTTTTGATTAAAAACTCAACTTTTTAACAAACAAATTTTAAAAGCAGTGGCAACACTGTACAGAATAAAACATTTTTATCTCCAGCGCGCTGGACAGTCTGTCAGAAATTCTAAAGATATGCTACTTTTAAATATTTTTAGCTCAAGGGAAAGTTAGCCCAAATACTCGAGAAATGTGTATGTGTGTATAAATGAAACAAATACCCCTTTGAGAGTAATGTAAAATCTTAAAGCTTTCAGATTTTTTTTAAAAAGAAAAGAAAAGGATGTTTAATGACTTGGGTCCAAGTCACTCCTTTTTATTAACTTAATTTTTTTAAGAAAATGCATTTAGAATAAACTTTTCGAAAACACGGAGGTTTGAAAAAAGATGATAAATAGAGTATGCATGAAAGAAAAATAAAGTTATTTCGTTAATATTTAGTAACTGAAATAAAACTTGGAAAAAAACATTTGTTAAAACAAATAAGAGTCATTGTATTTAAACCATATTGAATTCTAACTGAGCCTATGAGGAATTAGCTAAGACATTCATTTTAAGTTTTCAGTGACAAAATTCAAAACTTATTCCCCCTCTTTGGTATTAAGCATTTTATTTCGTTGCTTCACATAAACAACAAAACTGTTCAAAAAAAGAAATCATATCTTAACTTTGTTTTTCCGAATGCTATGAATTAAATTCCTTCCATGCTCAGGTGTACCTTCAAAATGCATCTGTTAAATTATTCTTCAAATGAAATTAAGATTTCTGACAATCTTATTATAATTTTATTTTATGTTTTTAAAAACGAAATATATTAACTGTTTATAAAGCTTTATTTTAAAATTTAGTCAATAAATTCATTGACATTCAATAAAATATCATTAGAAATTTTTCGCCGCCATTCCGACGATGCACAGTTCATTTTTCTTTACGCATGAATATGGAATTTATCTTCTGCAATTTGAAATCTATAAAACATTGCACATATCTTGAGAGAAAATGAAACTACGATGCACTTTAAATCTTGCAGCCGGCAATGATTAAATGTTTGCAAATTACTTTTAATCATGCAGCCAGCAATGATTAAACATTTTAGAAAAATCATGATCATAACTAACTGTGCAAGTTCAAAGACGAATTAAATATGGACACCACAGGACAATGACGTGAATCATGAGTCTGGTTGAACAATAAATGCATTATTCAAAAGCAAAAGTACAGAAAAATGATACATGTTACATTTCGCTTTTAATGATGAAGCTATTTGTCGATTAACAAGGAGTGAATTGACCGGCACTGGTTAATGAAAAAGCGTTGAGTTAGTTTATTTCAGAAGCATTGAAAAATCACTGTCATAACCATCAGAATAAAGCAAAATTTATTCAGTAAATGAAAAAAATGCGTGGGTTAACAGCAGTGATAATACATAGTAGGTCATGTCGCAGTGTTTAGAAATTGTTTTTATCCACAACGATAGATAATTTAAGTGCAAGTAAACTGGAATATTTAAATATTGTTAAAATAAATGGAAAATTTGTAAATATAAATCAAGTTTTCAGTCATAAATTTTTTATTCCCACTGACTGTTATCGAAGTACAAGAGTAATATAAACAAAACATTTTCCCTCCTGTTCTGAAAAGTGTTTTTCTCGTTTTGAAAGCTTGTTTCATTTACATACTTACTAAATAAATATATTTTCCAAATTAAACTATTTAAAAATTTAGGTATATTGCTCTTAGTTCTACCAAAAACATAAGCACAGCTGAGGTTTCTCAGATAAATGACAAATCAAAAAGAGTCTAAATTTTAATAAAATTGTTATAACACATCCTAAATGTTATAAAAACCAATAAATTCAAAAATTCTCAATATCGTTGGATTATAATATTTCATTCCAAGAATGAAGATAATTAATGTTCATAGATTTCTCAATGACGTATATAATTAAGAAAAATGCCGAACTCACGTCAGACATTAAAGCTGTAAATAATTCTATTGCTAAACGTTTTAGTCAATAAAACTACTACTTCTCCTAATCAAGTACTTTTAGTTGTCATTATGTATTTAAAATGAACGTGCTTCGTTCGCCTAATATCAAAATTCAGCTTATTTCAGTACTTTCATCTGCTTAGAATAATGCCACTGTCTAAGCACGTGGCACTATCCCTATCCCTATCGGATAAAACTTGCAAATAATGTTTATTAAAAGAATGTTAGTTGTCAGAAATCAGTAAAATGCCCAAATTTTACAAAGGATTCTTTAGAAGATTAGTCACATAACTGAACGTTAAATACTCACAGAAGGCAAGCAAGACTAACTAATATAATGCAGGATAATATAAAATTTTACTATTTAAATCTAACGCCTGCCATGATGTAGCACGTAACAATTTTACCATGAAACAAATGCCAATTTTTATTAGACATAGTCAAATGAGGTACATAAGCATACGTTATTAGAAGTTTTGTTTATCGATATGGTGCGTATGTTAACTATATAATATTGATAATCATGATCAGATAGAAAATGATAGCTTTTGATTGATTTATATGCTGTTTGTTTCAGTTCGTATCCTTCAATCATCTGAATGTTCAATTTTTGCACATCTGACACTTGGGCAGCAAGCTGGATAACGTCCTGAGCCACGAACAAGCCAGCAACCATCGCCTGCTCTCACAGAGCCGCACCTAAAATGCAACATAAATTATCAATTCTTTTCAAACTTTGGATGAATCAAATACAAAAATATTTTCACAATAAAATGATTAGTACAAAATAAATTACTACATCCACTGTCACTGAAACTTTGAAAGAGAAACGAAAGATTTTCAACTTTGTATAATATCTCGTAATTACGCTGGTCGTATTGTAGGATATTGCGAAATTCAGTTTAATTCTTTTAACTGTATAAAGCAACGTTTCTCAAACTGTGATTCTCGAAGCCTCCCATTGTTGCTCTAGATTTCCAAAAAAGATGAAAACAAAATTCAGATTAACAGCTTATGATAGCTGGAAATTTGAGAGTCTGGAAATTATTCAGAGCAATCGTCTGCCACGTTTTCTTCCAAGACTAGTAGTTTATGAAGTTTATTACCAATTAATCATATATAATAACTTCCTTATCTTAACAACAGAACAGGGATTTAAATCACTATGATTATGATGCTTCTTACTAGTATACATCCAAAACTAGAATAGTTATGCAAGAATCGTCAAAGTCAACCATCTCATTCAATGCCGGTATACCTACATTATTTTCTGTGAGGTTACTGTTTATTTGAAAACTGAATTTAAGTTCTACAATCCTCTTAGATTAGACAAATTAGATACTTATCAGTACGCCTGGTATAACATGACAAAGACTTAAAGACAGGTTGACAAAGACTTTAAGACATACTAAAGGCAGGTTTAAAGTCATTTATTATTTGTTCTGAATTTGAAACACAGAATAACCACTACTCGTGGCTACGTAAATTAAACAATAACAGTAAATTTAAACCTGCATGAAGCAGTCTAAGACTACATATTTAAATACTAAGCTTTAACCTAGCTCAATTTATTTTATCGGCGCTTACTTACTTATTTACTTGCATCCGAAAGTTTGAAGGTTTCGTTTAAAGGTTTAAATAAAAAATCTGGAATAATCACCTTTAGATAGAGCTGGCGAAATTATTACAGCGCGGTGTAAATGCCAGAAACTCGCTTAGACTCAAAAACCGTCAGCTTATATACACTGTAAGCTAATTTGCATTTCGGAGAGGAATACGGAAAGAAATTATAGAGCAGATCATGAGAACCTTACACTCTGATTTTTAGTTAATAAGATAAAGATTATACAAACACTAATAGCCTTGAATTATTGAAAAGAAACGTAAATTTTTTCTATGAACTTACTTACTTAAGTTTTAAGTTTTTTGAAAATATAGGTATACTGACAAAAACGCTGATACAAGACAGCTATAATTTTTGTAACTGATAATGATTTTCATGTCTGTTGGCAAAAGCATGCTTAGGAGACGCAAAAATCATACTTAATGAATATTCTCTCGCCAATGGATATTGCCAGCATCTATCTTTAAAAGAAAGAAACATATCTTTTCATGGATCACACGGAAGGTAATCCGCATCTCAAACGAAAGTTAGGAGTACATGGATAATAACAGAAACCTAATAAGTTTAATTAGTGATTGTATTTTAGTACTTTTGGGAGTATTTTTATTTGCAGAAGTCATAATAAATCCAAAATAAATAGAAAAACAAAGACAGAAATGCACAAACAAGAAAAGATTTATCATTATTCCAATTGACAATTGTAAAGTGATTCATTTCTAGTTTTAATTCACAGAATTCTACCAGTGTGACACATGAAACATTTGAAAACGAACAGCTATGAAGAAACGTTTCAAACTCCGCTTCAACATCCACTTTGTAAATCATTTTACTACCTTGTACGAAGTAAAAGAGGTATTGCAATCGCGGAAAATTTCGGTTATCTGATTTCAATGGAAATACTAATTTTGACAGTTCCTGAATCCATTCTGACTAATTTTTTGCGCAACGTCGGTATCTATGGACAGAATAAAGGACTCTTTATTCCGAAAAGGACTGTAAAATGGATTCAAAACAGAATTTTTAGTGAAGTCCATACGTACGTATCTTATATAACTTGTAAACGATTAGCAGCAGAATGCTGAAATTTTGCATATCAGACCTCTGCAACATCTAGTTGTGCACCTACCTTTTTATTTCATTCGGTAGTACCAAATATATATATATATATATATATATGTATATATACGTACCCAGTCTCTTAATCCAGCTTAAAAGTCATTAAAAGTCATTACCTCTGCCCGCAGTCGTTGGAGGGGGATGTGGTCATGTACACTGGTGTGCAAAAATTAAGGACGAGACGGTTTTTTCAATATAACTTTGTACAAAAGCTTTCCAAATCAACATATTTAATACCGTAAGATCCCCAATACGTAAGGACATGAGTAATGTAAGCAACACTTACTAAAACAGAAATCAGAAGGATAAAAAGAAGCTTTATTGAAAAAGTAGCATGGAACGCAATGCGACTGAAGGCCGAAACATCCCTGAGATGGGTGTCCAGCAAGAAACATCCGGTCTTTAATAGAGGATATGATCTCCCCTGACTGCTAGGCAGGTTTCACAGCGTCTTCCCATGCTGAGAATGAGGGTGTCAATGAGTTGTTCAGGCATTGCTGCCCATTCGTCTTGCAACGCCAATCGAAGCTCCGGAATCGTTACTGGTGGTAAGGTACGAGCTGCCAAGCGTCTGCCTAGAAAATCCCATGCATGCTCGATGGGATTGAGATCCGGAGATCGTGCCGGCCAAACCATACGTTCAATATCCTCACTCTCTAAGAGCTGTTCGGCAGCTACTGTGCGATGACATGGTCCATTGTTGTCCATGAAAAGGAACTGCGGACCCATACCGCCTCTAAAAAGACGCACGTATGGAAGAAGAATCTTATTACAATAACGGGTCCCGTTGACTGAACTTGCGTCGAAGATGTGAAGGTTTTTAGGACTACCAAGCATGATGCCTTCCCAAACGAGAACACCGCCACCTCCATACCTTTCCCTTTCAATGATGTTCGAGGGATGATTGCGGCTTCCCCGCTCTCTCCTGATGAGTATGCGATGAGAATCGCTACTCAGACTGAATCTGCTCTCATCTGTAAAGAGTACTCGTCCCCATTCATTGTCTCTCCAATTCCGGTGTTCCCGGCACCACAGAGAACGCCTTCTCCGATGGGCAGGCGTTAGAGGTACACACCGTACAGGGCGTCGTGCAAACAGACCACCACCGTGTAGTCTTCTGGCCACGGTAAAACGCGATATCGGTCGTCCAGTCGCCTGTGTCGTGTGTCTAGCGATTTCTCCCGCTGTCTGCCGCCTGCTTCTTCTGGCCTGTAAGGCAATATACCGGTCATCTGCGGGTGTGGTTCCTCGTAGACGACCACTACTAAACCCCCGCATAGCTGTTCCTGTAGTTTGAAATTGTCTCCAAAGTCGTGAAACGATGCTGTGAGCAATTCCGAACTCTGCAGCCACACTTGTCACACTGCTGCCTTCCTCCAACTTCCCAATGATTCGACCTCGGGTAAAAGCATCCAGATGTCGTCTAACAGATTGATTATTCGCCATTTCTCGCTGAGGCAGCAACTCAGTGTGATTTTAACTGTTGTACGGCGTGCAATCTCTTTGCCAGAAATGCTGATCTTACACCGACAACATGCTTTATACTACTCAGACACTCCCCCATTACGTCTACCTGCATATCTGCGCATTTGCTACCGTACATCACCTTACTTAATCTCCTGATTGGTCTTTCTGTCCGCTCTGCCTCTTCGTTCAGCTGATATGCTAATTTTTCGACTTCGTCCTTAATTTTTGGACACCAGTGTATTCCCAGTTACAGAAGTATTATAAATGGCAAAAATATTCATGTTTTCTCAATGTCCAATTTAAAAGGCAGATTGTGCAAAAAATGAAAACTTAAGTTTTAATGCGGTCTACAGGTTCCTATACTTATATTTGAGAAAGTTTTATACTAGTTACGAAAAATTAAAAATACACGAGACTTCCGTACTACAGAAGTTTACCAGGATATTTAATTTCAAAATTAGCAGTTTTTGACGTCATTTTCAACTTGCGTTGATGGACCGGTTGATTAAGTTAGAATGATTTAAGGAAATAAGTTTCAATGAAGTGCAGCAAAAAATGTCTATAATTTAAAAGGCCTTACATGGAAATCATGTGGTGTCCACATCATACATGTTTTTCCCATAATTCGATCTTTTGTTGCAGCAGCGCCATCTGGGTGTTTCGATAAGTAAAGTGCGTACTAGTAAAATGTAGTTTTATTTTACGGTTTTCCAAACAACGTCTTGCAGTTTGGATGATACATTTGTTTTGCGAAAATTTATCTGCGACTCTTCGACGAAATGAATAATACACTGTTTAGAATGACTACGCATACGTTTCCGGTTTCACTGCTTTCTAAATAACTACAAGATGTAAAATTGGTATAGTGAAAAATATGGAATGCTTACCCTTCACCGGCGAGATGGTTCTCTTCGCATACATACTTCTCACACTTGTCATCATTATAGCCAGTACTGCCTACTGGAATACGGCCGTAATCAGGTCCTTCGCAAAAGCCTGTAAGAATCAACATTCAGTGTTTTAGAAGAAGCATTGCAATTAAAGCTTTATTTTTCACAATATCCCGGCATGTAATATCGTTTCCCGCTTTTTGTTTTAACTTTAGTCTAGGTGAATATAACTTGCCGCTCATTGCTTTTTAGATTTTAGTATCATTCTAAATTATATGATTTTGGAATCACATTTGAATCTTGAGAAAACTCGGTATTGTTCTGTTATAAGGACCGGATTCAGAAATGCATGGATGGACGAATGTGTTCATGTATGCATGTATATATGTACGTAAGAATGTATGTGTGTGTAAACATATACACATGTATACACATACATACATACACATGTGCATACATTCATACATTTTTTAATCCAGTCCCGATAACAGAACATTACCGAAAACTCATTTGTCCGATTATTACTTATCCGTCCTCAGCTTAGGCATCTGTTTCAAATAACGAATTGCAACCGTTCCAAGTACTGTAAAACAATTTCTTTGAGAATTATTAGTCTTATCTTTATGTTAACTAAAATCTTCTTGCTCCTGCTAAATCTGTCCTGTGTTCCTCCTCTTTGTGTACTCCAACAAAATATATAAATGAGAATAGTTTCTAATAAAAATCTATCTTACACTCTTGTTGTTTTCTGGGGCGGCATCTTTTTATATTTTACTTGTCATTCAGAAAGCAAAGGGTTTCGGGACAGGAAGGCATAGAGACACTAATGTGAAGGTCTTAGTTCTGACTTCAACTTGCACAGTGGCACTGAAGGTATCTTTTCTCAGTTTGATCTGCGCTCTCCAAGACATAAGGGTGTGCTGGCATAAACGCAGATCGAGCAGCCTTTATGATGTATGGTATCGTGAAGACAGCAAATCTCATCAAGGCTGTAGGGACATCTTGTGAAATTTTTAATCTTCCTACAGAATTAAAATAGTTTAGCTAGGCTAAATTGAGATTATATATAATGGGAATACTGCACTTCGTGATTGGAATATTGTAGATTATGGCAAAG
Source organism: Stegodyphus mimosarum (assembly GCA_000611955.2). Classification (NCBI taxonomy): domain Eukaryota; kingdom Metazoa; phylum Arthropoda; class Arachnida; order Araneae; family Eresidae; genus Stegodyphus; species Stegodyphus mimosarum. The sequence continues at coordinate 589,985 of KK116500.1, forward strand.
CACGCAAGGGTTCTCTGCCTAAGGAGAAATATGCCTACGTTGGTGGACTTTCGAAGCGATCTTTGCTATTTGTTTGTATCAAAGTAACACATGGTGAAAATTACAGAAACTCTCAAACTACTAGTGTTCAGCAATTTTTTAACAGCTCCGCCAGTTTGCGTAACACACAGACTTTCAGCGGCACTCTAGAAAAAAGATGACTTAATAGAATAAATCAAAGCCAGATTAAATCTTTTAGAGGCTCTAAGAGCCTAAACGATTTTGATGCCCCTCACATACATTTACTCTAGTTCCCTCTCCCAATTTATTTTCTCTGGCTCTTGGTATAATTACACTACATATCCCATGGTAACAGCTCGTTAGTGGACCATTGGTAAAGTCACTAAGCAATGGAGTTCGAATCGGTTCGAATCCTGGCCAACGAGCTCGCTGCAAGGGCCTTTTCGTGGTTTTTCTCATGTGTGACATGGATATCAAACACGTGGATACCAGCCTAAAGTGTCCTTCACGAAAGACTAAAGTGTCCTTCCCTAGACAGAGAGCCCTCGAGAGAATTACCGCAAGCAAATAAAAGAAACCAGTATTCCAAGATAAAGACGGCACTCGGAAATATTTGCCGCGCCCCCTTTGCGTGAGTTTTTAAGCACCTTTTTGTGGTACCTTCTTTTGTAGATGCCCTAAGCAGATGTTTATTTTGCTTACAGTTAATCCAGCTGTGGGATCAATGAGAAATTCTTTTGGAAAACTAAAATTTGATGTCATAGTCAAATATTGGCAAAACTAACGTAAGCTACTACCAAAACTCTAATACTATAACCTGTTTCTTTAAAATAGGCACTTCAAGGCCATTGCTATCCCCTTTGCTAACATAACTCGTGTCATTCTCGCCGTACATTTATTTTCTCCACGTTATTACTTGAGACTAGTTCGAGCCATCCTTCATTCGCGTGCTGCTCATGAAGCGAAACATGCTAATTGAAGTAGGGGGAAAAATTAAACGAGTCGACCTTTTTACCGCAGCGGTTGTTCCTTGGTTAATAGTCAAATGGGGCTGGCGGAAAGTAACCTTGAAATTCCTATTTGAAAGTAACAGACTAGATTACCAACTCAGACTATATGCTACGCAGCTGAGTCGAGGTCTCGCCATTATGTAAATTTGGTCACGCTATTGTCTGCTTATGTCTTCATGATTTTATAGGGGAAATGAATACAAAATATTCGATTTGCTTATTTCAAGTCTCTACCTTTTTTTTTTTTTTCGACTTCTCCAATCTTTGCTCTACTATTGTTTTAGGAAATTTAAATTCGTGAATTTTTCACACTGCTAGGTTTTTAGAGGATGGGAGGTCCTTAGAAGTTACACAAAAATGCACTTTTAGCGATAGTCTACTGTGATAACTGCGTGTGAAATTTCGGTTCAATTTTTGGTGCATTCAGCAACGCTTTATACTGAAAGTAAAAATAACACACCGAATTACAATTAGTGAAGAAGCTAAAAAAAAACAAGAGTTAGCCGTAATTTTCAATAATCGAAATTATCTGTGATTCTCGTTACCTTAGCATCCACAATAACGATTTATAATTTAAACATTAACTTGTGCAATTAAATACTATACTCCTATATTATTTATATAACGTTATCTCGAAAAGAAAAGATAATGTTTTCGGGTCTGCTGCTAAGTAGATCGCGAGTTTCGGGATTTAGAAAATTTGTGAGAAAAATTCGAGGTCTCTGATTTAAACTAACGATTTTACTAAAATTTTGAGGCTTAAAATAAGACTAAGGATTACTGGTAAACTTCGCATCCGATTATTCAAAACTGCCTTTTCGAAGAATATCTTTTCAGATAAGAAACAATAATACAAATTAGTAACACATAATTAAATGTGCATTGTATTATACATGTTTTTCATTAATACTTATGTATTTGCAAAAACCTCCAATTCTAGTTACCTTAAAATACTGCTGCCTGTGATTTTTCTATTAAATAAAACGCTTTTGATGCACGATAATATACATGCATTTTCTTTCTTAGCACAATGTCTGTTGTTCAGTATTTGATTAAACGAAAGAAAAGCATTGCATATTAAACATTTAAATAAGAAAACTAATCTAATAATCGTAACAGGAATTCGTAAATAAAGAAAAATCTGAAATTCGTGGATTTATTTAATATTCTCAAAATTTCTAAAATTTCGCGAAAATGATTAACAAACAGCCTAAACATACATATTACTTAATGCACAGAGTTATTTAAATTGTGGCAAAAAAACATGAGTCTGTCTATTTAAGGGTACGGGTGCTGTTATGCATTACTTTTTAAAGGAAACTAGCTTGTATTTATTTCTCCGTTATTTAGAGAAGTTCTTTGAAAAGGTCATCTAACGAATCCTCGTCAAGCCTCATTGTTTCAATTAGCTGTTTACATAATCAGCTTTTGCTTTGACGGGGTGAATCAGCTTTTGAATCAGCTTTTGCTGGCTAACGGACTAGCTGCATGGGCATTTTCATGGTTTTCCTAGTGTGTAACGTAGATACGAGCCAATTTTCCTTAGAAAGTCTTCCCCGAAAGTATACTTTCGTTAGCAGGCAGCTATCCTGTGTTTTGCCATAATAAACAAACCAAACCACCAGTCTGGCGAATTAGGCAAGCCAGTCTGAGAGTCGGCACTCAAGCGGCTAGTTAAACAGGGAAAGGTTAGGTTAGGTTATTCAATTATGGCAAAGCACACGAGGGCTATCTGCCTAAAGGGAGGGATGCCTTCGTGGAAGACTTTCTAAGGGGAACTGGCTCGTATACACGTTACACATGGGGAAAACCACGAAAACGCCCATGCAGCCAGCCCGTTCGCGGGATTCGAACCTCGGACCGAACTACCAGTGTTCAGCGTCTTTTACCGCTCGGCCGCTGGTGGGCCTATTAAACAGGGAAAAGAAAAGAAAGGAAAGAAGGAAATTCATTTTTAGAATACAGAGGTGAAACAAAGTTGATTAAAGATATAAATGTCTTAGTTTTAAGACTCTATGGATGATTTTTCTGAGATTATTAATTAATTTCTTTTTAATTTATTTAATCGTTCGATAGTTTGAATAGTTTGAGCTAGTGATTTCTAGAACACAAATTCTGTAAGATTCTGCTAATAAGATCTCCTTTTCGAAAACAAAAATTACATAGATCAATATTTTTCATAATAATTTGCTTAGAAATGCTTGTCATCTAATCTCTTAACATCAGAAACCTTTTCGTAAACAATATTTCTATTTATAGTTAAGTAAGAATGCAAATATTTCACTTTTTAATTTATGCACAGTTCCTGCGAATATCTGATTTTTATTTCAAACATCTCGGTCAGTGTGTCTTGTATGGGTGTCAAACATCCTCTGTTTTACTTTATATAGGGAGTTCAAAATTTTCCTAAATATAAGTATAGGGACCGAATAAATGTGTAAAAATTTACACTTAGCAATTTTTACAAAATTTCTTTAAATTTAAAATAATGATAAAATATGAATATTTGTTTCATTTGAACATTTTTGTAACTCGAAAGAAATGTCTATGGCGAATGGTTGCAAAAATAAAGGACGGGTAAGGACTTTATTGTACACGATGTATATGTACATAAAAAAGTAACCAAAAAAAATAAAATTCTGAAATGGCATTTGGATTGTTGTTTGAAAGACATTTGCAGATATCGATAAACTTACGCAAAATCGTTCTGATTCTTTTGACACAAATGGATGATAGATACAGATTATACAGATACAGATACAGATTATAGAAATCGTATTAGAAAGACAGCGGACTAAAGCAAAAATTGTTGCTTTAAAAAAAAAAGAGGGAGAGATTTTGAAAGAAGAAAGAAGAGAAAAGGAAAGCAATCAGCAAAAGTACTGATAACAGAAATCAAATCACGAAGAAAGTAAATTAAAACAAATATTTGTTATTTGAAACCAATATACAGGAAATAGTGTTCTTCATTTTTTTACGCTTAAAATTAATAATTTATGTTAAATTGAAAAAAATTCAAAAAAATTATATAAATTATGCAATTAATTTCTTACCATTTTGAGTATCTAAATCGTGTTGAAAAACATACGCATTCATTTCAAGAGGAATCGTATATACTGCAATCAAAAGAAATAACAGGTAGGCCTCCTTCATTTTCTTGTCTTCTTTCAATTTCCTAGCAAGACAAGGAAGAATGAGGGCATCTGATGTTTGGCGATATCCTTGGCGAAACCTTTAGCACCTTATGTCAGATTTTCAAGTGTTTCCCTTCTCTGTGGGAATCCATCGACGAAAAGAGAGAGATACCTTGAATATGAGGAAAATTTTGACGTTTTCCTCTATGGAATAAAATTAGCTCATAGTTGCCACAAAATAAAATGAAATAAAATTAATTCAACAGCAAAAACTTTAGGAAACTGACATTTACTGACTGAAAAATAATGCAATATATCTACGTAAACAAAGGGAAAAAAACCTTTTATGTTTCAAAACTCGCGAGATTGCTGTCGACCCTCATAATAAATAAAGAAAAAAAGAAATAAAGAAAATAAAGGAAAAAATAAACCATAAAAAAAATTTGAAAGCTTTCAGATTTTTTTTGCATTATGCCCAAAGAGGCGTTTCTTTAACGTTTTCTTGGTTACCTTTATTTATCAAATATCGTGCTCTTCGCACTTAAACCATAAAATTCAGTTCAACAGCAATATCGCAAAATAATTTTAAAATGAGCATATCTTTAGAATTTCCAATACACAGTCACGAGCGCTAAAAACAAATTTTTTTTCCGTACAGTGCTGCCGTTGCTTTCTTTGAAATCGTTGAGTTTGTCAATAAAAGAATCGTTAAAGTTTCACAAAATATGAAATAGATAATAAAACAAATTCCAAATTCCGAATTGGGGCTTCCAGATGCCCATATTCGTTTGGAAACGTACGTTATTCAAAATCGGATGGCTCTAGATACCGTTGTTTTATCACAATGCGAGAAACATATATACATTTATGCAGAGTCTTCATTATTTAATTTCTTTAAGTATAAAACAGGGCAACAATATTTGGTGGCAACAATTTGAAAAGTGAACCGGCATTTATAGTGAATCAACGCAAAATGCCAAAACGAAATCGATAGTCATTCAGGGCAAATTGGCCCTTTAGACTAATTATTTAATGTCATACTATGTGTATCATAACTAGTGATATCCCTCAAAAAAATCTGACAAATATATTTAAATTGTATAAAAAGCATTTTAAATTACACTTTTAATCAAATATAATAAAAATTTTTAGCTATGTCAATTCTTCGGCGGTTTCAAGATGAAGCAATTCTTTCTTCTCAAATATGCGAGATGCCTATCAGTCGTAAATTTGTAATAAAAAATGCGTACATTTGCGCCTACTGCGGTGCATAACTGGAATGTGAGCTGAGCTCATTGATAACCATCAAAAGAAAAATGTTCTTCAGTATAGAAAACCAAAATATAATTGTTGAACTGAGCACCGTTGTTTACTTTAGATTATATTGACACAATTGTTCTCAAAATGTTTGATCCATGCACGCCTTTAACCATTGCTAGACTATCAACCCCCTCCATCCCCAAACTCTAAAAATATATATATACTTATTTAAATTTACGTTACTTTAAATATGTTTCATAAATTAAACAAGAAAAATATAAAAAGTGTTGATAAATACCAAATTTTGAATAAAAGTATTTTCGTATATTCATAAAATAAAAACAAGTACTTAAGAAGTATTAAGGCGTAAACAAAGACTGACCGTATTCAACCCCCCCCCCGAAACAATGAATTCTCCATGCTTAAGAATTCATATATTAATTGGTTAAGGCAAAATACACAAGGGCAACCCGTATCATAATGTAAAGAATTTCATCTTAAAAGGCTTCTATGAAGACAACTGTTTCGTATTCACTTACATCTGAGATGAACCATGAAAATTATTGCCCAACCAGTATAGTGGTTAGCGTCGCTGACTGCCGGGTTCGAATCCCGGAGAAGGCATGGATGTTTGTAACTGTATAGTATCCATGCGGCATGGTGGACACTCTAAATATGTGGCGAGTCGAAAGTCCTCTCGAGAGGTTGATGTTAGGGGAAAGTGGTGGGAGACCCTCAGATTCGTCCTCTCGGTATCCTCTTCATCAAAATTGGGGCCGGAACTGATGAAAGTCTCACCTGTATACTCAAGCCTGTTGCCACCGACAGGAGTAATCCTATGCTCTTTGCCACGAGGATTTTCGGGGGGCTCGGGCTGACTGTAGGGCAGACAAGGGAGCATCAGCCAACAACAACAACAAACATGAAAATTCGCTTGCAGTTTGTCCGTTCGCTGGGATTTGATCCCGGCAAGATTAATTCATTAGGCTCATCAGCCACTGAGCGATAAAGACGTTGAACTTTGGTAGTTCGTTTCGGGGCTCGAGTCCTTAGAGGAAGGGATGCCTTCATGGAGTAGTTTCTAACGAAAACGTTTTTCCATCCACTATACACGCAGAAAAACGACGAAAACGTTCATGCAATCGATCCGTTAATCGGGATTTGAACCCAGCTCGAAATATCAATGTTCAGCAGTTTTACCGCTTGGCCGTTGATGAGCATGATTAAGTTCAAATCGAAACTGACAAAAAGAAATTTAAGGGAATGAATGCAATCATTCCCATATTTTTCAATTATTATAACTATATTGTTCCGTGAAGTTCTCTTAATGTTTCATTGTCAATAGAAATTTTGCGAATTCATTGTTTGTTACATATGAATATGAATATTATAATAGCTAAAAATTACTTTCTAGCAATTTGCTTTAAAGCGCGTAGCGCATTTAAGCAAAATGATGAAAATAAAATTTTCTTTTTTAAATTTTCTTTTATACTTTTTAGTCTATAGAATGCAGATAAATAATAAAAAGAAAATCCCTGCTTCTGAACGCGAGAAAATTATTTCTCCTAACCTGGCGCAAAATTACTTTTAATTCATTTAAGTTTCTATTTGATTTAGAAATCGCATCTCATGACTTATGCGGATGATAACGATGGGGAATTAAATCTCTTTTTATAAAACTTTATCACTGATAGCAACTAACTATTATCTATATATGTATAAAGAAGAAAATCTGTTGGTTTGTTCTCTAATAACTCAGTCAGTGCTATAGCTAACAATGCTTTTCTGGGTCCTGGAAAGGGTCGACGTCCCCTTTCTTCCAAAAAAAAAGTATCTAAAATCAGAGATATTAATTAAAACTTCCGAAAATCGATAATTTTCGCCCTCATTTTTCCCAGTGGCAACAGTATAGCAGGCTAGAGATGAAAATCTGCTTTATTTCGAAATTTGTTGCCACTGCTCGCTTGCAAATCCTAGTTTGTTAATAAAACATTTTAAAGTTTCACGACGAAATAAAAATAGCATTGGCGAACATTAGAGGCATTATGCCTGATTCTAAAAATTCGTGGGAAACCATTTCGGCTATTTCCATCTTCGTACAACTTTAATCAGCCGAAATATTAATTAAAAACTCTGAAAGCGCTAATTTTCGCACTCATTTTTCCGAGTGGCAACAGTGTTGCGCGTTGGTCATAAAAATGTTTTATTTCGAGAAGTGTTGCTACTGCTCTGTTTCAAATCGTAGAGTATGTTAATAAAAAATTTGGTAAATTTTACGAAATCTATACACATAAAAAGAATGTATGTTTGTGTGATTGTTTGTTTGTTCGCGTTATTGATTTCTGATCAATTATGATCAATTTTTTACCACATTTAATCGACTAAATTTGAATATAGGTAAAATATTCGATGGAACTCGAGCTTTTACGACCATTTGATTAGAAAAACGAAACTCATTAAAAATTGCGTGCCATTGTTGCTGAATAATGAGAGAGAATTAGTTTATTTTTCTATCGGAATTTTTTATGTGGGTTCCATATCACATCAGCATAAAAAATGTGAGTCTGAATCGTAATTGTTGCATCATTATTAGAGAAGGATTACAGTGGTATCGTTCTCTCTGTTGTTAGATACATTACTCTTCATCTAACGTAACTGGCATCGGATACTTCCGTTAGTGGACAAATATTTGAAAAAGCGGAAATATTTCAAAAAATATTTTAGTTTTTTTTACATGTGGACGTCAATTTCTCGGTCTGTTCGGTTGTTTGTAGATCAAAATTGTGGGGAATAATTTGACCATTAAACAAAAAATTTGCTAAAAACAATTCGTTAGTGAATTTACGAAAAATTTCTATACAATTTCGAAAATCTTTTTGTTGCGTATGCTTCGTAAACTTTCTGTTCTGTAGGTTTATTATCGCAAATACATATGTGCGAAACATTTCAATGATATCAGTTCGACAATCGTTATTTATCCCAAACAAACAGCAAAACTTATCTAAATAAAAGCGTTAGAGTCCCGAAAAACGTTAATAGAATGATTATTTCTTGCTCTGTCCAATGATATAAAGATCAAGGTACTAAGATGATGAGTTAGAGCGTTAAGCAAGAATTTGCAAAAACAAATTCACTACTAAAGTAAAAACACGTATAGCATATTTTTGAAGCCTTCTGTTGAATACAGTATCATCACAACTACTTACCTATGAAAAATTTCAAGAAAGTCAGGCCACTGAATGATATTCAAAAATTAATATCAAAATTTGGCATAAACAGTTAACTTGAATTGGGTCGCTTATCTGAATTAAGGCAAAGCACAAGAATTCTCATCGACTAAAGGAAGGAGAACTTTCGTGGATGAATGTTTAAAAGTATGTTTGGCTTATTTGATTATGGCAAGGCGCAAGAAGTCTATCTCCACAAGAGGATGGATGCCTTTCATGGAAGACTTTCTAAGAGAAACTCGCTCGTAATTCCCTTACATATGAGAGAAAATCACGAAAACGCTAATGCAGCCAGCGCGTTCACGTGGAACCGGACCCAGGTCGCACTACCAAAGTTCAGTGAACTGCTCTACCGCTGAGGGGACTGGCTAGTTTTATACCTTACAGGAATTCTATTGCCGCAGGAAACCATTCAGATATACAAAGAAATTTGATGAGCTTCATAAAAGGCAATAGAACAATACTGAGAATTTTGATTTGATGTTTTTAACTGTATTTTTGCTTTAATCTGTGTTGAATGTGATGCTTTAACCATGAGGCCGATTATTATTGGCCAGGAGAGTTGCAGCACACTCGTATATTCCATTACATTAGCACACATGAACAGTATTACGTACACATGAAGATTATCATTATTATGATAGTTTTGCTTTGTTTTATTTCATAATACTCCCTTTTTTGTTTGTTTTCTTATTTTTCTGTTTCTCCAAGCCCTCTTCTTGGTGCTCTTTCGGGTGCAGCCCATTTTGGCTATAAGGTGATTTCATATTCGGTACGCCAGTCAGGTGAGTCCAGATTCTAACTAACCACACATGAAGCTGCTATGGGTAATGCCGGGGATGAGTTCGATATTCGCGTTCGATATTCGGTTTATGCCGGGGATGCGTTCGTATATATGCGTTCGATATTTGCAATTCTATATATTCAGGCATCGAAAAGAATTGTTTTTGGAAAATCAAAGATGTTTATTATGACTGCTGGGAAGAAAATGGGAAAATTTCGGATAAAAAGAAAGGTTATCTTTTAAACTTTGAAGTTTCTAAAAATATGAGAATGATATGCGATATTGATATAATCAAATAATTAATGGACATAGGGTGTGAAAAGATTTAATTTGCAAAAAAATAATCTTTGTAAATTTGGGATGCTGAGATTAATGAACGACATTTCGACAATTTTGTGACATGTTAAGGAAAAACACGGCAACGTAAAGGAATTCTATAGCCACAAGAAATAATTTAAATTTCCAGAGGAGTTGATGAGTTGTATAAATGGTAAAATAACAGTGCTGGGAATTTTAATTTGAGATTTGCAAATGTATATATTAGATTTTATTCTATTTCTTGTAATTAATTATTAGTTTTTGAGTATATCTTCTTTTCCTGTGTTAACCATGAGGACGATTAATATCGGCTAGGAAGTTTGCAGCTCATTCGTGTATTACATTGCATTACCACACATGAGGAAAACCATAAAAGCGCTCAAGTAAAATAAATAATAACAAAATTTTAAAAAGTATCTTGTATGATTTTCTTGCAATTTTTTTGACTAAGAATCGATTAAATGTTCGAAAAAATCAAGTCCCTAGGTTTAAAATTAATTTCAAGATTTCACTCAAACATACTAAATTATGAATGAATACAGGAAAAAAAGTCGCTTGCCGACTTTTCTCGCAGCTTTATTCATAATACCAATCCATGTCATGTCGCGCCCATAGTTTTTTTTTTTTTTTTTTTTTTTTAAGAGAGCTTTATCCTCCTCTTTTAACCACCAATAATCAGTTTCCTTTAACATCCTCCACGAAGGCACTCCTTCACTTAGGCAGATAACCCTTGCGCGTTTTGCTTTAATCAGTTAATCACTGTTCTAATCTTAATTACATTTGATATTTGAATTCATATTCGTTTCAGGCATATAAAACCAAGAGTTACAATTTAAGTCAGTTCATATTTCTTTCCTTGTACCATAAATTTAAGGTAATTTACAATCAAGTCAAAGTCAAGTTCCATTCGGAAGCACATAACATTTAGACTTTTACAAGTTACTATATGTCGCATGACTCACTGAGAAACATACAAGATCTCCAATGACGCAATTCTAAACGTTTTATTGATAATTAACGATACTCATGGCAGATATTTAAATAATTGTTTTAGCTGTATTCATACAATTTTTTTAAATATTTTTAAAATGTAATTAAAAAAACTTTTAAATAAGTATGGCCCACAAGCGGCCTATCCTTGAGACCACGAAACACTGGTAGTTCTGTCTGGGTCCAAAATGGTTAAATTTTGCTTCATAATCTCAGTTTTGTCATTCACACAAATTCACTAGGAAACGGCTCAGATTTTAACGGTCACCCAAAACGCCTGTTTTAAAGTTTATGTTTGGTTTATCGGTAGAGATTATCAGTAGAGATGACTCAGGTGAAATAGCGAACATTTTATAGGCTACTAGTGAATATAGGTTTTGACTGACACGAAAAGACTATTTTATTATTAACTTTCGTACATTTGAAAAGCGAAATATTTGTAGAGAATTTTATAACAGTATTTAATGTTTTTAATTAGATATGTCATGAATTAAATGCATTTTTACTTAAATCAATAAAAAAGGGAAAAAAGTAATATTCTTAAAAACGGCATCTATTGCTTTTAAATAATTTAGTTTGTTAATCAATAACAGATGGATTAAATGTGAAACACAAATATCTTACATTTTCCCGAACGGCAATAGAATCAAATGAAAAATGAAACAATGCAAAATCATGTTTCGAGACTAATAGCCCTTCTTGCAAATATATATATATATATATTTGAAAAGTGAAAAATGTGATGTGAGTTATAATGTGATTCTATAAAAATATTTAATGTTTTTATTTAGATAGATCATGAACTAAATGCATTTTTCTTTAAATGAATCAAATTCTAAAGTAAGAAAACTAATATTGTTGCTTTTAAAAAGCTTAGTTTTTTCGTCAATAACAGACTAAATTTAAAAGATAAATATCTTGCATTTTGCCGAACGGCAACAGACCTGAATGAAAAGTGAAACAACACATTAAAGTGAAACAACGTAAAATCCTGTTTCAACACTAATAAGCCCTTTCGGGCAAATCATATCTGTCTGTGTTGTTGTAAGCCTTCAAACTGTAGAGAATACCTATAAATGGCTTACGTAATATTGTGTAGCATATCAAGTTCTACAACATGTTCTTAAATGTTAATGTCAATGTCATTGGAACCAGTTTATATGCACTGAATGCACAAAATTCTTACGAAATCTGTTCTGAGCATTACTTGAAAAAGAAGAAATATCCAGTAACATTCGCCAAGTGACCTTCATGTTACCGGCAGCCCTAAAGAACAGGTTTAAAATTATACAATTTTTAAGCTGTATATTACAAATTCATTTTCACTTTTCAGATCAAAACCGTGATTTTTAACTTCATTTCAACTTCCATTTGCTATCACAAGAATTAAAAAGGCATACATTGCAGTTCAATCATAGCTTTGTTTTAGACCAAGAATTCTCAACCTTTTTCTTGCATCGACCCCTTCTTAAGGAATGTTTTCCTTTTCATAGATCCCCCGTATGTTTTTTTGCATAATATACATTATACAACATAATTATAATACAAATATTTGCATATAAATAAGTTAAAGATAACAATTAGATTAAGAATATGAACAAAGCTTTTGAAAAAATAATTTGTTATAGTTATGTTTAATTATTTTTAATTTTACAAATACAAATAAATTTTCAGAAACAAAATCACAGACAGTGAGTGCAGAAAAGTTCAGCTTTAATTCACGTGGAGGCTAGATTTGATGTATTGATGCATTTTTTTAATATTTGTCATAAAATTGCTTAGTTTAATTTTTAAATAATTCATATTTTAAAATATTCAACCCTTTTCTTATTTTCCATTCTAGTTTTGTGCTCTTCGTAAATTTTGTAATATATTTTAAATACCTCATATATATTTTTAAATATTATTGTTTTTAAAAAAGGGTTAAATACTCTTAGTTTATTTTCCCCTTATTATTTGTTTTATATTTCTTCCTTACTACATTACACAGCTATGTTATCAATAACAATTAATTATCCACTTTTATAACAAATTTTGTTTATAATTAGTGAGAACAGGATTATGTTAATCCATTGCCGGTGCATATTTGTCGCAAATCCGGTCAAGAAGGAGAAAAAGGCGTTAATTATGGAGAAGAGAGTAAACGGGCGAGTTAGAGGTCAGAAGAGTAAATTATATTGCAAAAGAACGTTTTTAAGGTCTCATTTAGTATCAATATATCACAAATAAAAATTAGAATTGAGCTACAGCGAGAGGTCGCATCTGTTCTTTACTGTAAGTCACTAGTTACCAAAATGTGAACATGGATGCACATGGTAACAAAATAACAAAATGAAGATAAATTACATAGGGGCGAAAATGTTTGAAGTGTTCTTTTTGTTTTAGGTATTATTAAACAGTTTAGTAGTATTAGTATGCACTTTTTATAGTATTAATAACATATATCTACTTGTAATCGCGAAATAAATTATAATTCTCAGATGATTTTAGTGATTACATCTATTTGTTTATCAACATTTCATTATTACATTATTTTCGTCTAAGAATTTCCTTTTTTCCCCTGAGCAATATATTGTTGTGTGCGTAAGGGTGCATAATAGACTGAATGCACACAGATCCAATGATAGATTGATAAAATTTATTTTATCAACAGAAACCCTTCAGACATCTGGAACTTTCCGCAAAAATACTCCTATATACCTTCGCAGTATCACAGAGTACAATCAGTAGTGATACTTCAAATTACTAAGAACGTTAACCACAACGCAATGCAAAGCACAGTTAAAGGGCGAAGCTAAACCGGAGATACTACTCGGAGCTCACACTGAGCTAACATCTAACAACACTAACTGAGAGAAAATGTTTTCACCGGCCTTTTTTTCAAATTTTCACCCTGCTTCCGAGAAATTTCTAAATTTCTAGTACTTTCTGCTTTTCGAAATAACTGGAAGGTAATATGAGGGTCGAATTACGGTTACAGCTAATATAGTGATCAATTACATTTATTTAATTACAATACCTACGGTGCTGCAGGGACCGGACTTAAATGTTGCCAAATGGTCACCAAGTTTGGCGACTTTATGCGATTTTTCCGCAAATTTACCGTTGCCAACTTGGCGATAGCTCGCCAAATTACCGAGATACCCATTTACTCAATGTTAAATAGACTTGCCCTGTATTCTTATTTTTCACGTATAGCATGTCTCTCTAGATTTTTTTCTTCTTCTTCTTCTTTTTTTTTTTTTTTTTTTTTTTTTTTATGTTACATTTCTGTTGTGTGGCGAATTCTGTGTTGAATTTAAGTGTTTTTAATCATTTAAGTAATCAATTATTTAAGTATTTTATTTGTATTTGTTTTTGTTTTTTAAAATTTGAAATTTTGAAGAACGTAGTGAATATATATATATATGTTTGTAAAGAATGTATTTAAAATCTTTAGGGAACTATTTTTCCTTCAACGGTTCAATTTTTCTAACGAAGAAAGGGGAGCGTCTTTTAACGGAAGTAACATCTGTGGGAATAGCTTTAAGATGGCAGTTGCAACTGAGGGCAGTATATCGTTGTTTCCCTTGTCTTTTGTTACGAAGCAGTAAAATGGATATCGTAATTGGCTCCCTGCAATTTCACTTACGTTTTAGCTTTGTGTATGTCGCCTTGCTTATAACTTCGGAAGAAAGGGAAAGGTTGTAAATTGGATCTTGAAAGGGCAGTTTTTGTTGTTTCTCCTTAGATTTTTCGCTTGTTAGCAAGGGGGATCGAATTTTTAGTCTCAAGTTTTCGCAGGTGTCACAGTCATTTCTACAGCTGGCCAACCGTCAACCGTAGACAATGACTTTATTTTGATTCGTTCGAGGAGTTTGAATTTGTCCTGTTAAATTATATTGAAAGTCCCGGATTGGCAAGAATTTAATTTTATGTGTTAGGTTTGACCGGTAATGTTTAATGGGAGGAGAAACCCAGTTTTCCTCTGTTCTTGCGCGAGTTTAGAAGTCAGTTTTTGAGTTGGGATACAGAGAAGAGAATTAGCAGAGTGGGCTTTTGGTCCTGCAGCCGAGCTTGACCCTTGCGCGTGGCTCGCGCTTACGATGCTGCGGCGGTTTGCGCTGGAATTTAGGAGGCGGCTTCGTGATTTTGAAGGTGAAGTCAGTTTTTGGGAGTGGAGTTTTGTTTTTTTAATACGCGACATCTCGAGAGGAGAATTAGCAGAGATGGCTTTGCCCTGCGGCCGAGCATAAATAGTTATTCTCGTAGTGTTACTGATAGAAGGGTTGGAAGATTTTAGAAAGTGTCCAGAAGCTTTCCTGATAAAGAATTTTTGATTTTTTGTGTTGGAAGATAAGAACTCTCCACAAAAATATAGTATCGCCTCTTCTTCATCATCTTACTCGGATAACTATAAATAGATTTTTGTTGCTTGATTTTCAGATTAATAACTCTAATTATTCAGATAAGAAACAATTATGGTTGCTAAGTCATCCTGTGCCAGAGTTATCAATACATAGAATGGAAGTTAATTCATGAGCCTGAAAATCTTGTTTAATTTTTTTCTAGCTTTTCATTAAATTCTTTACTATTCTCTACTAAAGAGAAACATTCACTAATTGTCTTGTCATTAAATTGTCTTAATACTTTACAATAATTTCCCTCGCCCACTTCATTAAGGATTATTTAAGTAATAATTTTATTTTATGGACTTCCTCCCTTTACAAGACATCTTCCATTCCCGGTATATCAATTAAATTCATAATTAATAAAACAAATAAAATCACTCACTTCATAAAATGGTTATACACGATGTAGAAGGCGTAATCCAGAAAGAGACTAAACAAAGTCTCATCACTGCGAGTACTTCCATAACATCCAATATATGACGAATGAAGTCGGCAAAAATTCCACACCAAAAGTATCGGCAACGTGCGAGTACGAACAGGTTATCTCCAATGGTGATTTTTCACCAAAATTCACATCTTGAGACTTGGCTTCAATCTCATTCCATCACTCCACAGTCTCTACTACAGCTGCATACCATTTATTCATTGACATAAAACGAAGAGATTTATTTCACATTCTAATCACAGCTAAGCCAAATATCACATTTAGTCCAAATCCACTTTCCGATAATATTTCTTGAAAAAATAAACAAATTAATTAATGAAAGACATTTTAATGAATATGATGATGATAACGTGGAAGATTTAACATTTAGAAGAAAAAGTAATTATTTGTAGAATTGCACATAGTTCTTTTAAACTGAAGCAGCACTGCTGCTTCTGCATTCCTCTAACGTCCAATTGTCTAAAAGTAATTCTCCTAATATACACTGCTCGACATTGAAAATGCAGCACCAAGAAGGAGTGGTAAGAAAGTGATGAAATTTGGAAAAAAGACAGAGACAGCAAGTAGCAATAAATGATCTTTTTCGCGCGGTGGCAAAATGATAGTCAGAATACAGAGCGAGAACGGCGTCGGCTCAGTAGGATGTAGGACCACCGCGGACAGCGATGCACGAAGAAACACGTCTAGGCATAGAGTCAATAAGAGTGCGGATGGAGTCCTGAGGATGGCTCTCCATTCCCTTTCAACCATTTGCCACAGTTCGTCTTCTGAACGAGGCAGGGGCAGAGTCTGCAAACGGCCTCCAATCACATCTCACACATGCTCGATTAGTGACAGGTCAGGAGAGTACGGTGGCCAGGGAAGGATCTGTATACCTTTTACAGCATGTTGGCAGATGCGAGCACTGTGTGGTCAGGCGTTATCCTGATCTAACACATGCTCGATTGGTGACAAGTCAGGAGAGTGCGGTGCCGCGAAAGCATCTGTATACCTTGCAGAGCATGTCGGCAGACGCGAGCACTGTGCGATCGGGCGTTATTCTCCTGAAAAATTGCATTAGGCAGCCTCTGAAGATAGGGGATTGCCACCGGTCGCAGTACATTATCCAAGTATCGTTGGGCTGTCATAGTGTCCTGAATACGATAGCGCCCCAAACCATTATGCTACGTTGTCGCGCGGTGGGGCGTTCCACAGTTATTGCCGGATTAGATCTGTCTCCACGTCGACGCCACTACATACAAGGGTTGCGTATGAGGCGACTGTCACTGGATAAACAGAAGCGTGACTCATCTGAGAACACGATGTTTCGCCATTCTGTCATCCACATCGCTCCAGTTCGGCACCATTCTAAACGTTGGCGTCTATGCTGTGGGGTCAATGGCAGTCTTCTTAACGGACGCCGTGAGTGCAGGCCACGTTCTACCAATCGACGGGAATTGGTTCTCTTCGACAGGAGAACATCCAGGGTATATTGTAGATGCTGCAGAATCGAAGTACAAGTGACTTGCGGGACCGCCACAGCTTGTCCGCGGATGCGTCAATCTACGCGTGCTGACGTCAGTCTGGCTGCACCTGCACCCCTCCTTCTTCCCACATTCCCTTATTCCAACCATGTTCGCCATAGCCGATGCACCGTGCTCAAATCCATGGGGGTATCAGCTGCGATTTGACGTAAGAACCAACCCGCCCTTCTCAGTCCGATCACCATACTCCTTGTAAAATCGTCTATCTGCTGGAAGTGCCTTCGTTGACGACGGCCTAGCATTTTCTCCTATTACACGTATCCTCCGGGACAAAAACCAACTTTCTTCGATCATTCGTCTGGCAAAAATAACGACGCAAATATTGCCCATTCTGCACGTTCCTTCCCTTATATCTTACTTCACGTGCGTCGGAGAGCTGCGCATTTCACATCATTCGCATAACTCAGCGACTTGCGTCTACTCTAAAATTTGCATAAATTTCTAACCACTATTTCTTGGTGTTGCATTTTCAATGTCGAGCAGTGTATTTGCTTTCCTCTTTCGGAGCTCGCAAAAATGACATCACTTCTGAATTATGTCATGGCTACTGGATTTCGTCACGGCTTCAAGCGATCTGCACCACACACACACATATCTATATATATATATATGTATATATGTAATAAATGTACACACGCACACACAGATATATGTATATATATGTATATACACTCACGTTTGTGAAAATTGCAACACCAAGAAGGAATCGTCATAATTGAATGCAATTTAATACACAGTTGAGTGGTAGTGGTACAAATAAATGATTAAATGTTCAAAGCAAACAAACAAGAACAAGAGATCAGAATCAGTATTTTGTGTGGCCACCACGCGCCGCAATAAGTGCTGCTACACGACGTGGCATGGAGTCAAACAAAGTTTGAATGTCTGACTGAGGAAGAGCATTCCATATCGTTTGTACGCGTACCCAAAGTTCGTCTGCAGACGCAACAGGACGAGGATCACGAGCAAGACGCCGACCAATGACATCCCACACATGTTCAATTGGCGACATATCCGGGGAACACGCAGGCCAAGGAAGAAGCTGTACCTGCTGCGCTGCAAAGAAGGATTTAACAATCCGAGCAGTATGAGGGCGGGCATTGTCCTGTTGAAATACAGCGCCTGGCAAGCTTTGAAGGAAGGGAACAGCTTCGGGCTGTAGAACTTCACGGATATACCGGTTGCTGTTCAGATTGCCCACAATTCGTAGCAATTGAGATCGTCTATGATATGCTATGGCGCCCCAGACCATAACTCCGGGTGTTCGTCCACTGTGGCGTTCGATAATGCACTCCGGAAGGTGGCGTTCACCGGCATAGCGTCTGACACGAATGCGGCCATCATGGTACCACAAATTAAAGCGGGATTCGTCAGAAAACACGACATGCTGCCAATCAGCACGCCAGTCTCTATGCTGATTGGCCCATTGTAGCCGCAGGCGGCGATGGTCGTGCGTTAGGGGGATCCTGTATAAAGGAGTCCGTGCGCGCAGTCCACACTGCAGCAGACGTCTACGAATTGATGAAGCACACAATGAAACACCTGTAGCTATTGACCACAGTGCTGCCAATTGTCTAGAGGAAGCTGTACGGTCCGTCCGCGCCATGCGGACCAGGTGTCTATCATCGCGAGCTGACGTCACATTTCGGGGTCCACTCCCGGATTTCCGAGTTGTCCGACACTCGTCCGTCCACTGCTTCCAAACGCGCATCACTGTGCTGCTGTTACGCTGCACACGAGAGGCTACTGCACGATACGACAATCCAGCTTCACGAAGGCCGATGATTCTCCCTCGTTCAAACTCTGTAAGTTGTTCAAATCTCGCTCTCTTTCGTCGACGAGGCATAAGTACAGATTGAGTTAACGTTTACCACTAGCAGATAACCATCGATAACCATACACGCCTCGCTACAGCCGTCTATTTATTCGGATCCATCAGCCGTTCAGAGGGCGCTGCTCAGCATACGCATGCGCTACGGATTTGCAATTCTAATCATTTGCATATCATGCGCTACTTTGCATTTCCTGAAAATTTCAGCTCACTCGCGTAAGTCCTTCATGGTGTTGCAATTTTCACAAACGTGAGTGTATAATCAATAAATGTAGCAACAGTCATATAGCTGCTTGTCTGCCGCCATTTTGTTTGCTTTTACCTTTACTTTTACTCTCTGCTATAGATGATCTTAACTACTTGACTTTCGGTGAGTATGCTGTTAACTGTGCCATTTAACTTCGTTTGCTTGGTTAATTAAAGATTTATTCTTGGATGTTAAAGAATTAGACGCCCTCAAAGCTAAATATGCTTATCTCATCCGCACTCCCGCAGCAATCCAGAAACGGATTAGTTCCCTTACTGAAGTCAGAGAACGCAACTATAAGGACAAGGATACTTATGCTTCAACTCCCGCTGAAAGCACTAATATTGGCGTCTGAAATTGATGCCTTAAATTTACTCCTACAAGAGATGCAAAAATCAACTCAAACTCCAGAAACCCCTCAAATCTCAAATTAAAGCGATCACGCTATAAATAATGAAGATATTTAGCCCTCAGTCTCGAAACAAAATTAATCTAAAACAAAACGCACTATTACACATAGCGAAGGGTATATTTCCCCTCGCAATTCTGTAAAAAGGTCACTCTCAAACGATGAACAGACTGAACCGAAACAGTCAAATAAATACTCTGAGATTAATCACGAAGATTACATGGATGAAGAAAATAAAGAGTATTTTATCCCGCCCAAACCTAAGGTCAATGTTTTCTCAACTGTCATTGATGATGTTAGTGCAAACTGGAAAACATTTAAAGAAGAAATTGAAAGTAACAATATTAGAAATTATAGAGCCAATATGAAAGGAGAAACACTTACTATACGAGTTTACGAAATAGATTTCTTAGATTTATAACAAAATTGCTTCAAACGCGTGGAATTCCTTTCCACAACTTTAAATTAAACAGCGAAAAGCCTTACAAAAATCACCCAAAATCACAGACCCTGAAGTTAACAAACAGGAACTAATTAAAAAGGAAACCCCTGTTTTAAAAGTACGTCAACTCACTTCTGTAAGAGAAGGAAACACAGTTAAATTGCCACTTTTCCAAGTTGAGTGCAAGAGTTCTTTAGAAGGTAAACGAATCTACAAAATCAAAAAACTTCGTGGTTTAGATGTATTCATCGCCACTTGCAAATCTAAATCTGGGCCCGTGCAGTGCCTTTAGTGTCAAAGATACTGGCACACACGGGAACTTTGACGCTATACAGCAAGATGCATGAAATGTGCAAAGCAACACGAAACATACACTTGTTCTCAGAAAAAAGAGGATCAAAAGCCTGCAACTTGTACCCTCTTTGGTGGAGATCATATTTCTACGTACAAGAGTTGCGTTAAATTCTCAAAAATATCCTTAAAGGCCATATCAGCAGCCAAAGCTAAAAACAAAGCTTCAGAAAGAAATAATTTCCAACTTGCAGAATCAAAATTTCCTACCCTGCCCAATACAAAAGAACAAAACATCCCAGACACCTCTTCAGCTTGGTTCAAGAAAAAGCAAGAAACAACAAAAGAAAATGAAATATCTTTTTTTCCTTTTTCACCTGAATAAAAATTCACATGCAAAAAACCAAAGAATTTTTCGTAAAATTATGGACAAACTCGAAGTTGGAATTGCTGCCTTCGATTCTTTTTCGAATCTCCACTTGGAATTCTAGTTTACTACAATTCCATTAAAGCAACTTTAAAAACTCACGCCCTCCTTCCTAAGCCCCCTTCACGACTCAACGCATCGTTCATCGAGATTTGATTGTTTATTGTGTACTTCACATAAGTTCATGAAATTTCATCTTCCTTATTCCGCCGCCGTGCGACGATGTATTAGTGTACATCATATTTTTTTCAAATCAAGCAAATGTTAATATGGTATTAATACGTAATATACTGGTTAAAACTCTCTTTTGTACTTGTGTAAACAACAGTATATAATAAAGTGAAACAAAAATATGTTGTGTACACCACATGACTTCTTTGCACGGAATATTAAATTATACGCATTTTTCATTTCATTAAACTTATTGGATTCAATTAATTCTAATTCATCGATAGCACATAAACCACAATAGAATAAATGCACTCTTTAAAATTCACAACATTTGTTTACTACAGCCACACTCTGGCACTAGCTTCACTTAACAGCGTTACATCTGATTCATTTTATAACTCATCAGAATGCACAAAAATTATGTACATCATTTGGAGAATTACCTAATCATTGCCACATGTTCTATTCAAATACTATAATAAATCTAAAACGATGTGCAAAACAAATAAACAAAAAAGAAAAGAAACAGTTTTTCACAGACGATTAAGTTTTTCTCATTCAATTAATTCAGTTCGCACTTCGCGACAATGCAAAAATACATAAAAACTCAAAATATCTGCATTAAAAATTACGACGTAAATCTTAAACACTTATTTCCTCGAATAAATTCCAGAATGGATTAAGCATGATTTAATTCGCAATAATAAAAGAAGGCAATATCTTTGCTATTGCGAAGCTTAGTTGCCCTAGATTGGCAACAAATTCCACTATTCTCCTAAGTTTCAAATGTAAACAAATATGTCCGCCATTAGAAAAATTATTAGACTTAGCCGCACTTAAACAACTTTTAAATTGCTGATAATTCTACAAATCTTGCACGCAAATTTACTAAAGACGTAAAAACCTTAATCGGTAGATAATAACAACATAATTCAATTATTTTTAAAGCAAAAAATGCACAATTTACTAACATATAAGAATAAAAAAATCTGATGTGTACACCACATGACTTCCTTGCACGGAATATTAAATTATACGCATTTTGCATTTTATTTAAAGTTATTAAATCTACTTCATCGATAGCGCATAAACCACAATAGATTAAATGCACTCTTTAAATGTTTGTTTACCACAGCCACAATCTCGCGCTAGCATCACTTAACAGAGTTACATCTCATTAATTTTATAACTCATGCAGAATGCACAAAAATTATGTATATCAGCTGGAGAATTACGTAATCGTTGCCACATGTTCCATTCAAATACTATAATAAATCTAAAGCGATGTTTAAAAGAAATTAAACAAACAAACAAAAAAGAAACCGTTTTTCACAGACGATGAGTAATTCTCATTTAATTAATTGAGTTCTCACTTCGCAACAAGGCAAAAATACATAAAAACTCAAAATAGCTATATTAAAATTACGAAATAAATCTAAACACTTATTTCCTCGAATAAATTCCAAAATGAATTAAGCATGATTTAATTCGCAATACTAAACGAAGACGTTATCTTTGCTGTTGCAAGCTTAGTTTCTCTAGATCAGCATCAAATCCAATAATATCCTAAGTTTCAAATGTAAACAAATATGCCCGTCATGAGAAAAATGATTAGGCTTAGCCGCTCTTAAAAAACTTTTAAATTGTTGAGAATTCTACAAACTTTGCATGCAGATTTACTAAAGGCATAAAAACCTTAACCAGAAGATAAGAACAACATAATTCAATCATTTTTAAAGCAAAAAATGTACAATTTACCAACATATGGGAATAAAAAACTGAACTCACTGAGCCGAGTAACAGAGTGGCTATATATATATATATATATATATACATAAATTTATATACTTTTGGTGCGGCCGATTGCAACCAAAATACGAGGTGCGCATCTAAATGTTACAGCAGTCCTATATACAAAATTTCAACGTTCTGAGGTTACTCGTATTTAAGTTATAGGAGATACATACATACACACGTACATACGCACAGACGCCACGAAAAAATCTTTTCAGGATCCATTTTAAATCAGTTATATATATTTTTTTGGGGGAAAGCGTCCTTTATTCTGTTCTTACGTACGAATGTCACTCAAAAACATCATTAAATTGCATACGATAGTGGTGAAAATAGATATTCTCGTTGAAATATGACACCCGACATTTTTCGCGATTACAATACTTCCTTTTTACTTCGTACAAGGAAGTAAAATCTGAGCTCACTGAGTCGAGTAACAGAATGGATATATATATACATAAATTTATATACTTTTGGTGTTGCCGATTGAACTAAAATAAGAGGTACATATCTACATGTTATAGCAGTCCTATATACAAAATTTCAAGGTTCTGAGGCTACTCGTTTTCGAGTTATGCGAAATACGTACATACGTATACATACGCACAGATGCTACGAAAAAAATCTCTTCAGAGTCCATTTTAAATCAGGTGTATAATTTTTTGAGCGAAAAAGAGTCTTTTATTATTTTCTTATGTACGAATGTCGCACAAAAACATCGTAAATTGCATACGATAGTCGTCAAAACAGACATTTTCGTTGAAATATGATACCCGAAATTTTTCGCGATTACAATACTTCCTTTTTCCTTCTTAGAAGGTAGTAATAACCATTGCGTTGTGTTTGAAAATAACCCAATATAATTAAATTTAATCCAGTGTAAAACAAATATATATTCAATAAGTTCGAATATATATTAAATATATTCGAATATATATTAATTAATTATTAATTCGAATATATATATAATAAATATATATTAAATAATTAAGAATTTCAAATATATATTAAATAAGTAAAGTGTAATTATGTTTACAAAAAGCAATGCAAAACGCATCTAAATAGAAAGCTATCCCGGAGATATGTCAGTATTCGGATCTTACGCAGAATTGAAAACTCGCAACAACAACTGAGAGCAGATGCTGTCTTCGGCGTTGTATAGTGTTCCACCGGCCGGCGAGATATTTCTAGTATTTTCTGCTGCTCGAAATTAATGGAAGGCAATATGAGGTTCGAATTAAGGTTACAGCTAATACAATGATAAATTACATTTATTCAATTAGAATACCTATTATGATAATACAGGGACCGGACCAAAATGTCGCCAAATAATCGCCGAGTTTGGCGACTTTATGCGATTTTTTGCCAAATTTGGCAATAAAAATTCGTCGCTAAAACCATTGTTAGCTTGGCGATATTTTGCCAAATTACCGAGATATCTGTTTACTCAGTGTTAAATGGACTTGCCCCTGTATTCTTACTTTTCCGGCATAGCTTGTCCCTCTTATATTTTTATGTTTCATTATACAAAAGAAATAGAGCAATTTCACATACAGTTACACTAAAATCATCTGTGTATATACAAAATTCGTAACAATACAATATTGAAAAAATAAAATAGATGAAAGCTTAATTTTATACTATATCTATGCAAAGGTGAGTGAATGGCATAAATAGAAACTGACGAGGAAACACAAGGGAAGAGGTTTTATTGTTTGAATGAGGTGTCTTTCTCCAGAAAAGCGTCATATAAGTGTCTTCATAGGACATATCCTTTCATTTTTTCCTTGTCCGCTAGTGCCAGTCTGCTTGAGTTAACTAAAATTTTGTTCCACGGGACTTGTTTTTGCATACATCTTACAGTATTTCTAAAATGAGATATAGCATTGCGATTGAGAATGCATATGCTGCAGGTTGGCACTGTTTGTCAAGGTGATATGATTAAAAGAATACTTTGGGTCTATCATCTTTTGCAAAAATTTCACGGAATTGAAACAACCATCATCTTTTCTTCCCTTTTTTTCTGAAGACATCTCCTTCTCAATCGCCTTTCGCTACTCCTTCTAATAATGTTTCAGTCTTGTCTCGCTGAATTCATTTTTATAATCTTAATCTTTTAATAACACCTCTACATAGTTATAGTTAACTTCCAAACCCAAGCACTGAGATTCTATACAGTAAATTACAAAAACAAAAGAATAAAATATTTTACGTGTCAAAGCCTAAGTGCCTCTGCATCTCGCCATAATTTTCTCCAAGATGAAGTCGTGATCTTGTAAGTCACTTGTTGCCAGGCTTTGTTAATGAGACTGTTAATGGACAATACTAAGACGATATTTCAGAAACTCTCTAATTGTTAACTATGCAGAATGAGTTATGGCATAATTTTTGAGTTTCACTAACCAGTTTTATTTAATTTACAGCTTTCTTTTGCCTACTTTTACAACCAGGCTCATTGATTCCAGAATTTCTGTAAATTTGAGTGGCAAGCAGTCCTACTGACTCTTATTCTCCGTAGAGACGATATCCGACATAAGGTCTCATAGACCAAACGCATTTGAAGTTGTCTCGATGTTATTTTTGCTGTATAGAAAAATAACAGATAATTGAGATTTTTGGCACTCAAGCCAACACAGTTTGCCGTGAAATTTGTCTCTTCAGGAGGAGCTGTTGTCTCGCCTTAGATTAAAAGTTATTAGCTTGATTTGGTTTGGTAAGTTAGAGGTTAGCATAAGTTATTTGGAAATGGCAAAGCCATGAGTACTATATGCCTAAGGGAAGGGATGCCTTGGTGGAGGACTTCTTAAGAGAAAGTGACTTAGATACACGTTACACATAGGAAAACCACAAAATCCAATTATGCAGCCAGCCTATTCGTCCGGGCCTGAACTTAAGGCAGGTCGAACTATTATTAAGTTAGAACTTTGGCTCACTGTTAGAGTGTTAGATGAATCTTGTAGCCTCTGACTGCAATAAATTAGACAGTGCAGTTAGAAAAACATTTTTAAAGAAAGCTTCTGTGCTCTGTCGGATCCAGGTGACTAGTAATTTTTTTTTAATTTAACCCTCACAGCAGTAAACGGTGAGGCGTAACAAAGTTAAAATTAAAATAAATCTGTGTCTGTTTGATTTAACAGCTTAGTTATTCTAGTAATAATAACTCAATAACAGAATCTTTGTCACTGCGTAACATATAATCAGACTTGTAAGTTGAACTGAGTTAGATAAATCATGTCCCAGACAGGTGTTGAATGTTTCAAAACTCCTTTGAAAATCATTTTATTTCCGACTTCAGTGTCCGTAACTGTTCTTGATGTGAGTTTCTATAGTTCGATGTTAAACCATACTTGAAAATTTTGTTTGGTTAGTTTGTAGAGATATTAGGATTTCTTATTCTGAGAGACGTGAAAAATGAGCAACGCCCTCTCCAGGACTCCAAACCACGTCCTCTCGAACACACGCCGAGTGTGCTGACCACTACACCACGAAGGCATGCTAAGAAGACGGGAGAAATATTTTGTAAGTTAGCTTCATTAATCGCCCAAGCAGCGGATCCAGGTGGCAAATATCCAAATTTAAACTTATAAATTATTTATTCATTGTTGTCTGTCAATGCCGCAGAAACGGAAATAAATTTTATAAGCTATTTTATTTCAGCCCTTCGGGGTAATGGAAAATAAACCCTTTATTATTTTACACTGTTTGGTTAGTAACCTGGTACTGACAATTTAAGACGGCAGTAAAATTTATTCACATGTCTGCAAGGTTAGATTAGTATTTAGATCAAGAAAAATTTAATTTAATCCCAAGCATAGGTATTGTTCTTCCATCCACATGAGTATTTATATTATTGGAGGCAAACGAATGTAAAGTGTGTGTACCGCAAAAGTCACATTTAAACGAATAAACACAGGTGGATTAATATTAATAGATATAATATTTATTCAGACATATATGCTATACATGCTTCTTGTTAGCGTATTAATTTCAATACGTGATTTTCCGAAATGATATGATTCCGCTCAAAAAAAATAATAAAATAAAATTGATGGCAAGTTACATTAATCCTCTCTTTAAATTATGTGAAGGCTCAGAGACGGGTCGTTCTGCACCTCACTATGGGACAGCAATCTGGGAAACGCCCTCTGCGTCTAACCAGACGACAGTCTGCCGGAAATCCTTGAATTCCTTGAATTGTGCACCTGAGAGAAAAGATCAGATAAGAAATGTCACAACTTTAACATACGCACTTTTAAACGTTTGCTGAAATCTGAATTATTGTTTTATTATCAAAACCTATAAATCAGCATAGGGTAATAAACTATTAATAAAAATTCTGGTGTATACACCACATGACTTCCTCGTACAGAATATTAAATTATACGCATTTTGCATTTCATTTAAACTTATTGGATTGAATTAAATCTACTTCGTCGATAGCTCATAAACCACAATAGAATAAATGCACTCTTCACTATATTTGTTTACCATAGCGAGACTCTGGCGCTAGGTTAACTTAACAGCGTCACATCTCATTCATTTTAGAACACAGAATGCAAAAAAAAAAAATATGTACATCATCTGAAGAATTACATAATCTTTGTCAAAAGTTCTATTCAAATACTATAATAAATCTAAAACCATGTGTAAAAAAAATTAAACAAACAAACAAAAAAAAGAAAGAAACGGTATTTCTCATTCAATTAATTCAGTTCTCACTTCGCGGCAAGGCAAAAATCCCTAAAAACTCAAAATATCTATGTTAAAAATTACGAAGTAAATCTTAAACACTTTTTTCCTCGAAAAAATTTCAGACTTGATTAAGCTTGATTTAATTCGCAATAATAAAAGCAGGCGTTATCTTTATTGTTGCGAAGCTTAGTTTCACTAGATTGGCAACAAATCCACTCTTCTGCTAAATTTCAAATGTAAACAAAGATGGCTGCTATGTTAATAATAAATAGGCTTAGACAACTTTTAAATTTTTGATAATTCTCCAAATATTGCATGTAGATTTACTAAAGGTATAAAACCCTTAACCGGGAAATAAGAACAACATAATTCAATCATTTTTCAAGCAAAAACATATAAGAATAAAGACAAACATACAAACATATAAGAATAAAGAAACTGAGATCAGTGAGCCGAGTAACAGAGTATATATATATATATATAGTTTTGGTGCGGCCTATTGCAACCAAAAAGAGAGGTGCATATCTAAATGCTATAAAAGTCCTGTATGCAAAATTTCAACGATCTGAGTCTATTCGTTTTTGAGTTAGGCGAGATACATACATACATGCATACATACATACGAACGTAGGTGAGCACAGAGCCACGAAAAATCTCTTCAAAATCCGTTTTAAATCAGTTTTATTACTTTTTTGGGGGAAAAAGTCTTTTATTCTGTCTTTACGTATGGATGCTACGCAAAATCATGTAATCGGCCGCACCAAAACTACATAAATATATACATATAATATACCTACTTTTAATTCGGCTCCGTGAGCTCAGTTTTTTTTAATCTCATATGTTGTTAGATTGCGCATTTTTTCTTTAAAAATGATTGAATTATGTTGCTCTTATCTTCCGGCTAATATTCTTATACCTTTAGATAATCTGCATGCGATATTTGTAGAATTATCAACAATTTAAAAGTGCTTAAGTGCAGCTAGGCCTAATTTTTCTTACCATAGCAGCTGTATGTGTTTACATTTGAAACTTAGCAGAATAATGATTTAAATCTTTCTGCATCTTCAGTGTCCTTTTGCCGAATAGGACAAAAACGAAACTTTTACTTTTGTGCACCGAAATGTCTGCCTTTTTTGCCTGCTGGCCGAATTGCTTGTTTTTGCGTAGAAATTCTAAATTTGATTGTAAAAATTGTTTTTTAATCGTTTTAACTGTATTTGGTGTTTTATGTTTTTCTTCATCTTTCAATTTTAAATGACGAAATTTTGAGATTTTATGTATTTCTGCCTTGCCGTGAAGTGAGAACTGAATTAATTGAATGAGAAATATATCTCTAATGAAGTTCGAGGAAATACGTGTTTCGTATTAGCAGAAAATATTGTCACTAGTCTGGCTCTGACAGAGGACACAGGAGAATGTTTACGAGTAGCGCGCAGGCATTAGGTAAGCGACGCTGAATCGTCTGTAAAAACTGTTTCCTTTTTATTTTTTAATTTCTTTTATAGATCGTTTTATATTTATTACAGTATTTGACTAGAACATCTGGCAACGATTAATAATTCTTCAGATGATATAATTTTTGTGCATTTTGAAATATAAAATGAATGAGATGTAACGCTGTTAAGCGAATCTAGTGCCAGAGCGTCGCTATAGTAAATAAATCTAGTAAATTTTAAAAAGTGCATTTATTCTATTGTGGTTTATGCTCTATCGACGAAGTAGATTTAATTCAATTCAATAAGTTTAAATGAAATGCAGGAAAAATGCGTATAATTTAATATTCCGTATAAGGAGGTCGTGTGGTGTATACATCAGATTCTTTTAAATTTATAAATATAAAGAAGTCAAACTTAGATGACATAAAAGGCAATAAGCCAAGATTTATTTACGGATATTTCATGACTTTCTTTTCTATTTATGCGAATAATGACAAGATGATAATCAAGTTCTTTTCACACTTATTCCTGTTATTGTCTCCACAGCAAATAATTAGGGCATAAAAATTATCCTAAGAAAACAACTATGGAGTACATAACCAATCAGTTAATTAATGCTCTTTAGTCCGAGCACGTTTTTCTTTAAAAAAGAAAAAGAATTTGCTGCAGTTGCCCTACTATTTTAAAGGATTATGGATGGCTCATATAATATAACTAGAAAACCTGGTGGTCATACGAAATGATCGCTGTTCTAGATATTATAAATTGTAATTGAAATGATTTGTGCAAAGGTGTCTGCTAATTCAAACTGAATTACCCAGGACAGGCGGCGAGGACGCCCCTTTGCTTACTGCCTCACGGGGTTTCCCCCTTCTACTTGCTTAATTGCTTAAAGTAGAGTGCAATGAAGGAAACCACTAGGGGTACATTTCTTTCGCTGCTCAGCGGTTTCTTTTTGTCGAGAAAGCCGTTTTTGTGCAGCTTTAGCTCCTTTTCTCTCCTCTTCAGTGCTGTATTTTATAGGAGGCATTCTTAAAAGAAATTACTTTAAGACGTAGTTTTTATGTAAAACAGATGATTGCTAATGCAAACAAATGTTCACCTTCCCCCTGACACGCTCAATTTGCGTTCAGTTGTAAAACATTTCAAAAACAGATGATTGCTAATGCGAACATATGTTCACGTTCCCCCCTGACACGCTCAATTTACGTTCAGCTGAAAATTCAGTTTAAAATACAATGCCGGAATAAAATCGGGCAAAATTTTAAACTCTTTACGCGAAAGGATATTTAGCATAGGAGTTTGGGTAAACCTACTTGATGAGATGTACTACGCGCAG
Organism: Stegodyphus mimosarum; assembly: GCA_000611955.2. Lineage (NCBI taxonomy): Eukaryota > Metazoa > Arthropoda > Arachnida > Araneae > Eresidae > Stegodyphus > Stegodyphus mimosarum. The sequence continues at coordinate 620,146 of KK116500.1, forward strand.
CTCGTTAGTTGGTTTCGTCTCCTTTAATTTCTCAACGTTTGCAAGTTTATAGGTAATTCATATGTAAAAATAGTTAAATGCATAATAAGCAACAATTGTATGAATTAAAAATATTTAAATACCATTATAATTTAATTAAACTAATGATAACTATTGAGACAAAATTTAAAGCAAAAGTTTTCATGAAATCACCAAAATAATAACATCATATTTTTTGTGATATTTTCAAATTCGAGGAAGTGATGTAAGGTCTCGTGAATGAACAGAGAAAATTCTTGTGATTTCTTTGAAGTATGTATTATGTGAAATGGACTGAAAGCGCTTTTATATTATCCAGGCATTCAACAAAGTAACGAATAAATTTAATATGTTTCAATATGTACACTTTGCACAAAAAGGAATGGGACAGTTCTGTGTATCCCGCTCAACCTGGCAGATTTATGAAATTTAATTTGCGTTGTACATGCCACGAAAGCGCTACTTAGGATAAATATTAGATTTACGTAGCTTTGTTCTGACAAATGTATTTTGATAAAAAAAATCGAACTTTTTCTGAAACGGCATACCGATTTTTTTTCGTATATCTAGTCTACGACTCGAATTATGTTTTAACGCTAGATTTTGTAAAATTTGGTGAGAAACTTACCGAGAAATTTGAAAACTTATCTTGGAACACTTTTTCAGATTGCACCAACAATAATTCATTTGGCGAAATTCTTAATTTATAGCAGCTTATTTTTTTCCCTTTTCTCACTGTTCACAAGCAGAAAAATAAGGTGCATCATTCATACTTTCAAATAATTTTAACAAAGTTCGTAAAGCTTATTATCGCTTATAACAAATATGACAAATTTCAAAACGCACTAATATATAAATTCACGTATATCTTCGGAAATTTTGTTTGCAGAAATACCTAGAAATACTTCTACTTTAAGATGATGGTAAAAATCTTATAATTCAAAATTTTTTATAAAACATTTATTAAAATTACTAAAAAATATATATTTTAAAAAGAAATCAGAAGATACCTGCGAATTTTCTTTGGACTGAACCTAAATTTCGAATTGTGAAAGAAGGAATTCAGTGAGTTTAATGAAAAAAGAGAGAGATTAATAAATATATAACAAATTCAATTAACACTGAGGAGCTAGAACTTTGAAAGCTAATTTTCTATAAATTACTCGTGCGATTTTTACAAACTTAGGACTTCGCATAATTTGGCATATTCTTCATATTTGGCATATTCATAGTGTACATCCTGAATAGTACAACAGGCATCGTAAGAATATTCATCTTCGCTGCATATTTCTGACAACAATGCATGATGCATGCTATAACGCTTGAAATTTCGTATATGATTCTCTCCTCCAAATGGTTTTGATTATCGGTTCTTATTATAACTTCGTTTTGCTACAAACTTCATTTTTGACGAAGTCCCAGAAGAAGAGGGCTTTGACGGCCTATCGAACAGGGTTTTTTGCACGCTATGTCATAGGTCCCTTTCTGCCAGTCCTCGTAACCCTTGCTTTATACCTTAGTCTTGAAATATATCGTTATCAATCCAATACTTGATTCTGACAATTCTTTGTCCTGTCAATCATTAGTGTTGGAAATCGATCATTTGGTTCGTGTCGTATATGATTCAGAAAGTAGTTGACTACAGAGTATCTTCAGTTCAGGGTCTTTCTTTTCCATTTGCTGGGTTTGTGAGAACAAAATTATCTGTAGCATATTCAAGCTAGCATACACATTCAAGCTGATTACAATTTCAGCCAATAAAAAGATTCAAAAACCTTGTTACTCATTAGGCCTTGTTACTGATTTGTCACTGACTTTGACATCGACATATTCTGCAACATATGAACATGATCGTGGGACTCATTTTGAAATGTTTCATGTTTCATACATGAATACAACTGAGATACTAACGATTGCGTTCATGGGCAAGAGAAACATATGCACATATCCATTTTCAGTGATTAAATTAAAAAGCCTTTTCAATCCCTATCACACAACACAGACTTTACAGAGACGTCATGAATTCATACTGTTAATATCGGGAGGTTCTGTTTATCAAATTAGCAAGTAGGTTAATCATTTTTTATCACCCTACATAAAGCTTAAAATAAATATCATTAGATTTTAAATTAAATAACACACCTTCATCTGTCATCTGCATTTTCAGCTACAAATATACGATGTAGAATATAGATAAAGATATATACATTTTAAAATCAATAAACAAACTGCTATGCATTTATAGTTTTGCATATAATCTGTAAATACACTCATAGACAAAAAAACGACGCATCACGACGCACCTAGAAGATATAAAGCAAATTGGACACAAATGGATATACATACAGGTTTCCACGGAAAATGCCAAAATATCACACTGGTGTGCAAATCTTAAGCAACAGCAGGGTTTTTTGCCATAACTCCACGAGAAATCAACTGAGAGACATGAAATTCAGAAATGAAGGAGAGTATTATGTACGTAAAGCATGACGAAAGCATCGAAGCTGAAAAAGGAATACAATGCATACGGTATGGAATCAAGCAGAAACAAGCTTTATTGAACGCATAGTATCGTGACTCATGATTGTCTATCCAAGAGGAAGAACAACAAGCAGATGTTCCTTAATATGGCATATGCCCTCCCCTCACTGCAATGGTTGCTTCGCACCGTCTCCGCATACTCAGAACCAGCTGGTGCAACATTTCTTGCGGTAGGAGTGCCCATTCCTCAATCAGTATCTCTTTGAGTTGTTGGGTGTTCTCCGGAGGATGTACGCGTGCTGCAATGCGTCTCCCCAAAGCATCCCATACACATTCGATGGGATTTAAATCTGGGGAATACGCCGGCCAATTCATTCGAGTGATATGTTCACTTTCCAGTAGCTCCTCAACAGTAAGAGTCCGATGTGGCCGTGTATTGTCATCCATAAAAATTAAGTCTGGGCCAATGACACCTCGGAACAGACACACATGGGGAAGGAATACCTCCTCACAATAGCGATCCCCGGTTACAGACCCTCTGTTGAAAACGTGGAGCTCAGTTCGCCCGTTCAGCATAATGCCTCCCCAGACAAGAACTCCAGGACCACCGTTACGGTGTCATAAGAACTCCGTGACCACCGTTACGGTGTCTTTCCTTGATGTTATGTCTTTCGTAATGGATGCTATTTTTGATTGCATGTGTTTCTGCTGTAGGTAGAACGATAACACAGTCTGACTCGGTAATATTAACATTTATATTTAATTCTAGGATGAATATATGTTTTAACACATACTCTCTAATACACAATCACATTGAATGCAGTTTACACGATGAGCAGTTTTACAGTCAGCAAGTCCGCGTGAGTAAAAATCAAGAAAGTAATATCACTGATAGAGAAACATAACGCAGGGGAAGAGAGGAGAGGTGAGCCCATGCTTCACCGACGGCAGCCCGAAACATAGTAACCATTCCGAATTTTCCTCTAGTGAAGAAGAGGGAGAAAGCTGGTAGCGCCCTCTCTCTGGTCAGTGGGCAAATAGTAATAATAATAATGAAGAGTTCTCCACAGTATCCCCCCGAGTACCAAAGGTACGATGAAAACGTCAGTTCACAAATATCTGGTGTTGAAGCGCACACGTCTTCCCGATCGTGTGACGACTGGTGGAGCGCTGGGAGGAAACGCAAGGTCTATTGAAGAAGGAGTATTCGGCGAAACACTTGAATCCGGGTAATCAGGATGATCGCTGGTCACAGGAACTTGAGTGTTTGAAGCTTCGAAGAAAGCAGGCTTCAGACGATCTATTCCCAGAACGGTTTCCCTGTCGCGCACGAGAACGGTGAAATGTTTATTGTTACGTGCACAGACCTTGAAGGGTCCATCGTATGGAGGAGTGAGTGGTGGTTTGACCTCGTCGTTTCGCACAAACACGTGAGTGCAAGTGCTCAGTGCATGGTGTACGAAAGGGGCGGATTTGTTGTGGCATGATGTACGGGTTAGAGACAGCTTCTTCATTGCCTCTCGGAAAGTCTGGAGAAAGGATGCTGGATCGACTGGAGCAGAGGATGGCTGAAAGAACTCAGATGGTAATCGAAGGGCTGTGCCGTAGACAAATTCAGCGGATGTACCTGCGAGGTCTTGCTTGAAGGAAGAACGTAAACCAAGAAGCACAAGAGGGAGTGATGTAGTCCAACGGGTGTCATTATGGCACTTCAGGGCTGCTTTCAGGTCGCGGTGTAAACGTTCCACTAAGGAGTTGGCGGAAGGATGGTATGGTGAAGTGCGAATTCGGCGTATTCCAAGCATAGCTGTCTCAGAAGCGAAAAGGTGTGACTGGAGTTGTCGACCTTGATCAGTTGTCACAACTGATGGTACACCAAATCGTGCAATCCAACCCGAGATGAATTGTAGAGCCACAGAGTCAGCAGAGATGTCCTGAAGGGAAAACGCTTCAGACCAACGAGTAAATCTGTCAATGCAGGTGAGTAGATATCGATAACCGTCAGATGGTGGCAGAGGGCCGGCAATGTCTATATGGACATGGTCGAATCGTTCGGAGGGCATCGCGATTTTTTCCAAAGGGCTATGCGTGTGCCGAGTATCTATTGAACGTTGGTACATGATGCAGGAACGAGTCCAATTGGCAATGTCCTTTATCATGGATGGCCAAACGAATCTTTCTTGTATGTTCTTTTTGGTAGCCCGGATACCTGGGTGTGATAGGTTGTGGAAACAGTCAAAAACTTTTTTCCTGAAGTCAAGTGGTACATAAGGTCGCAGTCTGTTGTTAGAGGTATCGCACAATAGTTGGAGGTCCCGAGTAAGTTGTAATGACTGGAATTTCAATGAGCAGTTTGGGTCTTCACTCAGACGTTTTAACTCCTCATCAGTGGCTTACGAGTGAGCAATAAGCGTGAAATCCAGTGTTGCATTCGCATCGATGCCCAGAATACGCGAGACAGTATCCGCGACGACATTGCTGGAACCTGATGTATGTTGAATATCATCGCTGAACTGAGCTATAAAATTCAAATGCCGAATTTGTTTCGGGGAGGCAGAATTTTATTTTGATGTGAATGCATAAGTTAGAGGTCGGTGATCAGTAAATATAGTGAAGTGTTTATAAGGTATTTCTCCCGCCTTCTTCGCACGCCTTCGTGGTGTAGTGGTCTGCATGCCCGACGCGTAACCGAGAGGTCCGTGGTTCGATTCCCGGCGAAGGCGTTGCTCATTTTTCACGTCTCCTTCGTAATAACCTAATGTCTCTACACTGGCGCCCGAACTAAAAAGGTGGTGGATGATGATTCTCCACCACCGCGATTTGGCGACTGGGTTCCCCAAATCCCAGTCGCCCTTTAAAAGGGGGAGTATATAAGATATTTCTCCCGCCTTCTTCGCATGACTTCGTGGTGTAGTGGTCTGCATGCTCGATGCGTAACCGAGAGGTCCGTGGTTCGATTCCCGGCGAAGGCGTTGCTCATTTTTCATGTCTCTTGCTTCGTAATAACCTAATGTCTCTACATTTTGACCTTCGAGATTGTGCCTGAAATATTTTATAGCTGCATAAATAGCTAATAACTCTCTGTCATACGTGCTGCATTTTTCTTCGGTGAGGGACAGCTTACGTGAGAAAAATCCTACCGGCTGGTAGTCATTAGAGTGTCGAACGTTTAAAACAGCTCCGAAAGAAATGTCAGAAGCGTCGACCATAACACTCAGCTTTTGGTTAGGAGAGTGATAGGAGAGAGTTGCAGCATTACTAAGGTCGTGTTTACATTTTTCCAAATGCCTGTTTAAGTTCGTCGTTCCAAGGAAGGGGGCGTTTATCATTTTTACGTGAATCTTTTAAGAGTTCATTCAGTGAAGCTTGGGTCTCAGCTGACTTTGGTAAGAAGCGGCGATAGAAGTTTATCATGGCTAAAAAACGTCTGAGCTCGACAATAGTGGTAGGTTTTGGGAAGTCGGCAATTGCTTTGGTTTTTTCAGGCAGGGGTTTTACGCCTGAGGCAGTAATGAGGCAACCTAAAAAGGAAACAGATGGTTTTTCGAGTATACATTTGTTAGCGTTTAAGGTCAAACCGTGTTTATTCAAACGATCAAACACTTGACGAAGATGCCGAATGTGCTCTTCTTCGCTAGTCGATGCAATAAGGATGTTGTCAAAATAAGGGATGCAAAAATCCAATCCAAATAAAACTTCGTGTATAAAATGTCGGAAAGTTTGGCCTGAATTTCGTAAACCAAACGGCATAGCCAAAAATTCAAAAATACATACCAAAAGGGGTAGTGACGGCTGTTTTCGGAATGTCTGCAGGGTTAACAGGAATTTGATGATAGGCACGGGCTAAATCAAGTGTTGAGAATATGTTCTTTCCTGAAAACATTTGAATGCAATCCTGAATATGGAGTACGGGATAACGATCCGGAATTGTAACGGCGTTTAAGCGAAGATAATCCCCGCATGGTCGCCATTCGCCATTAGCCTTACAAACCATGTGCAGTGGGCTTGCTCAGGGACTTTTTGAAGGCTGAATGATGCCTTTTGATAGGAGAAAGTCAAACTCTTGACGTGCAGCTTGAAGTAATTCTGGAGATAATCTTCTAGGTTTGAGAAAATAGGAGGTCCTTTAGTTTCAATGTGATGGAAAATTGTTGACATTGGTGCCCTCTCAAAAGTTTGCGAAGGATTCTTCAAACTAGGGTAATCGGCAAGAATTTTGTCAAATTTTGAGTTACCCATCAAAATATGAATGCTAGTACTGAGCATGTTCACACTGGGAAGTCTACCGCAAGAATATAGTTTTGTTTGTCCATCAATTAAACGGTTGTTTTTAACATTTATAAGTAAGTTGAACTTCGTGAGAAAGTCAACACCTATGATGGGTCGATTGATGTCTGCCAAGACAAAAGGCCAAGTAAATGAGCGACGTAAATTTAAATTGATGGTCAAACGTTTGGTGCCATACGTTGCAATTTTAGTGCCGTTAGCGGCAAAGAGTACCAATGCAGCTGGTTTTTGGCATGCTGACTGGGAATGACAGATAAACCGGCTCCAGTGTCAATTAAAAAGGTCAGCTTTGAGGATGAATCGTCCAAAAGAATTCGATTAATACGGCGGTCGTGGCCGACAAGCGATCGCCGATCTAGTTTTCCGACTGCCGGAAATTGCATGGAGAAACACATTTTCGTGCTTTGGAACCAAAATTAGTATAGTAGAAACAGATGTTGTTGCACGGTTCTTTGTACTGTCGATAGCGTTCATTGGATCCATTACGCCTACTGTTGCGTTGGGGATAATTGTCTCTTCGTTCACAGGAATGCTCACGGTTGTTTTTGATGGCTGGGGAAAGTTCATTTACTTGCTTTGTCAGCTCTGCAACTTGCTGTTGAATGGGAGAGGTAGATGCCGTAGCAGCACTATTTATGTGTGGGAGAGTTGTGAGATCTGTAATTTTATCAGCTACAACTACGAGTTTTGGGAGGTCATCACTTAAGGCAGCAAGAATACTTTGTGTATTTTGCGGGAGACGAGATATCCGTAGGGATTTCAATAAGGGTTTTCCAACGGTATCTCCAGATAGGTTTCGCATACGGCAAAGTAATTGTGAAGGGCGTTGATCGCCAAGTTCTAGCCCCTGAAGAAGTGTGCGTATCTTTGACTCCTCACTTTCGGAATGCAATTCAATTAAGCGTGTTTTTAGTGTATCGTATTTGCCAGTCACTGGTGGGTGTAAAACGATATCACAAACGCTACTGAGAATATCGGATTCGATTGCAGATATCACATGATTGAATTTCGTGGAGTCAACAGTGGTTCCGGCGATCTCAAACTGGGCCTCCAGTTGTGCGAACCACAAAGTAGGGTTGACCTTTCAAAATAAGGGAGGTTTGACGGAAACATGTGAAATAGTAAGATCGTCTGCGATGGGTTGTGGTGGAGCCATGGTTCACAAAAACAAATATATACTGCCAATACGACACAAATAAATACACAATAATCAGTCACTAATAAGTTCACATACGACACTAGTGCCAAATAAATAAAGTTAATGTAAACATTAACGTGAGAAAAACGCTTTTTGTAGGTAAGCTATCCGAATATAAGCATAAGTACTACTAAGAATTTGCATGGCTTACTTCCGAATTATACGAGAAATATTGGCTCAGTCAGCAGCGGATTCAGCATAACACAATTCACTGATAGAAAAAATATTCCAAAAAAACTTACTTTGCAACATATAACCACGTTGTAGGATTTATATGTAGATCACTCCAAAGCATTTTGACATTTTTCATGAGACATATGATAATTCACACACACGTTGTTAAGCAGACACAACTGTTTTTTACACTATTTTGACGATAACACGAAAATAATGATGGATTACGCTATTAGTTTGCATGAACAGACGATATTTCCACTGCACAGCACATTATAATCACAGAACTTGACGATGCAAGCAGGTTCCAGGAGGCATGCGTTCGCTAACTTGACGGGTCACCATTTATGGCTTTAGTAATGGATGCCATTTTTGATTGCACGTGTTTCTGCTGTAGGTAGAACGATAACACAGTCTGACTCGGTAATATTAACATTTATATTTAATTCTAGGATGAATATATGTTTTAACACATACTCTCTAATACACATTCACATTGAATGCAGTTTACACGATGAGCAGTTTTACAGTTAGCAAGTCCGCGTGAGTAAAAATCAAGAAAATCATATCACAGCTACGGAAACATAACGCAGGGGAAGAGAGGAGAGGTGAGCTCATGCTTCACCGACGGCAGCCCGGAACAGAGTAACCAGTCCGAATTTTCCTCTAGTGGAGAAGAGGGAGAAAGCTGGTAGCGTCCTCTCTCGGGTCAGTGGGCAAATAATAATAATAATAATAATAATAAAGAGTTCTCCACAATATTACTGGGATAAAACTGGTTCTCGACCTCTCTCCAAATCAAAACGTGTTGAGAATCGCTTCTGATACTGAACCGATTCTCATCCGTGAAGAGGACACGACTCCAACGATCAGTTATCCAGTTTTTGTGCTCTCTGCACCACTGTAAACGGTGGCGTCGGTGTCCAACTTTCAACGGAAAGCAGCGATCCGAACGGCGGGCGAATAGGTCCCCTTTGTGAAGGCGTCTGGCTACAGTAAACCGCGACACTTGTCGCCCCGTTGCTTTACAGAGTTGCTAAGCAATGGCGCTTGCTGACTGCTGTCGGCTTCTTTTCGCCTGCAGGACGATATATCAGTCATCCCCTGCAAATGTCGTCCTCGGGTGGCCACCATCAACCTTTCTAACAGCTGCATCTGTGGTTTGGAACGCTTTCCAAGCGCGCGAAACGACACTTTTGTTGATTCCGAACTCTGCACCTACACTGGTGACAGTACCCCACTCCTTCAGCTTTCCGATCACTCTTCCACGTGTGTGAAGTCGTCCACGTGATTTCTTCTAGCCATATTTCACAAACTGACTCACTGGCACTTGCAGAGAATATGTTGAATTGGATACCTGGATACCTGCTATACCGGGATACTGCCTAGGCAGCGATGCCGGTTCATGAAATAAAGCCCTAGGGCGCGTGACATAAGAGAATCCGGACGTGGGTGTATCTCGGAAGAGAAATCGGAGGCAGAAGAAGAAAAGAAAAAGAGGCCTAGGACATCGCAAGAGAAAAAAGATACGACAAGACCTGATTTGCGGAGCAAGCAATTCATCTGACACTGTAACAAGAGCATAAAAGTGACATGAAAACCTTGACAACATACGAACAATAGTACAAAAGGTGCTACTAAATCTCAAATAAATGATATGTACAAAGATACAATTACACAGGTACAAATACAAATGCAAAGGAGATGCAAATAATAGAATTACAAAATTTAAGCAGGATACTAGAAAATAAGAAATAAAACAACTATATACAAATGAAAAAGAAAGTTAAGCAACTACCAAACGAGGAGTTGTCTTGTATGCTTTTGTCAGACTCCATCTATGATTGTGTGAGTAGCTAATGGACGAATAAATTTGTCTTCTGAAAGGATTTCATATTTGAATATCTGGGAGTAATTCATAAAGTCACACTGCACAGCTTTGTTAAAAAATTTATCATTTGATTTCCTTATATAGTCCTGTATAGTTTCAAGCTTGAGATCTCTGTGGAGAAGTTCGTTTCTTATAAGAAAATGGGCATCTGTGTTTATTCAAAGGAAATTATTCTGAACGACTTGCAGGTGATAACGTTGCTTACAGGTAGCTGTGTTCCATGCAGGAGAAGCGTAACAAAGAATTGGCCCGATACAGGAAGTATAGATATGTCTTTTGGTGCGTAAGCTGAGATTAGAATATTTTCCAATAACTGGTAGAAATATGATCATGATGCCTAATGCCTTGTTCTTGACACTTTGTATATGATCAGACCAGGTAAGCTTTCTATTAAGAATGATGCCAAGATATTTAGCTTTAGAAACAATAGGAACCGGTTCTTGAAACAAAAAAGTACGTTGAATTGCGTCTCCGTCCTTCCTTTTATTCTACTGTTGAGCTGCGCGCGCCGACATCACGCGTTTTGTGTACGCTCACGTCGCCTGTGACGTTTCGTTCCTGATATTTGCATACGCATGACGTTTCTACTGACTTACGTGTTCATTGTACTGATCTCCAGACCTCCTTTTCTGCGATTTCATAGCTATCTGCTAAATTTTTACATTGTTGCTTACGTTTTGCACACCAGTGTACATTTTGGCTGCCAATGAATGAACGGTTGTCGCTACAGCGCATCTGATCTGCACAACTGGCAGGATATTTAAGGGGAGAAATTACGATTCCAGGTCATAAATTCTTCACGAATTTCATTCCGTGTACTGTGGTAGGCAGTAACTATGCCTTGCATACAGGTGCGCGAACGATATGCGCAGATGTCAGAATTTGAGAGAGGTCGTGTAGTTGGGCTCAGAAGCCGGTTATCCTTATCGGCGAATAGCTCGACATTTTAGCAGGAGCCATGCCACTATTAGACGATGTTGGTAGGAATGGGTGAACCATGGCCGCACACAGCATCAAGAAGAAAGCGGTAGGCCTAGAGAAACGACAGAACGCGAAGACCGAGCAATCGTCAGAGCGGCACTCACAGCCCCAGATATATCATTATCATCGACTGTACAAACAACTAGTGCTTCAGTGACCGCAAGGACCATTCATAGACTGCTCACAGAAAGGGGCTGAGCTCACGGTGCCCCTTGCGGCGACTACGTCAAGTCCATTTGCAGTGGTGTCGGGCTCATTCGCGCTGGAATGCCACTGACTGGGGTAGAATAGTCTTCAGTGATGAGTCCCGCTTTGAACTGAGCCCCGATGACCACCGAAGGCGAGTCTGGAGACGCCCCGGACAACGGTGTAATACCAACCTGACTGTCTTCCTGCAAACAGGCCAACAACCAGGAGTGATGGTCTGGGGTGCCATTTCATTTCGTAGCAGGACCCCTTTGGTTGTCATCCGTCGCAAACCTTACAGCACCGCGGTACATCGACGAAGTTCTAAGGCCCGTTGTGTTGCCGTTCATGTCACGCCAGCATGGGCTTACATTTCAGCAAGATAATGCCCGTAACAACACTGCACTTGCTTCTTCTGCTTGCCTTAGTGCTTGCCGAACATTACCTTGGCCAGCAAGATAGCCGGATCTGTCTCCTATTGAGCATGTTTAGAGCATTATGGGCAGGGCCCTCCAACCAACTCGGGATGTTGATGATCTAACGGGCCAGTTGGACAGAATTTGGCGCGATATCCGTCAGGAGGACATCCGCAACCTCTATCAATCGATGCCAAGCCGAATAACTGCTTGCATAAGGGCCAGAGGTGGACAAACGCGTTACTGACTTTTTCATTTTGTGAAGCTCTATCACTTCAATAAATCATCCAATTTTTCTCAAACTGTAATCATTTGTTTTTTTGTACATGTACATCACTTCTGCCGATTTTCGTCCCATTCGGATAACTCCTTCTTGGTGCGACGTTTTTTTTTGTCTAAGAGTGCATTAACAATGCCGCAAAATTACTCTTCCTTCCTATTGAGCTAAATACAGTACTTTCATATTTACTGAAAATAATAATGCCCGATGATGAGATATGTGAATTCAAAACCCCACCCGCAGCGAATATTCATAGTAAATATACAGAATAAATTTGCATGACGTTGAGATATAGTAACCTATATTTAGCTTCCTTGAAGAAATATGATTATTGCAGATAAAAGAGGAACTGCTGTTTATCTTTATGAATGTGAAGGCGCTTAATTCTTTCTTTTACAACACAGTACACGTTTCCACAGATTTAAGATGATAAAATAATATATTTTACAGTGTAAGGTTCAATGTTAGTCTTCAATGTTAGGTTAGATTGGTTTACCTGATTATGACAAAGCACACGATGGCTAGAGGGATCCCTTCATGAAGAACTTTCTAGAGGAAACTGGATCATATTGACGTAACACATGGAAAAAAATCAAGAAACCAGTCATACAGCCAACCTCTTTGCCTGGGTTTGAACCTGCATCGAATTACCATTATTAAGTGAATTTACTAGTCATTCACAAGAAGAAAAGAAACCTAGGGAACCTAGAGAAAGGATTTCTACTTTTATTACAATAGTATTTCAGCAGAATTTATACATAGTGCTGCGTTCTACCGCTGTGATGGATTTTGGATTTCCGACTGTATAATGCAAATATTATGGATGCAAAATATATTGAAAACTGCCCATCTTTAGGAAAACATATTTTTGAATGATACTGACATGATAAGCAAATTATTCAGACCTTGTCGAAGTATTTTAAACTGCTTCTGATCGTAAATGAATGCTTTAACCTGTTTTAATGCCTTTTGTCCCTCTTAGCACTTCTTAAATTTCCATTTTAAAATTTTCTTTGCTTTTAAATATTCTGTCTTCCCTAGTCGGATCAGCTGGAAAGATAAAGAATTGTGGTACCAGCCAAAATGAAGCATAACGAGAAGCATATCCGCCCTTTTATGCACTATGAATTTCGTCGAGTTAGCATTTCCACAGATACTCTTAAGAAATATCCGCAGTGCGTGCCCTAATGAACGGTTTCGAAAGAGAAATTTCATTTGTCAGTTTCAAAGACAGATTATCCACAATAGCGGTTAGGGACGTGCTAAACACTAGTGAAAAGTGACAAACATGTAATTATGTCCAAACTGGCTGAAAAAATGTGGACTAGATACAAATTGTCACGCACCTCTGAAAAATTCACAAGTTTAATTCATAAAAAGATTTTAGTTCTCAGCTTATCAGAAAACAGCGCAGATAACGAACGTCATATATTTTTCTGCATTCAGTTTCTCCATTTTCTGCATACTTTCTTTGGTCGCATTAAAAACTACATAGTTAAGTATTTCTTCGGGTCGCATAAATGTTATCCAGGGCTAGCTTCGAAAGCTTGTGCTCTAAAGCTAGGCCTTGGAAATGGGAACTGATTAAAAATATGAGTTTTTACCGACTTACAAACCAATTGTGCATCCACATAATCCCTACTGTTGTTTTGTTGAGATATACGGAGTTTTCTTTAATGATCTGTTGGCAACCAAACCTAGTATCACAGTTGGCGTTTATTGAAATTAGCGCAATGATGAAATGAATATTTGCATCTTAACAACAAGAATTTATCAATCGCAAAATCAACATCTGCCAACAGAATGATGTAAAACAACATAAAGCAGAATCATTTTTTTAAAAAAAAGGGATCTGATACTGGAAATTACTCCTCTACCAGTCTCTTTTCAAATACCTAACGGTTACCTCTTTTTTCTCCAATCATTGCAACCTTTGGATAGAACTTTTCTTTACGTACGTGTTAGAATATTCTCTGGAAGAGCTGCAATACTTCATTCTAACTTGTTTTTATTTACCTCTCTCCGTCCACATAATGAAAATGAAAATGAATGTAAGCGAAATACATATCAGGATATTCTGTGTTGAAATTCTAAGCCATTGAGCAGCTCTCAACTAATGCCTCTGCTATAGCCTCCAATCCAGACATATTTTTATCCTTGATTTTCTGCTGTAACGAATGTTCTCTCTATTGTGTTATTGCAGGTCGTATATGAAACTTCACTTATCATATAAGGTGGTATTTGAAGCACTACAAATTTCCCTTTCAAAGAGTCATATGGAATTTCTTACTTTAACGACTCAGGCAGAATTTCCATTGGAATTGTTGCTTAAAAATCAAAGTTTCGCATCTTGTCATGTAAGCGTTTCTTATTAAATATCTCACAGATGAATTTGCTTCAGTCAAAGAATGAAGTTTTCACGTATACAGTTTCATTTTTCTGGAATACAAATATACTCGTCTGCTTTATGAAATATCAATGCAAACGGCATTTTCTTTCAACCATAAACTTCTCTTTCATAGATACCAAAGAGATGGCTCAGTTTCGGCGATCTGAATACCAATACATTGCAGAGTGAATCTAGATTTCACTGTAGAAACTGCATATTTCCACTGGGGTTTCAGTCCTAATTGATGACACTAATTTTCCAACAACTTAATGCTCTAAACTGTCATTTCTGTGTCAAAAAAAGATACAAACGTTCAAATGTGGATGCCTGACCTCTGCCGGAATCCCTTATATACAATTACTCTTACATATTAATACCAACACGTCGTTATTCATATTAATTTGAGATATCATCCCATCAGCAAGAAATGTTATGCTTGCTGTTTTCCGAGATGCAAATAAGGTAGCTTTGGAATATTGCATGGAAGAGGAATAAGAGTGACCTGAGCTTCTACAGCGGATTTGCTCGTCTTCGCCTTGCAATGAAGAGTAAACAATAGACTTCTGACTTCAGGTGAATTACTACTGCATAACAATGTTCGACAGCATACTGCTCCCTTAAACTTTGCAACAATAAAGAATACGAAATTGGAATGTTTCACGCATATTCACTGAACATTACTCGCAGAGAATTCCATATTTCTGCTAACAAGAAGAGGTGATGAGAGATAAGCATTGCTGAAGCAAGGAAGTCCGCAATGTACGAATGACTACAGTCGCAACCAAAAGAATTCTTTTCACATA
>KK116500.1:640100-656206 GCA_000611955.2 Stegodyphus mimosarum
AGAGGATCAATATGTGTTCGATACTGTCGATTGTAGTAAAATAGGAATGTGAACAACTAAATATTACGGCAGTCTCATGTGTAAAATTCCAACGGTCTTCGGTTAATCGTTTTTGAGTTATGCATGATATAGACTGACTACCAATAAGTATTTGGACACCTGTGATAGAAAAGAAAAACTAACTTTATTCAAAATCAATAGTTGGTAGAGCCTCCACGAGAGGTAATTACAGCGTGGACCCTCCGGGACATACTTTCCACAAGTCTTTGTATGACAGCTAGTGGTATTTTCTTCCACTCGGCTTGGAGAAGACATTGAAGTTCCTTCACCGATTTTGCACGGGTAGTGCACCCCTGAATTCGGCGATGCAACTCGTCCCAGAGGTTCTCGATAGGGTTCTAGTCTGGACTCTGGGCAGGCTAGTCCATTCGATGAACTCCATTGGCACCATACCAAGCCTTGGTTAACGTCGAAACATGACAACTGGCATTGTCATCCTGAAAGTAATAGGGCTCCAACCCGTAAAACTGCCACAACGTAGGAAGCACATTGTCATCCAAAATAGTGCATTAGGCATCAGAGTTGAGCTTACCATGAATGGGGACCAAAAGTCCCAGCCCATACCAGGAGAAACACCCCCAGACCATAATACCACCTCCGCCGAACTTGACTGTTGGCACAATGCATTCTGGCAGGAGACGTTCTCCAGGTAGACGCCAGACCCAGACCCTGCCATCCGAACGGTAAAGGGTGAACCTTGATTCGTCGCTCCAAAGAACCTTTTTCCACTGATCTACGGTTCAATTTCGATGTGCTTTGCACCACATTAACAGAGCAGCGCGGTTGGACTTTGTGATCAAAGGCTTATGGACTGCAGCACGACCATAAAAACCAAGCAGATGTGCTTCCTTACGGATGGTATTCATTGAAACAATACTCCCGGATGCCTGTTGAAACTCCTCGCGGCTGAGGGCCATCGGTTGAGTGCGGTTCTTCTGAATTTCTCTGGACAGCACTCGTAGGTCTCTATCTCCCAGTTTCGTTGGTCTGCCGACTCGGGACACATTCCGACAATCACCGCTCACCTTCCACTTCTTAATCACATAGGCCACTGTCGATTCTGGGTACTTCAGATCGCTAGATATGTCCCTTAAGGATCGGTCACATTTGTGATACCCGATAATTATACCTTTCTTGAAATCAAAGAGCTCCGAACTGCGAGGCATCTTGCACGCGACAAAAGCTGATGCTGTTTCCTACACGATATATACCGGCGGAGTCCGTGACGTACCTTAGGACCGCAGATATCGTCATTTGTATAGGTGTCCAAATACTTATTGGTAGTCAGTGTATATGTACGTACGCACAGGTGTTTATAAAAAGTCCATTTTAAAATTCATTTTAAATCCCTATTACAATCCATTTTGGAAGAAAGAGTCCTTTATTCTGTCCAGACAGACTTCATCCAAAAAATACAGACTCATACAAACGTTTACACAGACGTCACCCAAAAAATAGCAAAAATGCATTTGGGAATGGTCAAAATGGACAACCCCATTAAAACCTGATATCCAAATTTTTTCGCGATTACAATACTTTGCCTTATTTGTACAATGCAATAAATAGTTAATTTAGACTTATTCAAAACTCGGAGAAGAAACGCAATGTCAACTCGCGAAAAATGCAACAATTTGCACTTTTTAATATTAGCGCCAGAAATGCATTAACTTAAAATTAGTTACTTGTTGTTAAATTTTATTTACTTGTACCCACTACCCCTTCTCCACTTTTTGTCCTCACTTCTAAATCGTGTGACAATGAAAAGAGTTTCTTCTCCCTACTTGCATGTGACCAAACTCACATTTATTCCAGCCAACAGCTTTCATCTGGACCAAAAGCCTCCTGCTCGATCAAATAGAAAAGCTTAGATAGCTACTGACATAGATAGCTACTGAATAAATAGCTATTGTATCCATCTCTATGACCAACCTTTCGTCAGACGACCTTCTACTTCTACTGCTAAAGCATGACGTTACATCGACATCCAGGTTTTTTCTGATGACAATCCTAAAATACTAATAATTGCCTCCTGCAGTCTTTAGTTTTTCAACTTTACCCCAATGACAACGTTTCTTCAAATTGCTTACCTCACACATTTCATTATTAGTTCAATGTTCGAAAACAAATGGATGGGGATAGGGCTTCCCATCCGGGCGCCCATAGAAACAAAGTTTTATTCAAAGCTATGACTAGCTCTTTTGAGGTAACATCCCTTTGGGCTAATAATAAAAAAGACAAACAAAGCTGTGTAAGTCATCTTACTGAAAAAAATGAACATTGGTATGGGAACTGAGAAAACACTGAAACAAAATAATGGAAACGCGTAACACTATATTGAAAATTCTAAATATATGCGGGTGTTAAAACTTTCATGATTTTGCTATTGTATTTTAGGTGGTGCAATTATGAAAAACATGATGGTCTAAAGAAGTGATGTTTAATAATAAAGTCAAAAAGACTTTTAAAAAAAGTTGTGTTAGGAGAGTGAGTACAAGAGCAGACTCGTAATCTATGAGCTCAGCGAGAGTAACAAACCCTTGCTTACCAACGTTAAGATATGAATCCTTTCAGAATTTTTTTTTAAAATTTTGATCTGTTTGTACGCTATATTTCAAAATTTACATAGTGTATTAAAAGAAACTAAACACCGAGGGTCCTGCGACAAGCTGGCCACTTGTCCAGGCAAAGATGCACAAGCGCCCCGGAGCCCACGTTCTAGAAAGCAGATATCAGGCACTGCCGGCCATGGCTCTTTACGGGCTTATTTGTGCCGTCGAGTTTAGTTTAGTTAAAAGAAACTGATGCATGTTCTATAACATGATTATTCCAAGAACTGTTATGTAAAACGTCATAAGGTAATTTTTTCACATCCAAGGTCGGGGAAATTCTTAAACGCGTTTAATTTCGGAGCAGAAATTTTTAGATTTAGTAATGATTTGATCAAAAGTATTTCATTAATACCCGTAAAGGTGCATAGCCATAGATGTGATCCGGGCATCCGCGCACCTTTCCACATCTTGGAATTATATAAAACATATAGCAATTTCGGAAACTTCTAATGTATAAAAAATGTAATTTTTAAAAAATCAGGATCATTTTTTTTTCAAATTTTGGTATATACCAGAGAAAAGATTTCAATTAGAGCGCAATTTCCACTGATTCGCAAGACTTTTATGTTGAGCTCAACGGCTTTGTTCTTACTTATAAAATCTGAAATAAGAGCTAAGAGCAAGTAAGGCATAAATCGTATGCCACCAGCAATTCCGAACTTGAGGACTTTTTTCCTAAAACATATAGTAATTTTCCCAATCCTTAGGGGTCAAAACTCATTCTCCGCTTAAGCGAATGTAAGGAAATCATATCTGGCACAAGCTCTAGTTAATTACTTTTTGTTGCGTAAATCTTCTTTTGATTTTAGTTACACGATTAAGCATAATGAACGTATATAAAATTGTTCTTCGATTAAACACACTATGTAAATTTCAATTATTTTAATATTCTGAATTTTATTTTTTCAAAATATTTATTATCTTTCTTTTTACTACCTCCTTTTGATCAAATGTTTAGATAAGTATAATTTCCTGAAACTAAAAATTCATTCAAGCATCTCTTTTTCCCGTCGCATATCAAAATATCCACTGACTTCAAATTCATTTTTGTTTACAACCATTATGAGATAAAAGCAAAAAAACGTTACGAAATTAAAACGTCGCTTAGTTTGACGTGTATTTCGTTTAAACATTTAAATCAACATTAATTTGCATATTCAGTTTCCATTTTAACCGTGCTAAAAGCAAGAAAATATTTGTTTATATAGTATATTGATGCATAAAATTTAGCGCATAATAGCTAAGTGATGAATAACATTTGTCTTAAAAGACAGACATAGATTTTCGATCAAAATCGGGCCTAAAATCAGAGAAAGCTCTATGTAGCTTAGTTTCGAAATATGTCATTGTAATTCATGCGCATAAATTATATTTAACCCGTTATTAGAGAAAATTTTTGATGTAATCGAAAACTCAGAAAACAGTTCAAGTAAAATTTCTCTTCATATATTTTAATTAATATTTTGTATAAATTTTGTATATTATATTTGTTTTTAAGTATGTATAATAATAATAATAATAACAAAATTTAAAACTTAAAAAATAAGAAATATTAAATTTAAAAAATGCACGCAGACTGCGTGATAACAAGCTGCAGTAAAATGATGGAAATGCAAATTCATAGTAAATTCAAATATCACATTTGTCTTAAAAGACAGACATAGTGTCTAACATAGTGCGGTAAAAGAAATAAGAATTAGTACAAATATTCCAAAAGTCTATTGTAGGAAGGTGCAAGTTCAACTTCTAGAGTCATCAGAGCTTTTCTGAAGCGGAAGACGTGAAAAATGAGCAATGCCTTCCGCGGGACTCGAACCTGAACCTCCTGAACGTTACACCACGAAGGCATGCTTGAAAGAGGGAGAAAATACATTATATACTATACCATTTAAGGGCGACTGAAGATAATAAACTCAATGATTTCAAAGCAAACAATTGCAACATTGTACGAAAAAAAAACATTTTTATCTACAGCGCGCGAGACTGTCTATCGAAAATTCTAAAGGTACGCTGTTTTTAAATATTTTGTGATATTGCTGTTGAATTGAATTTTATGTGGTTTAAGTGAGAAGAATGTGATATTTAATAAATAAAGGTAACACACAAAATGTTAAAAAAACGCTCCTTTATAAAATATATAATCCGTAATATAAAATCTGGAAGCTTTCATATTTTCTTTTCTTTTACATATTTTTTCCTTTACCGGTTTTTCCACTTTTGATAGCAGAAATGTTTCAATAATTTACCTCCGTTAGCAGTCGATATAAACAAACTTGCTGGTTGGGTGAAATATTGTAAGCAAACCAACAATAAGATGCACAGCCTCTAAAATTTCGTGAACAAATAAATTTTGCCCGTCCTAATCCCATAAACTCAAAACTAATTTTAAAAAACAACAGATTATACATCTAAAAGTCTGGATTTCTTTTAAAAAATAATAGTAGAGAACAGCAATAAGTGTTTACTTCAAAAACTAAAGCGCTGACTGCGCTCGCAAAGTAATTAACTTTGATAAATGAAATAGATAAATTTCTTTCGTCATACAAAGAGTTTTTTAACTTTTAGACTGCTGTTAGAATTTCAGTTAATTTCTCAGTGTCTGTACTGTGCGTTCAAAAGCATATTAATTAGACAAAAAAAAGAAGTGAAATAGGCAACTACTCACAGGTCTCGTTAAAGAGGTAAGTAGTCAGTTATGCATATAAAACAATTGGCATTCTAAGTATAAAATGCTTTAACAAAATGAAAACCCTAATTTCTTACCATCATCAGTATTTAGTGTTTCATAAAATACATGTCCATGAACTTCCAAAACGGCTATAACAGTCAAAATGATGAGAACATAGTAAATCATTTCTAATTTTTTCGATCTATAGCTTCAGAGAGAATGAATGGGCTCTTGTAGCTAAAGGAAGTACTTCTTCTATCAGTCTATCAGCATTTTAGTCTTTTCTTTTCTCTTTTTCAGAATTGTTAAGATAAAGTTTTACTTCCGTTGGTTAATTGCAAGTTATTTTATCAAACGGAGGACAGAAGTTTTTCGCATTTGTTCTGCAGGATTTTGATTAAAGAAGCAAATGAAGTTAACAAAACATAAAAATGTAACTGGCAACAGTTTTTACACTGGGGGATAAATTACTGTGTTTATCACCTTTTATAAGCTCAAACTTACTCACATAAATACAATTTGAATAGAAAGTTGTATTTTTCTGTTGTGTAGTCATTTTCTAATCAATTGTTACTTATATCAATTATTCCGAATTTCGACTACACAACAGTTGTAATATTTAATTAAGGTGTTAGTTATTCATTTTTGGGATTGAGTTATCGTAAGTAAAGTCAATTCTTCAATTTTTGTTACTTAACTTGGGCGGAGAGATAATGGCGTTATAACAGAATTGAGTTAAAAATATTAATTGTTATTGCTTGCATTTGAAATTTGTACAACGTAAGCAGAAAATTTTTATCCTTCTTTCGAGCTTACTTTTGTTAATTTAGGTTAAGTAGGTTAGAGTTATGCTCATTTAATTGTGTAAATTCTTCAGATCCGTTAAATTTTCTTGGGTGGCTGAAAAGTTAGTAGTTATTCAACTACCCAATAAAATACAGTTTTCAATTAAAAAAATGAGTGAAAGGGCAAACATTTATTTTATTTTGTTGACATAAATTTCGAAAAGATTAAACGACTTCGTGGACACACAATTAAACGACTTCGAACGTGGTCGCATTATAGGGTTGCGTCAAGCTGGGTGGTCATACCGAGCAATAGGCTGCCACCTGCAGCGTACAGACACTGCTGTGCAAAGATGTTGGTTGAAATGGTTGATACAAGGAAACTGCCGAGGAAACGAAGGCTCTGGAAAGCCAAGGAGCATAAATGCGAGGCAAGCTAGGATGATTATTCGCCAGTCCAGAACCGCCCCAACAGTATCATTGTCGACTATTCAACGCATTACAGCTACGTCTATACCTCTCGTGGTACCATCCACCATTTCACGGCGCTTGTCTGAGGCAAGATTACGCTCACAAAGGCCTCTAAAACGCTTCCGTTTGACACCACAACATCGGCGGAGTCATCTGGAATGGTGTCGCAGCCGATCATCATGGCTGCCATCAGAGTGGCATCGTATAGTGTTCAGCGATGAATCCCGCTTCACTCTTGAAGCAGATGACCACCGTGTTCGTATCTGGAAAGGACGGGCCAGCGGTCCCAATCAGCCTTTGTTTTACAAAGGCATACAGCCATAACACCTAGTGTGATGGTGCGAGGCGCTATTTCTTATGACAGCAGGTCATCTTTAGTCATCCTCGTACATCTTTAACAGCTCAACGATGTGTTGATACCATCTTGCAGCCGGTTGCATTACCCTTCATCGCACGTCATCCTGGAGCCATTTTCCAAGAACATAATGCCAGGCCACATACCGAACACATATCTCTAGACTGTGTCCGTGCGGTTGATACTCTTCCTTGGCCAGCAAGGTCACCAGACCTTTCACCAACCGACCTTGGGACATGGTAGACCGCCAGATTCGGACACCACAAAATGTCGCAGATCTGGAGTGAGAACTGATGAATGCCTGACAGAATGTGTCGCAGGAGGTCATTAGGAACCTCTACGACTCCTTGCCTCGACGAATTCAAGCATGCATTGCCGCCAGGGACGGTTCGACCAACTACTAATTTGAACACTTAATGGGTGATTGTGAGCCGTGAACAGGTACTATGACCTTTATTTTTTAATCGTTTTATTAGTGTATGAGCTATTCGCATATTCAATTTCATCAAAAACAACCACTTTCTTCATGGTGCTTCGATTTTTTTTTTGCAAAAGAGTGTAACAGGAAACCTCAGTTTTTGCTACCTAAATCCTAAAAAAATATTTAAAAACACCGATTGCTTTAATGGCGCTGTTTCTTTATAATTTTTCCTTTTTGTGGCCCGCTGTGTGCAGGAAATTAAACACCCCTCTTCTTCAAAATACCAATAGGTTTCTAATTTTTAATAAAGAAAGAGATAATATTATTTTTCTATACTAGTTAAAGTAAGAGCGAAGTAGGTGAGGGAAGAAGGATATTTGAAAACGCCTATGTTATTTAAGCCGTCCTTGACAGCATTGATTTTCCTTGTTTTATTCCCAAGTTGAATTTTATCTCTAGCTGTAGGAAACTACTAAGAATAATTAATGGAACGGGATTAAATTTAAAAAGGAAATGAGAAACAAAAGCTTTATTCTTTTCAGAAGTTCTATAATGTTTTGTACGCTTGTAGTGACTATGCCATTGCAATGCGGACCGGAGAGATTCTCAGGCATTAATAATGGAAATCACACGTTGATGACATAATGACGATTATCGTCACACCGTATAAAAATGCGAAATTTGTTCCTATAATTTTACGAATTAAATAATCTAAAAATTCTCTCTTCATCAAGAATCTGTTGATATACTTTAGAGATGTACCGAATTTTAATCTTTATCGAATTCTGAAAGGGTCTCAAAAAGAATAATATCAAGGGAGAAAAAAGAACCTTTTTTAGGAGTTTTTAAATAAAGCAAAATTTGAAAACCATGTTTAATAAAAGACAGAGTTAAGAACAAGTTTTTTAAGAGAACACCTTTATGTCTAGGATTTTTGCGTTACATAATCAGTTGTTATGAATTTTTACCAGTTGAACATTTATTTTAATTCTTTCCGTGTAGTCCTCACCAGAATGCAAAATATTTGATGAATACTTAAGCTGAGGGTGAGTGTTTCAGAGTTAAAGCTTATAGCAGCCTCGCCTTGCTGCTGCTCATTATCTCCAGTTCTGCCAAAGTTATTCGCATCTTGCTTTAGCATCTTGCTAGCCGACGTTTAAAATATGAAACGTTAATTATCTTGAGACAGCTTAAGTAGTCTATTTTGTGATTTAGTTTCAGATTACGTTACTTCCATTTCAATTTACTTTATCTTATGATAATTTAAATACCCACCAGTAGTGTAGGTTCGTCTGTCGCCCAAGTAGTGCCTTCTGTTTATTTATAGTGTAGTGACGGCACTGGGTTAGAAATACTCAAGTTTAATAAATTTGTGTATAATAAGATTTGATTTATATTTTCCATCTGTGACTAAATTTCTCCTTTATGTGGTTTTGCGTTATCCTGTTGAATAAGTAAGGGGCAATATCTTGATCCTCTTAGCCATTTTTTGCGAACTCTTGACAGTATGTTTTAAAAAAATCAAAAAACATTTTCCGTATCTCTGTACCAGTAACAGATTCTATGGGCTTTTTAATAAATTTCTTTTTTCTTTCAATTCCTACTATTTCGTTGGACATATTGAATGGCTATATGCTAATTTTTCCAGCAAACATGCATTTTTTATGGATTCCATCTGTGCCGAACTACTGCTGCCATGACCATAACTTTTTATATAAATCCCTTACATCTGCACGTTCTATGTGGCGTTTCTTTGTCTAAAAGAACATAATAAGACCGGTTGCATTAGTATTAGGTAGAATCACTTTTCATTAATGTGAATATAATCCTTTAAGTCCATAAACTCTCTGTAAGAAAATACTTTTGGCAGGCAAATGATCTCAATGATTACTTTCTGTATGAAATGGTTTAATAGCGCTTAAAACTCGTTTTGTGAATTTTCTTTTTTCCAAATTCGGAATAATGTAAATTTGGGAACTTCAATGGCGTCAGCTGCTGATCTCATGGCAGCTCTTATGCTAAGCCGAATATCTCTTCCTCTATAATCTTTACATTTATCTCCATAGTTTTATTTCTTCAAAGAATCAACATTAGTATAAGATTCACCTTGAAAATTATTTTCGGAAACATGTTTCCAAAGTTCCTGATATAGTCATTCTAATGCACTTAAAATGTTTTGCAGCTTACGTAATTGCACCTTTTTGCCACTTTCATTTTCCTTTTGATGCATCAAGAATTCGGTAATCTCAATTCCATCTTTGCTTGAACTCTTTTCTACATCCTTGTACGAAGTAAAGAAAGTATTGTAATCATGAAAAATTCCAGTTACCATATGTCAACGAGAACATCCATTTTGACCGATATCGAATGCTATTTAATGATGTTTTTGCGTGACATCTAAGGACAGAACAAAGGACTCTATTTCTCCAAACGAATTACAAAGCTGATTTAAAACGGATTTAGGAGAGATTTTTTTCATGGTGTCTGTACGTACGTACGTATGTATGTATGCATCTCGCATAACGACTAGCCTCAGAACGTTCAAATTTTGTACATAGGACTGCTATAACATGCAGATGTTCACCTCCATTTTCGGTTGCAATCGGCGGCAGCAAAAGTATATAAATGTATGTATGTATACATACCCATTCTGTTACTCACCTCGGTGAGCTCAGTTTTTTTTCTTACATTTTAGTAAATTCGGCATTTTTTGCTTTAAAAATGATTGAATTATGTTGTTCTTATCTTCCGGTTAAGATCTTTATGCCTTTAGTAAATCTGCATGCAATATTTGTAGAATTATCAACAATTTAAAAGTTAGCAGCCATATTTGTTTACATTTGAAACTTAGCAGAATAATTGATTTGTTGTCAATCAAGAGAAACTAAGCTTCGCAACAACAAAGATGATGCCTTCTTTTATTATTTCGAATTAAATCATGCTTAATCCATTCTGGAAACTATTCGGGGAAATAAGTGTTTAGGATTTACTTTGTAATTTTTAATATAGATTTTTTTTGTTTGCTTAATTTCTTTTATACATAGTTTTAGATTTATTGAATAGAACATGTAACAACGATTAGATCATTTTTCAGATGATGTAATTTTTGTGCATTCTGAGTTATAAAATGAATGAGATGTAACGCTGTTATGTGAACCTAGCACCAGAGTGTCGTTATGGTAAACAAATATAGTGAATTTTAAAGAGCGCATTTATTCTATTGAGGTTTATACGCTATCGAAGTAGATTTAAGTCAATTCAATAAGTTCAAATGAAATAATGTGTATAATTTAATATTCCGTACAAGGAAACCGTGTGGTGTACACATCCAGATTTTTTCATTTTACTTTTATAATGGGATGATATTCACCTGATATAAAACAACTGATTTCGATTAGCGGATGAAATTAAAAAAATAGTTATAATTCGTAATAATTAGATTAACCTAAAAATTCAAAAATGAATTTAAACAAATGACGGATGTCATAAATCATTGTTTTTGATTGAAGGTTTCGCAGGTTTACACTACAGCATAACTCACACAGCATTCACCAATAATTCCCGTTTAAATATTCACTTGCTACCATTATAATGAGACAGGGTTAGTACAATGCAATTTTATTTTGTAGAAATTTAACTAACGACATCCAAAGACTGAGATTTGAATGTAGAAAATTAGGATTAGGATTATTTTCGTTTGGCTATTTGATTGCGGCAAAACACACGAGGACTATGTACGCAAGGTGAGCAATACCTTCGTGGAGGACTTTCAGAGCAAACGGCATATTCACGTTACACATGGGGAAAACAACGGAAAGCTTATGCAACAAGCCCGTTCTTCTATAATCGAACCCAGATCTAAATACCAGTGCTTAGTGACTTTACCGGTCGGCCTCTGTTGGGCTGATCAGGATAATTTAGATTACGTCAAAGCATTCAAGGGCTTGTGTTTCCGTTTAATATAAAAAATTCAACGGAGAAGAAAAAAGAGGGATTTCGGAAGGTGGGAGGATATGTATTGCCCTTATTGTAATCAAGGTTCGATAGTTGGTTTTCGCTGGAATGACGTACATGCACGTGACAAAGTGAGAATGTTATTTAATGGCTGTCAGCGTATGAGGCATCATTATGATTGGACCATGAGAGGGGAATAAATTCCTAGCCACAAACTGAACTTCAAAAACCAATCAGGAGTACCTCCCTCTTCGAACACACCAGTATATCAGTTAACTACCAGAAGCAATGTGCTCCATTTTCTTTTCCCTTTCAAATGTACCTCTACGGGAGAAAAATCACTCTACGGAATCACAACCGCCATGCACAAAATGAGATACATCAAAGAACTTGCAGGAGCAGGTTAATACATCGCCTGCTGAAAACCAGTATAACCCAAAAGTTCCAAAGTTCTGCAAAAATCAGTTTATTATCATGATCTTCAGTGGAGATCGTATCAAATGTTAAGCTGATAAGAACAAAGATTTTTATTTCAGAATGTTCCGAGCCAATTTACATAATATTGATCAGATTATGCTGAGATTGAAAATAACGCACACAGTGCTATTAGGTATGTACAATAAATTGAATGCATGACCTCCCGAATACACATCGAGTGTACTTCCAGTCACACCACGAAGCCAATGAGGAAAGTATGGAGAAAATATATTATATACTCCGCCCTAAAGGGCAACTGGGATTGATGGGACCCAATCGCCAATTCTTGGTCGCGACGAATTATCGTCCACCATCTTTTTAATTCGGAAGACACTTTAGATTCTTTTAACATTTTTCGATGCCAGGAAACATGAAATTCGCAGTGCCCTCTCCAGGATTCGAAGTCCAGATCTCCCGAACACGCCTCGAGCGTGCTTTCAATTACATCGCAAAGGCAAGCGGAAAGAAAGGAGAAAATACCGATTTTCACAATATATAATTACTTACAATGGAAGTAACTATTTTTTTTAATTTTATGTAAATTTGCGGGTTCCATTCAAATGCTTTATGTAAATGTCTCTCGAGTAACTTATTGTCTCACTGGCAATAAGTTAATGCATGAGATCTGCGTATTTGTCCTAGCAAAGACATCTGATGATTCTGACTGTGAATGGATCCCATGATCCGAGAGCATCAATTACAATGGCCTCAACTCGAACATCCCTGTAAATCCTCTGAAGAATATAAATGAGCAAGCGGTACTTTTCCTTTTTCAGAATCCTTGCTTCTTGGAAAGATGATATCCTATTTTCAAATGGTACAGTGACATCCAGGTTAAGGCTGAAGTCATCTTTAGCAAGAATGAGTTCAGGCCTTAAGGAGGTACCAGAAATGGCCTGGTTCTCATTCATCGACCTGCATCAGAGTTCTTGATCCTTACCACAACTGCATTATGGAGTTTTTGGTACAGGCGGTTGTACCATATGCAATGAACAAGGACGCGAGGTAGGGTTTCGTCAGGAAAGTACCAGCGACGGCAGACAAAGTGAGAGCGATTCCAAAGCTTGGAGGCATTAAGAGGAACCAGGCTGAGGCGAAAAAGATGGAATAAATCTCCAAACTGGCGAACTTAGTAAAGGAACCCTCATGGAAAAGTGGCAGATAGCCTGGGATACAAAGATGCATTCCATATCTTCCACTTCGATGGGAAGCCTCACCAGATCTTGAAGCCGATAGGATCTTCTAAGGTTAAGGAAGGAGCGGAAGACTGTGTTTCTGTTGATGAGAAGGTTGGAGGAGGTTTCACAGGAGATAGAAGGCGAGCGTTCACTGTCAAACATTCAAGCGACGTTAGGTGGCTCGAGAAACTGACCACCGCGACGAAATGGGATTGAATGAAGAAGCAAACAGCCCTTGGTCGAAGGTTGAAAGAAGCTGATCAATAAGAGATAGTGAAGACGCCTCAAGGGTGCGTACTCTAATGAAATTGGAGGTCCTTAGAAGTGAAGAGCTTGAAGGCACCGTCGACACCGCGATGTCAGAATCCTCTGCAGTAAGAGGGATACTTATGGCAACGTTTTTAGAAAAACCGTAAAGGTAATTATTCGATGCCTTAGGGGGGGAGTTACAGAGTCTGCTTGATAGCCGGCCTGAAAAAATATCAATTTTTTCCAGTAGCCCTTTAAAAACTTACAGGTCTTCAGCGTGTACAGTCGTTCCCAGGACGTAAACATGGAATCCATAATATCTTTGACAACATGACAAAAACTCCCGGTGTTGAGCATGGGCGGGAGGAAGATACTATTTTATGGGCTTTCTAAGAAACCTACAATTCTTATATTCCTTCAGGGCGAGAATACGACTGCCTTCGATGAGAAAGTTGTCAGAAGAACATGTGAAGTGCGGGAAGCCGAAAAATGTAGCGAACGGCATTTTCTGGGCTTACTCACGAATCTGAAACTTGAACACGAGGCATCGATCTTCAGGGGAGAGAGCAAGCAAAAACAGGTCATCGGGGTATGAAAGAATCCTAGGAACAGGAGACGTCGACTCAATGGAATGCAGAACCAGGTCAACGACTAGTTAAAGAGCAGCCCACTAGGTGGCCAATCCTGACGTAGATAGGTACTGATATCAACAAGGCAGAAAGTGCCATCGCTGGAGAGAAGATATGGATGATCAGCAGCAGAATGATTTACCAAAGTGACGAAATCTTCATCAATCTCGGAAGCGAAGAGAGTAGCGTAAATCGTCGAAAGTGGAACTGAACCGAAAGAATAGGAGATATATAGAGATGCTAAACACAGATCCGGCATGATGCGACGAGAGCGCTAAAATTGATTCTGAAAGATGTAGTTGTGTTCAAGCACGCCGTCGTATGCCAGGAAGTCCTTCTGACGTTGACTGAGAACGTCTAAATTAGAAAGGCAGGCGGAGAAACCTGCTCTTTAGACAGATGTTGAAGATTGCGCAAAGTCCCTTGCAATCAGAGTCGACTTCTTTCCAGTACTTAAACGAGAGCCGGTCGGTTCTAGGTGCAGAGTTTTCACATGCCATAAGCTTCGCGCGGGCCTCAGTTGGGAATGAGGCATGTTCAGAGCAGGGGGATCCAGTGTTCTGTTAGAAGATAGAGTTGCCAGCATCTCGAGGAGAGTATTTCTCTGGATAGCGAGTTGCGAGATCCTCAGTAGAGACCTCTGAGTGAGAGTGGAGTCATTGAACGTGAGGCACGAAAGCGCTTCTGACAATTCATGCAATAGATTCACTGGATAATGCGGAGATTGGAGACATTAAGTATACATTGAATTCCTGAGTCAGAAACAGGCGAAGGCAGCTTGACAAACTGTAAGGCAGAAGTATTAATCTCATAGGCAGGACTCGAACTGCAGTAAGTCTGGCAAGAGCAGTAAACAAATCAGGAGCAGGTGACACGGAGGAGGCTGGGGACAAGAAAGAGGGTGGTCGATGGCGCATGTCTTCTCCGCCTTTGAACATCCAGCTATGGCAGTGCGATTTCATTAGACTCAGCATTTCATAGGGTCCGTTGGTGGAAGACAAAGTGGTTGCAGAGGCCTTTCTTGGAAGGACACGATAAGGAAACACTGTGCACCTCCATATGAAAGACGCGTGGAGGAGAAACGGAAGGGGTCGACCAAAAGCAGAAGCGAATTGAGACATTGTTGATTGGCGGCGGCTGACAGAGGCCGTACCACTTCATAGCGGAAGATATGGTGATCTGATACTTCTGAAGGAGGTGACGAGTCAGAGACTTCTTCTTCCGACCCATGAACTGAAACGGAAGAGGAGCCTATAGTTGACTTTGATGCACATGAAGAAATCATTCAGGGAAGACAAAAAAAGTTGCCTGGCTGAATGATTCAAGATTTCTTTTATTTATGTCGATGTTCATCTGTCTTCCTGATGAACAATTGGTTGCCACACCATGAACATCCTTAGCACCAATGATTATCCCAATACACTTTATGATAGCTAGATTGTATCCTGCTAAGCTCATCTGGTATGACATAGAGCACGAGTTCAGAGGTCACCAATCATCACATAATCGACAGGAACTGCATGACATGTGCTTGAAAATCTGGTATATTTATCCCACGAACACTTCCCAAGGACTTGTAGAATCTATGCCACGATGAGTTTATGCAAAGGTGAAATTACTGCATTAAAAGGGTTTCGTTTATCAGTGTATATTATGCGAAAAGTGTAAAAAAAGCACGCATATATTTTGAATCTTACAGATATAATCCGCCCACACAACAATATCTGTCCTCTCTGGTTTAATAAGTTAACATTTGGAATTCAGCAATAGTTAACAGTTCTATATTTCATCATTTCACATTTTGCATCACAGATTTTTATTTCTGAGGTAGATAACGTTTTTTATAAATACCTCAAGTATGCTATATAATATTCTTACATGCAATGTCCACAAGTCTTTAGATGTTTTTTTTTTTTAATTTTTGCAACCATTGGTCACAGATATACACTTACAACTATAAAAAGGCTTAAAATCGTTGGTTCTCAACGGGGGCGGTAAGAGGATGCTGAGAGACGGTGAACTTGTTTTGGGCTGTAGCGGTCGGTGGGCATGTTCTAGGCTGTAGGGAAGCGATGAGCATGTTTGGAATTTAATTTTAAAACTCCCAAAATTTTATTGAATCGATTTTTCGGTTTACACCATTTGTAACAGCAATAAAACGAACTTTACTGCTCCTGTTTAGTAGATACTCCTGTTTAGTAGATAGTTGTAATTCTGTGGGGTGCCCGAATGAATAGAGCTTCGGAAAGA
>KK116500.1:656281-682040 GCA_000611955.2 Stegodyphus mimosarum
TGGGAATGGCAAAAGAGTAGAGATTTTGGTTATGATTAAAAAGCGCTAGATTTTGAATACCATAGCAGATTTAGCTTTACCCACGGTGTACCACGGGGAAGCCTGCTACTCTACACACACACACCCCTAAAAAACTCTTCTTGATTACATAATGATTATAGGCGTATAAATGAAAAAAAACGTAACTTGGGTATGTGACAGTAACATTTCATATTTACACTTTCGTTTATTTTTTCATGGCGGTAGTTTTCGAAGAAATTGACACCACCTTTGGAAAAGCATAACCCAACATTGTATGTTTTGCATATGTCCCGGAATCCGTATCAGATTCATTGTCTGAAGGCAATTAGTATAGCGCTTTTGGTGCTTTAGAAACGGCTCAATCCGATCCATTTTAAAAATAATTAAAAGTCCGAAAAAAGTAAATATTATATCTACAATTAGAAATTATAAACTATAAAATAAACGTCTAGAACTCAAAACTATCAAAATGTAGCGCTAACAAAACTTCTTTGAACGAAAGCGAGAGAGAGAAAAGTGCTCTAGTGAAAAACCAAACAGCTAATAGATAAAATTACGCCTGATCTTCAGAAAGTCACCCCAACAATTTTAGTTGATAACCAAACCTCCCCTGCCCCCTTAAAAAAAAAAAAAACAGGAAATGAAACACAGATGTGGACCCTCTTTTCTATTGTGAATGAGAGCTGCAGACAAACAAAGATAAAGTTCTTGGTCTGGTCCTAATGTCTCAATGATCCCACTGGGCACACCTGACGTTCGCCGTTCTATTTTAGGCAAGATTTCGAGGTAAACATTTAAAAGTAATACAGAATAAAGAGATTAACATACAGCAAAGCAAATAACATAGAAATTTCTTTTTAAATAATTCCTTTTATGTCCTAAAAAAATATGAAAGATTTCTTTGTAAAATGAGTGTGTTTAAAAACTAAACATGGCTAAGATATATGGATTGGTTTATGTTGTGCTGCCATCCACTATAAATAAAGAAGGTTAAGAGTAACCTATAAATCCTTTTTCTTTCAATTTCTCTATGCGTACAGAAGGAAATTTTAGATGTGCCCAGACCGGCCCCCCGTGCCGCAAAGGGTTAATAGCAGCGCATGCGTTGAGCGTGCTTTCAATATGAATGCTGAATTTCACCCGTGTTTCTTGTGTTGCTTTTCGTTCGTTTCATTTCTGTTTTTTTCCCTCAGTTTTGATTACTTCCATTATTTAAATTGGCCAGTCACCTAGGTAATTGCGCATATTAGTTCTTTATTCAGATCGTGGATTATTAATTTTGAGAAACAGTTGTTCTTCCCTCATCATATTTTGCTGCCACCAACGATGTCGTTTAATAAAAAGAAATGCCGTCAATACAGTTCCGCGTACTTGAAGTTTGCATTTCTTCCTTCGCCGTCGAACTTACAACTGCCAATGTGTTTACTTTGTAACAAAGTGTTAACTAATGAGGCAATGAAATCGTCTCGTTTGCAGGAGCATCTGGAAAAAATTCATCCTGACAAACGAAATAAAGATTTGTTGTTTTTCACGAACATCAGGAACAAGTTCCTGAAAGCATCTTAGGCTTACTAGTAGCGTCATGAAAACAATGCGATGATGGTTTGATAGCCGCTTCTAATATATCAAAATTAATTGTTAAATAGGGGAGAGCTCATATCACCGGCGAAGAGTCGGCTGTTTAGAAACGGTTTTACACCATCCAGCCACATCCAATATTATAAAAAAAGTCCCTTAAGCAATGATACAGAGCGATGACGAATTGATGAGATGGCTAAAGATGTTGAAGCTTCCTTATGCAAACTTTGGAAACTCACCGAATTTTCTCTTCAGGTTGATGAAGCAACCTTGCCAAGTCCTAATGAGGCTTTGCTGTTAGCGTACGTCCGGTTTGTGAAGGAAGGAAAAATGTTTTTTACAAAAACCTTGATTGCAGATACTAAAAGTGAATCTATTTTTAATACTGTCAAAGATTATTTTAAAGAGAAAAATATTCCTCTTGCAAGCTTTATGCCTGTTGCCATCGATGGAGCTCCTGCAATGGTGGGTCGTGATTCATAGTCAGCATTTAATTGCAAAAGTCCTCAGCGACTGTTTGCATCAGTCGTTACATTAAATGACATCTGCTGTGAACAAAATTCGCAGTAATGCTATCAGTGATCGATTATTCGGACAGTTGTCTAAGGACAACGATGAAGAATTCAATCGCTTACTTTTCTTACACACTGAGGTTCGCTGGCTCTTCAGAGGCACCTGCCTCAGTAGGTTCTAGAATCTTTCCGACTGCGTACTTGAGTTCCTCGAAGAGAAAGATGTAGCTCTGAAAGACAGATTTTCTACAATTTAAGATTGATGTTGCTTACATGACCGATTTATTCGTAAAATTCAATGGAATTAATTTGCAGCTTCAAGATGAAGAGCTCAATTTGATCACAACAAAATCTGTAATTTCTGCCTTCCTAAAAAAACTCACTTCATGGAAGCAGAATTTTGGTCGCAACGAATTTAGGCAGTTTCCGATCTGCATAAGAGCAGTGGAATTCCGTTCGATGAAACACAAGTTCGCTGTCAACACCCTTGAGTCTTTGCACAAGGACTTTTCTGAGCGTTTGAGGCTATTTTGTCCCAGGAAATTCGTCAATGGATCATGAACCCTTTTATGAATATTGAGAAAGCAGAAGTTCAGATTCAGGAGGAATTTGTCGAATATTCAACTAATGAAACTTTGAAAGCAACTTTCTAGAATGGCGATCGTCTCACAGAATTTTGGCTTCCAAGTAGCAGTCGCCTCTACCCAGGATTGTGGACTATCATCAAAACTTTTTAAATGCCTTCCCTTCCTCCTACCTTGTCGAGCGAAGATTCAGTGTTGTGACTGATCTAATTACAAAAAAGAGAAGTCCACTCAATATCGTGGAAAGAAGGGACCTGCGCCTTCATCTGTCTAAAAATATGAAACCGAATGCTCAGAATCATCATGCACAAACATCCCACTGATCCTAGTTGATTTTTTCATTGATATTACTCGTTTAATGTATTTTTTGCTTTGCTGTTCTTTTTTTATTTAATTAAGAATAAAAGAATTTTTAAACATGAAAAGGCGTTTAAGATTTTTTTTTTATTAGTTATTTCAGTTTTAACCAAAGAAATGTAATTACTTTCCAGTGCAAAACTATCCAGTTAAACAAACAAATTTGGTGAGTAAATCTACTAAAAAAAAATATTACTTAAAATTTTTGTCTTTTATAATTAAGGAAGCCTCATTTCTCACATGATAAATTATGGGCTATGAAAAATGTTTCGCTCCTTAGGGGGTGACAGCTCTAAAGAGGTTGAGAATCACTGCTTTAAATGAAGGAAACAACATTTTTGAATTAAAAAAAATGACAAAATCTAACTTTTAAGAACTTTTATATTTATAGTAAAAAATAATATATTTTATTTTGTGTGAAAATGTGATTCCTATAGGACACATTTTTTAAAAATTTTATTTTCTACTATAAGACCGAGGTATTTAATTTCAAAATTTTGGATATCTGACGTCATTTTCACCTTGTCTTGATTGGTTGGCAATAAATAAATCGGTATAATTCGAGGTTGATTCTTTTTCCTCTTAAATGCCAATGAATAGCATTCTTTTGCGTTTTATTAGTGTGCAACATTCAATAACTTATAATTATGCTACAACTAGCAAGCTACTCAGCCTTTCATTTCCTAAGGGGGTCAATAAAATGAGTACCAAGTTTGCATGGGGACTAAACACGGGGGTCCTGCGACAGCCTGACCGCTTGTCCAAGCAAAAATGCACAAGCACCCCGGGGCCCTCGGTCTAGAAAGCAGATATCAGGGCAATGCAGGCAGTGCTCTGATATCTGCTTCTATAGGCCGTTTTTTCTATTTCTTTTAAATTTTTCTATGGGCAGCTGCCGGGTTTAGTTTAGCTTAGCAAGCTGAAAAAAATTTTCACACAAATTTATAGGTTTCAAAAGCTAAAAATGCATTATTTACATTCTCTGTTATCTCATTAAGTTCTTTTAATTTTGAATCGTAATCTAATAATCATACAAAAAATTCATTAAATTGGAATTACTTTCCACTTTTAATTTCTGCAAATACTGTTACGACTAGTCTATATGGCAATACTGAAGTCTGCCAATGTTTTCTAGAACACAGATTCTATAAGATGCTGTGAATAAAATCTCCTTTAAAAAAAAAAAAAGATTGATTAATACTTTTCTCTCAACAATATGCAGAGAAATGGTCTTAATCTATTAACATAAAAAAACCTCTCCCTAAACTGATATTTTATTTTTAATTTCATACAAAAGCAAACATTTCGTACTTAATTTGTGCAGTCCCTGAATCTGATATCGAACATTAAAACAATGTATTTCGTTAAATTTTTACTGAACAGGAGTCACATCTTTTATATTTTACTTTTTATAATGACTCTAAATTCCATTGAATATTAACTACATGAACAGGGCACATAAAATATTTCGTAGTTACCTCAAAACTGATCTTGTTATTTGATATAAAGTCCCAAAAGATGAGTTTTCCCATCATTCAAAATGTTTTTAATTGGAAGTCTATGACCAACAGTAGCAAAAATAAAGGTTTGATACAGATTTTTGTGAACACGGTTTGTGCTGAAGGTTAGTAGTTGGCATATATAGAATACATGTTAACTATTCAAGTTTAAAATGGTTCATATTAAATATTTAAATTTCATTAACATTCACAGTTCTGTTGTAACTTTCATGGATGGTCTGCCAGCTTCATCAGCTAGTTTAAACAGCATCCTTTTTTATGCTTCTCTCTCTTCCTGCTATTTCCCATGTATCCTTCCTGCTATCTGTATGTGCTATTCAAGTTATTTTTTACCATGGCTATCCGAAATATATGGTATCGTCAGAGGCAGATTTATGAAGAGCCAGCCCACCTCACCTGAACTTTTTGTATCCGTCTTTAAGACCCAAGGTATGTTTACTTAAAAAAAAGGGGGAGGAGGGGCATACTGGAACATTGTGCACATCACAGCTGCAACTTAATATAATCTTACAAAACTCTTTCTGGGTACAGAGATTATAAGTTCTTTATTGCAATACAGCAAGAACAAAAGTTCAATTGCTTCTCTAATCTTAAGACAGTAGGTGGGCTTATAGATGATTTTAGATTTGTCCTTATTTACCTTTTAGCATGGATTATCTTTCATTATTTTAAAGATGTGCTGTTTTCAAGATGATTATTGTTAATGAATCTCTGTATGTCATACATTCTCATTCTGTTAATTAACCTTCAAGAAGATGATTTTACATATTTTTTGTTAGTTTCTTAATGTTGCACACCTCATGATAACATTGTAAATTTATGTAAATACTTGAATCTACTTAAATATACTGTAAATTTTTAATTATTGTTTCCTTTATTTTATTTTTACATAATCAAAGTACTGGCCATTTATTGTATTTGTAGGTATCTTGAGCATTATGCAGTAGATCTTCTAATTCTAGCATTTGAATTATAAAGATGGCTCAATCGGAACATGAAAAATAGATGGAGAAACTCTCCTGATTGATGGGCTTGAGAAAAAATTCTTTTTATAAAATCGGTGGCATTTAAAACTTTCTCACCAAAAAGCATAATTATGCAAGTTTTCAGAAAATGCATTTTTGAGTTCCAAATTATTTTTTTAAAGCATCTTGAAGTACTTAGTCAAGCCTACAAATAAAACTGCATTGAACATAAAAGTTAGTTGTGAGATTCAGTTCAGAGTTCTGCTACTGTATTGAGCTTCAGACTTTGCTCTGAATGATTTTGCTGATCTGTCATGTTTTCAAGAACTTGCCTTTGCTGTCTTTTTTCCCCCAAGCTATTTTACTTTGCATGAGTGGTTCTTTATTTCAATAAAGTGTCAATTTCTTCCTTTTCTTTTCTCCGCTGGCGGGACAGCTGGTCTGCTTAGAAAAGGTGCTTGTCAGCCTGCTTAGGTCCCGTCGATGGCTAAAATCATTTCTTAGTGCCTTGGATCAAATTCCCTAAAGTCTGTCTTTCCAAGGGAAAACGAAAGATAGAATTAAGAAATATAAAATAAAATAGAAAATGAAGGGAAGCTGGTGAACTAACTTGAAGACATAGGAAAACATGAACGAGATGAGAAGATACATAAATATAGTTCTACATAAGTGTCGAAAATTTGTAAGCAGCCGTGGCAGCATGACATGCGACCACGGCACTAGGGTGAGAATTATATGGTGGCTCTGAATTGTTGGAAATCAGAAGTGAAATGTTAGTGCATTCCTTAGTACACTTTATGGCATCTATGCTATTAAAAGTATTTTCAGCTGAACCGTGGCAGCGTTCATTTGCTGGCTTCCGATGGTTGATTGTTTCTGAAGGTTTCCACTGGCTGCTTCTGGGCAATCAAAGATGTAATGATCTGAGTCTCCAGCCCCTCTACAGATGCGCTGTTCACTATCACAAAGTCCGAAGAGGTTTAAATAACTGAAATAAGGGCCATGACCAGTAAGGAATTGTGCTAACACCGTTGTTCCACTTTTGAGTTAAATGCTGACTCAATTTCTTTCTATTACTCTGCTGTTATTAGAGAGATCTGTATAAACCATGGCCTGCAAAAATTCAAAGAACATCTCCAATTTAATAAAAAATATGGCATATGAGAAAATAAGTGTACAATATGATTTAAGAAAGTGAAATCGAGGGAAAATGCTAAGAAAAGTTTTCTCATGCTTATATCACGAAAGTTTTGTGATACATATATGTTATATACTCTTGATACATCCACATATCAGAATAATGATATTACATTTTCTAATGTGATGAGTAAGTCATATATGCATTACAAATAATGTATGAGGAAAATGTTTGGTTGCAAAGTAACTGCAAAGCTATGTTAACTACACTGGCAGAAAAAATTAAAGGAACAACTAGAAAAAGTGCTTTATGTTAAGTATATTAAGTCTAATGAAAGGTCATCGGTTGGTAACTCAAGATCAGCATTATTATGTAGTCCAATAGAATTCACCTTCACTACACAGAAATATGTAAATTTTTGAATTCATTCTTCCAGAAAATGTAGAAAAGAGCTCAAGAGGATATGCTTCATATTCTAATTGCAAGGATTCTATGAGTAGCTGGACAAATTTTTCATTTGTGGAAGATGGAATATACTATTAAGGAGGCACTTGATGGAATGTGAGAAATGGCATATGATTGTGATAACAGATGCAAAAGAGACTTCAGCACACATCTGTTAAGACTTAAAAGTAGCAGCCCAAAGTATCACATTAAGAATCGGGATATGATTTCAAGATACTGGTGATGTATGCAGTAAATTAGATTAAAAAAGTCAAAACAATGACTATAATGAACTATTAGAATTGTTATTTGACAATGACTGATAAGACTGATGTCAGCCCAATCTTTAAGAAAGTTTCTGCAGCTGCAGGACCTTGACTATATAGACATACTATGTGTGACAACCTTAATAAAAGAGGGTTCAGTGCAAGGAAACCCATTATCT
Organism: Stegodyphus mimosarum; assembly: GCA_000611955.2. Lineage (NCBI taxonomy): Eukaryota > Metazoa > Arthropoda > Arachnida > Araneae > Eresidae > Stegodyphus > Stegodyphus mimosarum. Next base: position 663,846 of record KK116500.1, read on the forward strand.
GCATTCCATTAACTCAGGATGTGAAATGCAACCATTAGGTGGTGCAAATATAATCATCATTAGCGTACCATAGACTGGATTTGAATTCGTGTTACTGATGATTCTCTTTTTTGTTTGAAGAATGATTCCAGACTTTTATAATCTAGAATACCAAAACACTTAGAATAAGCCTGGAAATATCCAAGAAAGACACTGGTACATAAGAAGTGCAATCATAGTATGGGCAGGCCTTACTTCAAATAACTGTAGTAACCTAGACACTTTTACCAGTTCATTTATGAATGAAGTATACAGACAAGATATTCTTAATTCTTATGTCAAGTTATTTCAAACTGCAACTGGTAATAACTTCTTCCTAATGGACAATAATGTTCATTTGCATCATGCTGAACTACTTACTGACTGACTGTCTTGATAGCAAAAGAATCCAGCAGATACAATGGCACACATATTCTCAGTGAATTTAAATTCAAAAGAATATACATGGAATGCTGATTTGTAACTGCAGCCTCCACCTACCACTCTCCAGGTACTTCACTTTGTTACTGCAAGAATTTAATACACAGGAAATTGCTAGAAACCTTGCATTTTGATCAGGGGTTGCCACACACTTTATTAATTTTTTTATATGTCTTTAAAAAGCTGTAACATCAATTTTTCTTTACTATACTTTTTATCACATTTCCTGAGTTCTCATTTAAATTTTCTGAAGAAACATACAATTGTGCATCTTTTAGATATCTGGCATGATAAAACAAAAATCTTGTGCGAATTCCATGTTCTTAGCTGCAAAATCATTCACGTTACACGAGCTTGCATATTTGTTCCTTCAACTTTACAAATGTATATGTGCAACTTGTACTGCTTATGAGATCATTATCTTTTTTTTTAAATTCAGAAATGCACATTTGAAGGGAAGAATTTAAATGTAAACTTCCATCTCAAGATTACATATTTTAATGAGATACTCCATCCACTGAACTTTAATTAATGATTTTTGTTCCAATATGTTTGTAAACATGTAATAAATGGCAAAAAAAGTGCATTGTGAAAATATGCATGTCCTTTATGTTCCACATATGAAATTTTAACTATTTGTTTTTTATATAATACCATCATAGCACAAAGCACACAACAGTTAATCTAACACATTAAAATAAAAAAATATATATTAAAATAAAATTTATTTACAAAAATTTATGAACTATTCTTTTCAGCTAATGTTACTTTATCAATATTTTCAACAACTGCAGATATCCTTTCAATACTTCTTTTCTTTTCCAGCATGATTAATATTTCAGTAATTCCAGGTCCATCCTAAAAATATTTTTAAAATTTTACAAATTGATATGCTGAAAATCTTCAACCAAAAAAAAAAAAAAAAAAAAAAGACAGCAAATGAAAAATGTGATAATTTGGCATTGTTGGATGGAAGGATCCAAGGACTGATATTCTAAAGTTTAAATAAGGTCTATAACACATGTAAATGATTTCAAAATGAATCTAAACAATGTATTACAGTAATGATTCTTTGATCTTCTGTTTGGCAGCTAATTAATAAATTTTGATTAAGCATGCATTGTTAAAAATGTATATTCAAGTTATAATGCATAAATAACACACAAGAGAGGAAACTCTTACATGTGGATTATAAGGAGTTTGGGGGGAATGGTACTTTTTTTTTACTATTTTGACTCCTATTATTTAAATAGTCCAAAGATTACTGACAAATTACTGATAAAAATGTATGTTACAAACCATCAATAAACAGCCAACAATCCTACCCACAATCACTTATAGTCCATCTATCATGAGAAGAGCTCTGAATTGTATCTGTAATGCATCTTCTGTCTTTCTCTCAAAAAGATGTTTACAGTTTTTTATTTACCAAGGAGCTAGGAAGGTGTCGGATCACTGTTCCAAGAAAGATACATTTTACTTCCCATTCAAATGTGCAAATGGCCATGAAATAATGCAAGCTGTTACAATTAAGAATTATTGCTAATGTAAATTATTGTGGTTAGAACTGCTGGCTGTTTGGCAATGATTTACATCATGCATTGGCAACTTATAAATAATTTTGGTGCTGTTTGAATAATGCAGGCCATGATAATGAGGAAGTATCAAAGCCATATTTTCAAAGAATTACATATAATTACAGAAAGCACAGTAAATAAGTTTTCTTTCCCGCTTCACAGATAATTCTGCTTGCTTGCTCAGCCTTAATCTGCTGTAAAATCCAAGACACAGTACTTGGTCAAATTTACTGCATGAAGTAATTGCTCAATAAAAATAACAAGAATTCTTATAATATAGCAAACTGATTATGAATGTATATAATAAGGCACTCTTATATACAGATTATTCAAAGAAGATTGCTATCAACCTTATTTCCTTACCAATAGTCTCAGGCACAAAATTTTTCAAAATAAAGAATTTTGTAAAAATAGGTTTCAACATTATGGGCAAGGTTATATCAGCAAATATAGTTTCACATATGGCCCCCTAAAAAGTTCCAGTTAGCAATATATCCCTTACATTTCAATAATCTAAATGTAAAGTGTTCTATATTTTCACATACTCATTTCGATGAGATATTTGAGAAGAAATTTATTGAGTTATATCAGTTGTCAATAACTATTACCAACTAAAATTCAGTATTTTGCAACCAAATTTATGGAACAGCTATAAAACCAGATTTGCTTGTTTTGGCAGTCAACAGTTTCATATCAGGTAACATAAAAAAATATGCATAAATAAATATATATGCATAAATAAATATGCAGATTATTTTAGGAAACACGAATTACATATTTTGCTCAAATTTTGAATGTAAAAGTTGGAAATATTCTAAATGTAGTAATTAACCCCTAACTTGAAAGCCCAAGAATACTAGGGATTTGAATTCTGACATAAACTTCAGGACTCGAGAATATTCATATGTTGACAATAAATCTAAACCCCCAAAAAAGTTGTTGCATTGAATTAGTTACAAATGTGATCAGAAGAAGTCTTTTTGATGGGTTTTACAGCTACATGAATTGTTCTAAAAAAATCATAGTTAGTAGTTCTGATCCCCTGGGGGTTGGTGTAAAGAACTTTGCGATGCTACTGGCTAGGATCTGTGCTTAAGCAGTCTTGGCCACGGAGATATACAAATTATGAACCTAGTGGTTCTGGAGGCTCCGGAAAGGTCACTTATTGGCCGGCTTGGAGTCTGGCATGTCTTGGAGCAGTTGGTTCTGGTAGCCCAGGGGTAGCATCCCAGGTTTGCTGGGTAATGGTCCTCTGCAACGGGCAGCCCAAGCGACTGATAGGTAACAAATAGTCGTCATATGGCGATTAGTGTCAATCCTCTCCAAGGTGTGGTGAAGGAGGTTGAACCCCCAGGTCTTGTTGAATTGGCCATGTTGTGCCAGCACCTGGCTAGGCGGTACACGTATTTGGAGAACTAGTAGTTCTAACAACCATGTGCTCATATTATGTTATATCATAGTCTGGGTTCCCCGCCCCCCCCTTTATGGAAAGTGATAAAGAGTTTGATATAGAATTCACTAGATCAGAAAGCAAGAGTTCTGATATTGAGAGTGTAGACGAAGCAACAACATATCAAGAAAGTTTTTCCAGCAATGTTAATTTTTCTGGCATTAGATTATGGTGGGAAACAGATTGCACTGTTGCCCCCCACATCTTTAAATAAAAGGATAATAAGAAAGAACATTATCAGAAAGGAATTATTATTATTATAAATATAATATTTATTTTAATACATTTTATTCTATGTGGCATTACTTCTTAAAAGCAATAAGTATATTCAGGCATTTAAATTGTTAAAGTACAAAAATATTTTACAACAATACTGATAATAATAATGTTTGCCATCACTTGTGTGGTGAGTCTGCTATTGTTTTCAAACCAACTCTTAATAAATGAACAAATAGTCACACATCATAAAATATTATGAAGCAAGTTTGCATTCTTTCCTATTGATCATTTTGAACAAACAAAAACTGCCACCAAACAATGTGATTTGACACATATAATGCGTGAATGTTAAACTTCAACTCCTTCGTTATTAATTAATCCCTGAAAATCCAATTTAATTTTTGTAAATAGGATAAAAATTTACTGCTATTTCTCTGTTTTTACCTTGTATTTTGAAAAGGAATCAAAATTTCAGATCTCTCTTCAACAGAACAGCATGCAAAGGAATATGTCCAACGTTATGAACTCTTGTAATGTACTTCTCTAAAACAGTACACTAGTGAAATGGAACTTTATTTTAAATTTTATTTTACTTATGGAACTTTATTTTAAATTTTATTTTACTTATGGAACTTTATTTGAAAATAGATAAACAATGTCAAGAGAATATGAAAAATTATGATGAAGATCCATTTAAAAAGAAACATGGCTCAAAGGTTTCAAAATTATACAGCTTATAACTGACTAGCTATTATCTAACTAAATAAAGAAAATCTTTCTTCAAACTTCTAATAGGATAACTGATGCAAGTTTAGCAAGATCTCTATTAACTTCTAAAGTGGTCAGGAAAGTAAGTAAGTACCACTTATAAAATTAATGAAACCAGATAACTTTCCTAATAAATGCCAAAAAAGTGCAAAATGTCAGAGAGAAATAAAAAATACTAAAGAGCATTTGTATTCCTTTTTATCTATAACATTAATGAAGCAGATATATGGAAAACCATTTCTACTTATAAATCTCAGAAATATTGCAGCTTAAAGCAGGTTTTATTAACGGATTATTCGAGCAGCAAATAAAAGCTGATTAACTTCTTCTATATTCAAACTGAGGATAAGTGAACAAGATACAGAAATGAAAAAAGAGAAGGTAAAGGTTATTTCTGTTCTAGGCAACTGTTCCCCCACATAAAATTTCTATTAAACTATTTTAAGTCATATCCTAACTGCATCTCTTGTTCAAGGCATAATCTAATGTTTTAAAGTACAAATCAGTGTACAAATCAGATGTACCTAATTTGGAGAGGTCGCTCTACTTAACAGAGAGTTTAAAAGCATAAGAAAACTGTATAATTAGATACCAATACTCACAAAGTTTTTATTCAACAATCAGTACAATTCCACGTGAGCCCTGAGAATGTCCAGCCAGTAGGCCAGTTCCAGCCATGTCCAGTGTAGCATTTTCTGGAGTCACAGTAGCAACAGCTGCAGTTATGGAGACACGAAGGTCTTCCATGGATGTTCCCTGAGAAGACTTTGTCTATCATGTAACCGCAAAAGAAGAAATCGAGAGGAGTCACGTTGGTAAACCTTGGTGGCCAAACAATTGGGCCACCGTATCCATTGGTTCGGGAAAGTTGTATTTAAAAATGCACAAACATGCTTGCCCCAGTGAGGAGCTCCATCTTGTTGGAAGATAACAGTGAGTTGTAAATGCTGCATTTGGGGTATTTCATAAATTTGTAGCATGTTCAAGTACATGTTTGCTGTCACTGACGTCTCAGCACAGAAAAATGGTCCTATGTCTGTATCATATCTTGGAGCACACCAGACATTGATTTTTGGGATGTTCCATTCCAATTTGTGTAGTAAATGGGGATTTTCTGAGCTCCAAATTCTGCAGTTGTGTTTATTAACAATGTTGCTAACATGAAATGTAGCTTCATCCAAAAAAAAAAGATGTAGTTTAGAAAATCGTGTTCATTTTCCATGAGAGATAACGTCTCGACAGTAAATGCTGCATGTTGCAGCCCATTATTTGGTTGCAGTTTCTGCCCAATCTGCATTTTATATGCATGCATCCTCAGTTTTTGATGCAGCACATCATGAATAGTTGATCGTGACATAGATAATTCAGAAGCTGCCTGCCTCATTGACTGATGAGGGCTCCGAACAAAAGCTTGTCAAACATCTTTCACACATGAATGAGAATGTGAACAACGATCACCTTGGACATTTTCCTTACAAATCCTGTTTCAAGAAACGTTTTGTGCCACTTTTTTGTGCTCTTAGCTTGGGGTGAATTTCTTTTACAAATTGTTTGAAAGATTCTTTGCACTTTTACAACAGATTTTTGTTATGCATACCAGAGAACAATTTGTGCTTTCTCTTGCGGTGACGCCATTTTTCCATTTGTCGTCTCAGCAAAAGAGTAGGTGCATCAGACGCAAGAAAAAATATTGCTGCCAAACTCTGAGAATTCAGCTCCTGGATGTGGCCAATATCACCTTCGTAGCCCTAAAACTTTATTTTTAATCGACTGTTCAAAATAGGTACATTTGATTCGGACACCCTGCATTATCAAAAGAGACTAGTAAAGATGATCAATTTCTGCTTAGATGAAAATAGGAAACAAAAATCAACATCACAAAGCAGAAGCAGAAAAAGAACATTTATTTATTAGTTTGGAGATATGTAAAAAGCTTGTAATGTAAATTATCCAAAAAAATGTCAATAAAATTATTTTTATCCTACTTAAAGTAACATGCTTTATTACAACATACTCATTAAAATAATACTAGAGTTTCAACCATTTTCAGCCAGTTTTGGTTATAAGCATCAAATGTCAACTGGCCTTGAATTTTCTCAGAGTGAGATTCAATTATAATTGGAATTTTTCCTCTATAAAGACAATATAGAACCTTATATTCTATATTTGCAGAACTCTTTTGAAAAATATTGAAACTGTTTACTCTATTTTGAGATTGTAATATCTTTAAAAAAATAGTATGTCACCACATTTTTTAACCTCCTGTATAAATTTACCATGAAAGGCATGACTGAAAAAAGACAATGATAAAAGGCTTTACGTTCCTAACAGAACTAGTAATCAGAGAAAAATTATGTTCAATTTTTGCTGATTTACAGTTCGCTATCAAACTTAGAAATAATAGACCACATGCCCCCAAACAAAGATGATTTTGTTGAAAACTAAAGTAGAAAATATTTAAAAACTTGCATAAAAGGTAAACTAAAGCTATGACAATCAAATCAAATGTACTGTAAACTGTTGATATATGAAAATTTCACAAAGAATTCTGAAGTGCACAAATATAGTGAACCCTTTTAAGATGATCACCTATAATTCCAAACAATTTTCGTATTCTGGGGAGATAACTGTCTTAGAAAAGATAAATACTGGTGGTATTGATCATGTTTGCATAATACATTTATCATATTCACGGCACTTGGCATCTCTTAAAGAAAATTACTGAAATAAAAGTTGAGTGCATGATTTTTATTATTAAAATTATGAACTAATTGAAAGATAAGCAGTGAAACTTAGTTATTTACTTCAGAAGTCAGTTTTTTTAAACACTGTAAGCACACTGTAGTTAAAAACCTGCAATAATATCTTAAGGATCTTAAGGATAAAACACTAAAAAAAATTTGTAAATTCTATCTAGTAATTTTAGACAGCTATGTAACAAAATGTGGAGGAGGGGGAAAAAAGTTAATCTAATATAGCTAATTTTTTTAAACACTGTTAAGTGAATAATATTTAAATACATAGAAAAAAGATCTCAAAGCATTATAAAGTATTCTATAAAATTTGTTTCTTCAAAAAAAAAAAAAAAAAAAAAAAAAAAAAAAAAAAAAAACTTTTTGCTTGTTAAAATATTCATTGAATAATGTCAGCTCACTAATTGTTTATTTATCATTCCTCTTTCTGAGAAATTCGAACCTCTTTGAACTTCAAAATAAATAAATTCTCCCATATTATGATGTAATAGCTATTGCTTATTTACAAAATTTAAAGTTTTAGTTAAGGAAATAATTGAGACTTTTTCACCACCTTTTTCAGAATTGTTTTGCTTCTTAGCAGGGAAATATTTTAAAATATCAAAATATGAATACACACATTACAACTATCAGCTTAGAAACACACATAATGGGTTTCAATAACAGAAGAAATAAAATAAAATAAAAAAATCTGAAAGGTTTCAAATTTTAAATTACGCCCAAAGGGTTAAAAAAATTGCACATTACCTTTACTTATTAAATATCATGCTCTTCACACTTAAACCATGCAAAATCGCAAAATAATTTTTAAATTACCATATCTTTAGAATTTCTGATACACAGTCACATGTGCTGGAGATAAAAATGTTTTTTTCTGTACAACAGTGCCATTTCTCGCTTTGAAATCCTTGACTTTGTTAATCAAAAATTCGTTAAAGTTTTAAAAAATACGAAATTGATAATAAAATAAATTTCAAATTTAGGCTACCAAATGCCCATATTCGCAAGATGTTTATGTTATTCAAAGTTTGATGGTTCTAGGTACCATTGTTTTACCACAATGTGAGAAACATCCATACATTTATGCAGATTCTTTATTATTTAATTTCTTTAAATATAATACAGGGCAACAATATTTGGTAGTAACAATTTAAAAAGTGAAATAATACTTGTAGTGAATCAATGCAAAATGCCAAAATGAAATTAATAGTCCTTCTGGGCAAACTGCCCCTTTGGATGGTAGCAGAATATCTTTGTTGCCACTTAAACACTATTTTGTGATAGATCACTAGTTGTGAGCCATGAATGAAAAAGGAATGTATATTCTTTAATGCTGGTCGTATGGTAACACTATATTGAATCCATAAATTATAACAAGCTAAGTGAGGATAAAACAAATGATTCAGGAAAAAATATTAAGTACCATTTTCCGTAAAAGTAGTTTTCCTATTATAGGGAAATTTCAAGGTATATCTCCTTAACATGGTTTGGTCGGTTTACTTGATTACGGCAATGCACTCCCCAGCTATCTGCCTAAAGGGATGCCTTCATGGTCGACTTTCTAAGGGAAACTAGCTCATATACACATTACACATGGAGAAAACCACAAAAACACTTATACAGCCAGCCCATCCGCCGAGATTTGAACTATCAGTGCACAGCGACTTTAAAACTTGGCTGATGGGGGAGGTGTGTTTGATATGTTTAACATGTAAAATATGATAGAGGAATTAGATATTTAATTGTCTAATACATATTGCTGGTCATGCCGAGTACTTTTTTTTTTTAGAGATCATTAAATTTTTGAAAACAGGGAAACTTGAGAAAACTAGATGTGCCCTTACCAAGATTTGAAACATGGATCTTCCAGTTGTTAGCTGAATATGCTAACCCAGTGGTTTCAAACTGGCAACCCCCAAAGTGATTTTATAGGCCTGCAATTCATTTTCAATTATGTATTTGCTGCAAATTATGGTGTTTTAAAGATTCAGTTATTTGACGTTTGAGTCTACATTAAGTTTATAACCATTGAAAATGAATAATACAACAGAAAAACTATAATTAGGATTAATTAATTTACAGTGTCATATAAATCGTATTCAAAATCTGATGACAGAGATTTTATTAACTTTAATTTGTACTCACAAAAAAACAAGTAAAATCCCGAATTTTTGCACCTAAAAACACCTCCCTTGTTTGGGAATACTTTTGTATGAGTGAATCACCTTTTTCACAGTTGAAAATTAATAAGACAGATGAGTATAAAGTGTGAAGATAATTTCTTGTATTTTCTCTCCAGGGTTACAAAGTGTATCAGAACCAAAACACCGTTAAGTGTCAAGCTGAAGTAAGAAATAATAAGTGTATAATTACTAACATCCAAACATACATGCTTTTATTTATACATCAAAGAAAAATTTAATAATAAGTGACCAAGTTGTCATCATTTATTCTTCAATTTAGTGTCATTTGGAAAACTTTCTCTGAAAACTTTGAAAGCTTTATAATCTGCTTCAATTTTATTTTAAGTGAAGTAAAGCTTCACTCACATGATTGTATTAAAATAAGAAATCTAAAACTAAGCTTTGTTGTTAAGTAACCAGGCCTTGCTACATCAAAACTGATTTAAGGATTTTGTCTAAAAGTTTTAACTTTTTAACTTTATGTCAACTTGATATGAAAGCTAACCAATCACAGCAAAGCAAAAATCTGTAGATAATTTCGCTAAGTCAGTACACATTTATGCATGCACAACTGTCCCTTAACTGACTGACCCTGCTAAATAGGTGTGAATGTACGTGATGAATTTTAAGCCTTAAACCACAAACCTTATGATGAGGAAACAGTCAGAAAATTTAATATTTAGCTATCAATATATTTAAATAACGAAGTCTAACTAAAAAGTTTTTCAGGAACCTAACTTCAAATTTTAAATAGAAAATAAATATAAATTTGAATTATTTTTTTTACGATATTACTATTATTATTGTTTATGTATATTTCAATAAATATTTAGTACACAAAATTGAAAATTTACTCAAAATACTTTTATCTTCTAAATAAAAAACTTCCATTTTGTTTTTTCTAAAAAAAAAAAAAAAAAAAAAACGGGCCACAAATAAAAAAAAAAAAAAAAAAAAACCTGGCCCATCAGTTATTTTCAGATTGTGCATTTGGCCAACATTCAATCAGAGACCACTTCTGTAACCATTTACACCCCATGTATGCTTCTGTGTAGCAAATGGTGAGTACAAAACAAAAGCTGGAATTGTTAAGCAGAAGCAACACAAGAGCTGGGACTGTAAGTGGTTAGCAAAACACAACTTGTACGCAAGAATGGTGAGGGGCAGAAGACCCAGTCAACCAAATCCAGTGGTCACAAGTTATCATCTATCACATTTTTAGTTTGGATACTATTACAGAGGCTGTTTGCACATTTTTTAGATGATTTTCATTGAAATTACAGAAATATTTTACTTAAAATTTTTATGTTTTTAATGTTCTCTTTGATAACCAGATAATGTTCTGTTTGATAATGTCTGTTCTTCACTATATTTATACACTGTAATTTCCAAGATAATAAAGCCTTTTCTAGTATTGGAAGAGGTATGGTATCCCACTGCTCTCAAACAGTTTTCCAAAGTCTAAGGAGGTTGTAGGTCGACGTTTAGACAACCCGCTTTTCAAAAGCCTAAAAGCACAAAAATACATTGGTGAGATCAGGAGATTTAGTAGGCATATGAGTGAAGGGTATGGCCTTGATATCCGTTTCTTGTTCCATTTTTTCCAGGAAATTAACAGTAGATTTTGATGTGTCATTGTTTGCTTTGTCTTGATGCAGTTCTACTAATTGATCACACTGTGTGTAAAAAGAAGGTATTTCATACTTGAAAAGTGGATACAAAATATGTTTTTGATAATATGTGGAGTTGATTTTAACATTTTCTCTACTCTCCTTATTTTTAATTCGTCGTTATATGAAAAACCATCAACAATCATAAATCCCTTGGAAAAATTTTTCCTTGAACTATATTTTAAACTTTTTTCCCCCTCTTTGATGACAATAAATGGATTTCTTTTTATTGCAGTCATTTAAGTACAGCCAATATTCATCTGTTGTGAGAACATTTTTTCAGTTTTGTCCAGAAAAATGTTTCTTATAAAAAATTTTGCACATTCTGCATTTGCCAATATGTCATGAAGACAATACACATTAATTATGTTTTTTCACCTTTTTAAAATTCAAATCAGTATTAATCACTTTGTTTACAGTTGACACTGAGCACTTTAATGATTTTGTAACAGGGTAACTTTAATAATTTTGTAAGGGTTACCACTCAAGCAAGAGAATGAAATTCCCTGACTTTTCCAGGTGTGTTTTAAGAAAACTCCAGTCTATCTGCATAACGCACTTTGGCTATGCTAAGAGGTAAATTAATTATGGTACCACTTGAAAACACAAAAATTTGCCAATTAGATATCACTTATATATAATCCTCAAAGATTACTACTATAACTATAATAGCAGTTGTTTTCTCCACTGAAGAATTGAGATCAGAATCTGCTCAATGTGGATAAAAAAAAGTCTTTTTTTTTCCCCCTGACATTTTGCAGCTAAACGAAAGAAAGAAATCTATTTATTGATATTTTTACATAAATTTAGGTATTTTACATTTATTTAGCTGAATACATAAGCAAAAAAAATATGTGCATTGGATTCCGTGATGTTATGTCATCATACTGCTAGAATCAGTTTCAGGATTATGCAAGAGAAAATTTCCTGAAATTTGAAAGTATTATTTACTAATAATAAATAAATTTAAGGGGAAGAAGCAACATTAAATGATATGAATAACATTAAAATAATTAAAAAACTTAATTACAATAATCAACGATATTTTGGAGAATATAGTTATATTAAATGGTTAGTCTAGATGACTGATTACTATTTTTTTTTATTTTACTGCAAAGCGACAAATAAGGCATTTCTTAAAAAGAATAAAAAGTATTTAAAAGATTTTGCGGTAAAATCCTACTATAGGCTATGGTCTTCGCACGATTTTGAAAATTGCCGCCAACACCAAAATGGCATGTTTGCTGCTCATCCTAATGTCACCAAATCTCAAGTCTAAGATAGTTTTGTAACTCAATTTAAATGTACACAGTTAAACCGATTTTGTTTTATACAAGAATATGTATTTTCTTTAGTTCAACATGCACTGCACATGCGCATGCGAGTATTTCGATTCTCGAGGTTACTGGGAACCAAAGTTACTGGAAACTTGCTTTGCCTTTCTAAAAGACAATCTGTTTGGAGCTGCAAGAATTGGCTCTTTGCCAGCTGCCCGAGTGACGCTCACACCCGCCAAGAAAGTGATCGGCTTCCAACGTTGGCGCAAAACTCGCTTTTTGGGGGGATCACTGTATGAAATTCCGTGACTTTTCCACATTTAGACTAAAATATTTGAATTCCCTGACTTTTTTGGTCAATTTTCGAATTCCCTGACTTTTTCCAGTTTTCCAGATAGTGTGGCAACCCTGTTGCAACCGTCCTTTGATTTAGCAGATTTTCTTTTGCAACATTTGAAACATACCCTTTTTTTTTTCTTTCTTGGATATGTATTTGCAAAAAAATTTTCCACTTGAAGCTAAATTTTGATGTTTTCTTCTTTTGCTGTTGACAACATTACCTATTGTAGCTTAGGATATAAAAAAACATGGCTTTCACAATGTTTTTTAATAATGTTTTTTAATAACTAAATACAACTAATTTTCCTCGGAAAGAATGCAAACATAACCTCCCATTCACTGCTTCTTCAAAAGTGACATTTTGCATGAAAACAAAACTTTCAGGTAGCAGATAATAATTTTTACTTAAAAAAATATAGTTGCAGTTAAAAAAAAATATCCAAGCAGATTTTTTTTTTAAACAGCAAAGAAAAATCATCTAAAAAATGTGCAAACAGCATCTGTATAGAGACCATTAAGTATTTTTTTAAACAAAGTAACAAGAGAAAACTAACCATACCTTTGCTAGGATTTCAACCATGGATCTTCCTAGCGTTAGTTGGGTGTACTAACGATTTATACAACAAAAATAAATATGGGGAGAATGCAATAATTCTTTACATTATTAACGAATAATATTATGAGTACCAATACTGATGTTTGTTTATGGTCTCAAAAATATTGATCATTTCAGAGGTGGCTATACATAGAAGGTAGTTACTATGAAAGAGTTCACTATATTTAATAACAGTTTACTATATTTATTCCAGTAATTATTGAAGAAATAATTACTAGAATTAATATTTCTCAAAATTTGAAAAAAAATTACCTTTTGACCAGTAAGTAAAACACGTAATGATCTCATAAATTGTGCATAGGGAAGCTTCATATCTTCACATAATTTCCTTAGTTTTAAACCTAAATTTTCTTGAGTCATATCAGAGTCAGATAAGGATGATAAAATAACAAGAAGTTGTTTGAAGCCTATATCCAAAAGAAAATTCACAATGCTTATTAGAAAATTGAAATGTCTCTGTATAATTAAAAAAAGCATATCAAAGATTGATACACAACTGACACAAATTATTCTGAGTTTCTCTTCTGAAATTTTCTAAATTTTTCTTTTCAAATTTAAAAAAAAATTACTTACATTCTTTTTCCCATAAGATTAAGGAATAAAGAAAAAATTTAAACCGTAAAAATATATAGTAGTAATAAACATAAGTTTGTTTAAGTTATTGTGGGTGTTTACATAAGTATCAATTACCCAAAATAAAAGAATCTGGTATCTTAAGAAGCATGATCTTGCCTATCACTTCACTATGATTTGGTGTTAACCACAGATATTCCATATCAGGTATCAATAAATCAAGCAAATTGTTTATCCTGTCCTAAAAAGAAAATCTATTACACAGTGGTAATTATATACATATATTACATTGATAATCTATCACATAGCACATGAAAAGCACACACAAAGGCACATATTATTATTGTATTGTGTATTTCAAAGGATTAATCAATTTCAATAACATTCTTTTTACGTATACAAAATACTTTCCTGTTTGTGCGCACATCAGAAGTTCTAAATCATATGCTGAAAAGCTTAGGAGAAGTTCACGCAGGGGAGAATATGGAAATAAGTACGTTTTTTCAAATGATAGGAGAAAATTAGGAAACACAAGCAGCAAACAAAATACTCACAAATAATTCTAATGAGACTGATAACACTTCTGTAAATTACCATACATATCAATAAACTGTTTCTGGACTAATACAGATCAGATTATAAAAGATGGACAATAGTAATAATTTTGAAGCAAATAAACCTATTAAATTTCTTAAAAAGGAGTTAAATTTTTATTTTATAATTTTCAACATGGAAGCTTAAATGATTAGACCTCATGAGTTAAAACAGAATATAAATCATTAAGATTAAATCCTACCTAACAAAATCGGAGCTTAAAACCTTTGGCACTATTGAAAAGAGGACATAAAATTACATAGATCATCCTGTTATTAGTGTCAAAAGTTTTAAGCTTTGATTAGAATAATTGTTAAGTGTGTAGAAAAAAGAACGACTAATACAAGTTTTGTATCTCTTGAAAAGAGCTTGCCAAGAGGAAGGTTATGATGCAAGACTTGGAATTTGATGGCAAATGTTTATAGAAGAAACAAGAAGTTTGAAAATATGATTTATAACAACATTCAACAATAAAGTAATATGGAAATGGTAAGGTTTCAACTGATTTAAATTTGAAAATAGCTGATTATTGCTTATTATCTTGATTATTGGTATTGCAAGACTATGTAACAGCTTGGTAGTGTAAGTTTTTATCTCCATTTTCATGCATAAATTGCTAAAAGGTATTAATTTTATTATATAATATCATAGTATTTTATAAAATCTTTAGAACTGTTTTTCTTAAAAGTTTATAAAATAGTTTATTTAATCAGCCATTTTTCATTACTGGAAAACAGACTTGCTTTAATACCAGATTAAATAGAACATTTATATATAGAACATTTATAGTATGAATAAAACTATACTATAAATAGAACATTCATACTGGTTTGTACCAACAACAGTTCACTGAAACGCAATATTTTAAAATTATATAATTGATAAAAAAAATTACTTAACATATAAGTAGTTCTCATACTATTCAACTTATTAAAGTACTTAACTCCCGTTATTGATCTTTCTAATGTTTTTAAATAAATACCAATTACAAAAATAGTAATATTAAACTACATCAATTTACTGACATCAAAGTTAAAGACAGCAAGTGCAACAATCAAAATAGGAAAATTAATGATACTATGTTAATACTCTTTCAATAAATAATTAGAATTATAGCCAAGCACCTTGAAAAGCAACCCTTGCACTGTTGTTTCCATAACGAATCCTGTGGTGATCTCATAGTGATGAGAAACATTTCCTTATATGATCATTGTATGCAGTACGGGTACAAAGTGAAGTAACAAAGATGCAAGAGCGAAAAAGACCATTAGGTCCCAATGAACATGATTCATCAGCTCCATCAACAGCCAGGTAAAATACAGAAAGTATGACATTACAGGAGTATGTCTCGTCAGTGGACATTAGTCATGTGCAGAAAGCACATGAGTGTTTAATAAACTTGGGTGGCCTACTGACCACTGAGGAAGTATTACCAAAGCAGTGCTTAAGGGTATAAAATCTTATTTTATAACTTTATTAAATTTAGTTATCCATATGAACTTTAAAATTGCTAATCTTGACGGACAACATGAACAAACTTATGATACTGAGGACTATTTAGAAAGGCCAAAAAAATTTAGTACAACAAAAACTAACAAATGGTAGTGCACAGGAAAAGACCAGTGTCAAGATGTTACACTAGGTAAGTCACTCATACAAAACAAGAGAAAGCACGAACGGACCACTCATAAGAAACCACAGGAAACAAGAACAGATCACTTGCAAGAAACAACAGGAAGCAAGAACAGATCACTATTAGAAACAACAGGAAACAAGAAGAGATCACGCACAACAGGAAGCAAGAACATGTAACACTTATATATCCAAAAAAGGACGTAATGTCTGACAAAATTAGATATAGTTAGGCATATAGACCCCAAAAAAGCTTTACATATATGCTACATCGTATACATAAGCAATTTATTTAAGAAATACTGTCAAAGAAATATTAGAACTGGCTCAAAACAGTTTTATTATCACCATTTTTAACAAAGGCAACCATTTTCTATGACTGAAGAAAAAATATTTAATAGTATTTTCCCCAGCAAATCATCTAGCATCTTAGAGAATACTCTTCACCCATATGATACAGGTTGATTTTAGGGCATATTTTGGAGTAAAAAAAGTGCGTCTTATGGGCCAGGAAATGCGGTTTGTCGAAAATTTAAGTATACTCAATTATGGATTTTTACATTCAGAATAATTGCTTTGTCTGGAAGTACATTTATATATGAACAGCTTTTTTCTCACAGTTGAAAATTAATAACAATAGAATCTGACTGGCTGATGAGCATGTTGACAATTATTTCCCTTAACCCCACTAGATAGTAGCAGTTGCCTAAGACTTGATTTCATTCGCAATCACAAAAGTGCGTTAGAGAACACTTTGTTTGGACAATGCTATATAGACCAGCATGTAATTGAGTGAATGTAATAGCAACAATAATAATTAAAAATTATGTAGTTGTTGGTGATTTGTTCTTTATGATGTTAGCATCTTTTCTTCTCTATACAAGAAGTTCACATAATCCATCTAAATATTAAAATATGTGGAATTTTAACCAACTGCTGATTCCACAAGCATCTACAATCCCTAGTGAAGATAATTCTAGCAATTTTTCTCCAAGGCTACAAACTTTATGAGAATGACACATTATCAAGTGTCAAGTTGTAGCAAAAGTAAAGAAGATGAAAATTATTTAGATACAAACATCTGAATTTTAATTTATGTTTCAATTAAGAATTTAATAAATAAGAGGAAAAAAACTAGGTTGTCATTATTTATTCTCAAAATTTCTCCCACTTGCAAGGTTTCCTTTAAAATTTTAGAAAGTTTACATAATCTGTTTGTTTTTAGTTTAAATTAACGTAAGTTGTTTAATGATTAATGAAACATATTAGAACTATTTTAGGTATCAGCCTGAATCATTACAATTTAGCTACATTTGAATTACAAAATGTTACCAATGACATGTCTCACAGTTACCAAATTTTAGATTTCAGACAGAAAATATATTTGTTTTCTATCTGAAATCAAACGTTTGTTCAAATAAATGGAATTTTTTCCTTTGCGTTGCTATCATTATTATTATTGTTTATGCACGTTTTGAAAAACATTCAGTATGTGAAATTTAAAATTTAGTAGAAATACTTTTTATTTCATTAGTAAAAAATTTTCAGTTGCTAAAAAGATAATCTGGCACATCTACTGTTTACAGATCATATCTTGGCCTGCATGTAATCTGAGTTTGAGAACACTGCCCTACTTAATTACACACTTCCTACATGAAACAACAGTGGTGCACTTCACTTACCTAGAAAAATTCCTAATAATAATAGTACTAGATTATTAATATATATTAATATATTGTATCTGATTGTACTAAGAATACATTAATATATTGTATATGATTGTATTAAGAAAACATTAATATATTGTATATGATTGAAAATGTAGGATGCATAGGTAAAAAATAATTTTTGTAGTTAATATATACTAAATATAAAAGCAGAACATTTAAAGCATGAGTGGAGAATGAATGATTGAATGATAATTCTTCAAGACCAAATTTTAAAACTATGGAAAAAACTGAATAAAAGAAAAATTTTTAAAAATTCATATTTTTCAAAATATGAAGTGAACAATATCAAAGCAAAGGGCTTCATTTCCTATTCAAAAAAACAGCAAATGATTTTAAAATGTACATTACTCTTTGA
>KK116500.1:696686-710305 GCA_000611955.2 Stegodyphus mimosarum
AAAAAAAAAAAAAAAAAACTACAATAAATGCTAATAATAAGTATATTTAGTAAAAAATACTTCAACCATATACTTACAAAGTCTCCTTCGTTTTCCGATACATCATAAGTGTATCTGCCAAAAATTACATCATCGTGTGATACAGGACCACTAGAAATCTACAAAGAAAATAAAAATTAAATATATCTTTTGCATGAATATTAAAAAAACAAACTCAAACTCGTATAAAATACAGAAAAAGTATCTTTCATTGAAATTTATTCCCTTTTATTAAAATTTCATCAACTGCTTCTCTTAAATTTTCAACATATATACTGCTTGAGATATATTTAACTTTCTAGTGTAACATTCCACTGTTGTTTCCTTGGAAAATATTTGTGTTTCATATTTTATACCCAAATACTCACAGTATTCAAGTAATCGCAACTTGTGTAATTTTGATATATATAAAATTTTAATGGTTCAGAGCAATTTTTCAAGCTTTGTGTTGCAACACAAGAATAAGATGATTTTTGGAAAATAAACAGAAATATATGAAACTTTCAGTGTTAAATAATTTTATCTTGTCGGCTTAATAAGACTATCCAATTTTCCCCACCAAGCACTAAAAACTAAATACTTTAAAAATCAGAAACCAGAAAAAAATACTGATAATGTTATTTAGCTTTTCACATTTGATTTTTAAAAAATGCTTCACTTTTAAATATGTGGAATTATTTTTATTCTTCCTATTATCAATTCAAGAAAATATTTTTAATAATTTCTTTTATTTGTTTCCATTAAAATAACATGCTTACTTGTAAACTCTTTGAATACTTATACTGAAAAAAAAAAAAAGCCTTTAAACTTATCTTTCATTATCAGTTATCATCTACACATTTCAAAAGCATATCTTATTTTTTTAATATCTACACATACTTTTAATCAGGCTTATTAATTACATTCTTAACATTCTTATTAATTATAACATTTGAGTTCCTAAGACATCAGAAAGTTAAAATGCTGTTCAGTTACAAATACAAGAGCAACGTTTTTAAATCATTGTTTCGAAACTTTTTTTTTTAACATCCATTTTTTCTAACTAAACAGATTTATAAAGTTTGACTTTCTTTGCCAGCATACATAATATCAAACTCTTAACAGATGTTAAGTGAATTGTTGTTGTGTCTGAAGTGAACTAAAAAGCCCTAAAAAAGTTTGAAACAAGCCTTTTTTATTTAACAAAACTTAAAACATAAACACATATGCTCAAAGGATCAGTTATCACTTGTGGTGAAGTAATAATAAATTTCAAAATTTAAAACTCAACCTAGTAGTCAAACTACACAGTTTAATTTAAATCAAAGTTGGTTCAGAACTTTTCACTGGTATAACAATTTAAATGACAGCAGCTGTAATGCAAAGCCAAATAATTACAATTTTATCAGAGCTGGCAAAACTAAATAGCATGGTCTCGACAGGGAAATTCTAAGAGGGGGACTAAAATTCCCCTGGAAACATCTCAGCAGAGCTCTCAGACTTCCAATATAAAAAAAACAGCTTGAAGTAGACAAAATTTACAATAGTTGTGTTGAAATAGTATAGCTAAAAAATAGTCACTAAATGTAATATTCCACAAGCTCATCAAATTAAACTAATAAATCTGCTTGATAAGTTTAAAGAAACTGCATATAATAATATTCAATATAAAGCTGGAAACGCCTTTCTCCAGATAACTCTAAATTAGTAATTTCAAACTCAAATATAGTTCCAATATCTCTGGCTTTTTACCTACAACAGGCCACTGCACAAGGCATTCCTTGTGAACACTAATTAAACAAAGGCAGCTTTCGCTGACACTAAAGAAAAGCAAGGCCTCCAGTCCTTCTTTTGTACCCCAAAAAGAATGATTAAAACACTTCTCTCCCAGAAGTTTTGGAAAAAATAGCTCCATTGAAAAATATAGGCATTAAAATACAGAAAATTACAAATATACAAAAACCTGGAATTGCTCAGATTTGAAAACGTCCAGTTTCACTTATCTGGTAGGAGATGAAATGTAAAAATGAGATAACTTATGAAATATTTAAAAGAATCTTCCGCTGCAAATAGAGCTTTCATGGCCTGAAGAGCTATTTAAAATATAGCTTTCTGAAGTTAAGAACTAAATTCTTTACAAGAGTTTTATTAGATCTGTTCTAACTTATGCATTGGATGCCTGGGAACTGATTTATGTAATGAGGAAGCCTTGGAGATTTTTGAGAGATGAATATTGCATTGAGTCTGTGTGAATGGATTACAGAGAAGAAGATCTAATTTACAGCTACATGAGATTTATGAACAACATGATGTAGTAAAATTCTTCAAACTACAGAGACATAAATGGGCTGGTCAGAATGCATGAAGATCAGTGTATCAGTTTCTGGCAAAACTCATGGGAACCGAGCTCGAGGTGACCCAGTGAAATGCATTGATTGTGTTGAAAATTACCTCAACATTCTAAAGGTCGAAAACTGGAAAACAGATCCCAAAAGTGGTGCCTGAAGAAATCCCACCCATGGCCATTTAGTCAATGAAGAAGAAGAAGGAATTGCCATCTCTTGCCATAATCAAGATGACATTCTAAGACTAACACAGAACCTTCAAGTAACACATACAACAAAAGAATTATTAGAAATTAAATTTTTGAAGAAAAGAACTCCAAAATGCTCCACACACAATTTCTCACAGGATTCCACTCCAGAATTCACCAAGATTCTAGTGGAACAGCTAGAAGTGGACATAAAAAGAATTTTTTCCTTCCTCAATCTTTCTGAAAAAGGCAACGTTACTGTTTAATGGATTATAGAATGTTCACCTAGTGCTTTTAAACTTTAGAGCTAAAACAAAATACCTCGAAATTTAAACTAAGCCTGAAGCAAACTAATTTAGTATTCTCTTCCAAAACGGCACAATTTTGGAGCAAAATATACTAGATGATTCATCAATCAAAATTCATCAAATAACTTAACATGAGAAATCAGCCTCCTCTCAGTTTGCCAAATTTACAAACAACCCTCAAAATCTGATCTTTAGTGAAGGCACCTTATTGCATAAAAAGAATTTTAAACTCGGTCCCAAACAACTGGAAAATTTTTCAAAGCACCCCACATGATCAGAAATGCTCAGTCAGAGCTGCTTTCATCTGCATCAACAAAAATTGGAATCCATGCCTAATAAAAGTGGAAAGAGATGTAGTCACCATTTCTCTTAATACTCAACATGACGAGCTCCTGACATCATCATTCTCCTCATTTTCAGCAAAAGATCGCAGTTTGATCCTGCAGAAATCAGATTTCGTAATACAAAATTTCTCATCACCCCCAAAATTAATAGGTGACATAGATACTCATAATCAGATAGGGGATACCAACATAAAAATAACAGAGGTGATCTATTGAAAGACTTTAGTTGTGCTAACAACATATGTGTTAGGTTAGAATACAGCACCAACTATTGTATATAGAGAGAAACAGTTGGCCACCTGGATTCGTATAAGCAACATGCCAGAGCATGTACTAGTACTGAATGTAGTAATTGCAGTTAATAAAATAGTTAGTTCTGTATTTATACAGTATGCTAATTAGTTTAGAATTACAAAAACACAGCACATGGTCAGCACAGCCAGAGAAAGAAGAGAACAAAATGCTTGCACTGGATAGAAATAAAACATCATTAAAAGCGAAACTAACTAGGTTAGAAAATGTAGTGAAGGAATATGATGGTAGTTCGAATAAAAATAAAATTCAAATAAATTACAGATCCCTTCAAAGTATTCAAATAGATATTAGAAACTTGAGAAAAACGTTGATGAAAAATATGTCACAACCGTCAATGAAATAAATCGCCGAAATATTAAGAAAGAACGGAAGTACTAGAGGTAAGATTTATAAAAATTCTATCATCTATCACATACTCAACATGAAAATGGTTGTAGAAAACTTGATTCTAAAGTACAAATATGTTTGCCAAAATTACCAATTCTTTTTCTGGTACCAATTCTTTTTACCAATCTCTTTCAATTTTCTGGTAAATATACAGACTGGAACAATTTTCAGCTGCAATTCGAAAATATTATAGCGAATAATGCTCAATTAACAGAAGTTCAGAAACTCTACCATTTAAAGGCTGCATAAATTGATGAAGCAAAAAATCTTGAAGCTGCTGATGATACTTTCAGTACTCTATTTAAAGCTCTTCAAGATAGGTATGAAAATAAAACAATATTAACTGAGACGCATATAAAGTCTTTAATGGATTTACATAATTTAACAATCGAGTCATCTAAAGCAGTGTTTTCCAATGTAGGGCACATGCCCCACAGAGGGACAATTCAGTTGTTAAGGGGAAATTCGAAAATTATTCGTCCAGAGTTTATGGGGACAAGGGACGTTCAAATTTCAAATTTTCTTCAAGAAGACAAAATTTCATTTTTTATTTCCAAGAATAAAGAATAATGTAAGCAATGTACACGTAAAAAAGTTTTTAAATTGTGGTGTGTTTTAAATATGTTATGAAGAATTTTCGCTGCAGGCATGGACATTTGAATGCTTTTAAAGGGCATTTAAATAGCTGACACATTATGCTTTACAGACATTTTTCACACATGTTAGTCTACAAATTCATTTCATTTTTTACTGTAGGAACAGCCATAGTTATATTATTCTTCCCTTCAATGGCAACAGCAGCTGCTTTCAGCTTTGTTTATATTTAGCGGTACGATGAAGTTTTTAATTCATCTTGTATTTATTTCTTTCAGCCGTTAGTGAAATGAGTGGTGCAAGCAAAAAAAACATTCGCCAGTATTAGGAGGAATATTTAAAATTTGGTTAACCACTGTACATGATGGTCACCTGTCTTTTATGCAAATAATGCCTGACCAACCAACGAATCAATGAAACAAGGTCATCTTGAAGCACATTTGAAGGTGAAACATAATGCTCATATTAATTCAGATTTTAATTATTTTCAAACTTTAAAGAAAAACTTTTAAGAAAGAGTATCATTAAAGTCTCTATTTACTGCTCAGAATGCAACTATTAATCGTACTCTAGAGGCTAGTTTTAAATTTTATTACTCATCACTAAATCTGAAAAAAGTCATACTATAAGGAAGAATTTAATCACACCAAAAATATCAGCATTTCTTAAAATGATTCTTGAAAAAGATGACAATTACGTTAAAGCTATGCCACTAAGAAACAATATTGTTAGCAGAAGAATACATGAAATGAGTGAGGATATTGAAATACAACTTGCTGAAAAGATGAAAACAAGAAAACTTTTGTTGCAAATGGATGAATCAACTTTGAGAGACAGCAAGGCTGTACTTACGTAAGATATATCGATAAAGGTGATTTTGCCCAAAGAAATATTGTTCTGTAAATCATTAGAAAGCACCACTACCACCAAAGATATTTACAATAAGCTAAAAAATTAATTAGATGTCAAAAATATGACATCTTCTGCTACAGATGGTGCTCCTAATATGATGGGGAAGAAAAAGAATTGCTTAAAATTAATGAAAGATGAGAATCCAGAAATGCTTCTTGCACATTATATTATTCATAAGGAAAAGCTGGTAGCTAAAAATATTTTGCATGTTCTAAATGAAGTACAAAATTCAGTTATAAAGTGCATCAATGCTATTAGAGCAATTGCCAAATATGAACGTCTCTTCAAGCTATTTTATGAAGAACAAAATGAAGACTATAAGAGACTTATACTTCACACTGAAATAAGATGACTGCTTGAAGGGAATTGCTTGAAAAGATTTATGGAACTATTTGATACTCTTAGTTATTTTTAAGCAATAAACCTGAAATGAAAAATCTGTTAACGGTTGATGGTAAGGAATTTGAGAGTTATTTAGCCGATATCTTATTAATTATTATTAGCTGAAAAACTAAATAGATTAACTAAACAACTTCAAGGAGCAAATAAAACACTTGTCAACGCAAAAGCAAAGACATCTGGTGCCATTATCTTTATTGAAATATGTCAGGCATATATTTACAACAAAAACTTTGAAAAGTTTCATTGACTCCAAAAACGTGAAGTTACTGATACCACTATACATGTTATTGTCAATCATCTGAAAATTTTATCAGCTGATTTAAAAGAAAGATTTTTCTTATTTGAAATAAAAAGATTTCCCAACTTGGATGATGCAATCAATGTTAGTGGATTTGGCTGATATTTTAAAAATACATCAAGAAGAACTCGCAGAAATGCAAAATGATAAGTCAATTTAAACTTTATTTCATAAGAAAGGAGAGGTGGTATGGCTTTGTGAGGAAACCAAAATCAAATATCCAGATGCAACTAAATGTGCAAGAGAATTAATGTTACCATTTCCATCTTCATAGTTAGCTGAATGTGGATTTAGTGCCCTAAAAGATTTGCTGCTTTAAAAAAAAAAAAGAAAAGAAAGGAAAAAATGAAAGAAAGAAATCAGCTGGATGTGATAAAATGGGGAGGAGACATGAGACTTCATTTAACTAAATGAAACCTGACATAAAATCTCTTCGCACCAATATTAAATTTTACTATTTACAACTAAATTTAAATACAAATAATTACCAATTCTTAATCTAGAAAAAACTTTCATTAAAATTATTTTGCACTTGAATTTGAGTTCTCCATTACATGCTTTGAAATTTTAATTAACTGTGTTTGCTCACAAAATTTCTTAGTGATTTATTCCTAAAACCTATCATTTAAGTTTCTTTCATGAACATTTCAATTTTTGAATACTAAAAATTATGTATATGCTAAAGGATTAGGATTAGGTTTTAGAAAGGATTAGGTGGGGCATAGCACAAAAAAAGGTTGGAAACACTGGTCTAAGGGGATAAGATATGTGATAGATAACGTTGCTAAAAATGTTAGGGCTTTGAATGTTTTAAAGTATGAGAAAAAATAATTTATTGGACATTCTGTTATTAAATATAGTACTTTCAGAAACTAGATTACGAAACATGCAAACAATTTGAACTAATCATTAATGCAATAAAGTTACTTAGATTGGGTGAATTAATTTCGTCTTTAGAGAAAAGACGTCAATTATTAGATAACATTAACCATAATACTAATAAAGTGAAATATCCATTAGAAAAAGATTCGAAATCAAAGGCTTTGGTGGTAAAACCGATAGTGTTCTGACTTGCGTGATATATAAAAATAATTATCCTCCACTATACAAATATGACTTATTTTTATTGCCAAATGAAAGATATGAAAGAAAACAAAGCCAAATCAAAGATATGAAATAGTGAAAGACAATAAATTGTGTTTAGGAACATTTAATAACAAAATGTAATTTGAAATTAAGATGTTCCAAATGCCATAAAAACACCAATCATTAATCCATCGCCAGCTCAGAAAGGATGCCATCTATCAACAGTTGGACAAAACAAAAATGGAAACATTGAGCGATGAGATTATAAACAAGAATGCAGATAGCTCTGATAAAAATCAATCGCGTTGTCTTTTGACATGGAGAAAAAAACATGTTATTAGCACAATAGTACATGTTTGTAATTCAGAAGGAAAAAAAAATTCCAGATAGTGCAATACTTGATAACGGCAGCATGAGTTGTTCCCTGTGTGAAGAAGTAGCCAAATTGTAAATATAAAGAAAGAAAGAATTTATGCATCTGTATCTGGAATAAATCAGAATGTTATAAATGTTAATTATCAACTAGATGTACAGATTTCAAATAAGGATTTAACATATGTAAGATCAGTTAATAATATGGTTATTTCTAAAATAATCAGTGTAACTCCATTAACGGGTTTAGACTGCAGTCGTTATATATTTCCACTCATATTCAATTAGTGGATCGGCAATTTGGAACTCCCAACAAAATAGACAAGTTACTAGGGGCCAAATTGTTCTTTGAGATTTTAAAACAAGGAAAATTACACTTAGAAAATCAACCATTGATATTCCAAGAAACAGTTTTTGGATATATTGCATGTACACTGTGCAAAAAAAAAAAAAAAAAAAAAAAAAAGAGAGAGAGAGAGAGGTGGGGACAGTTCTATATCTCCCATTTTACTGGGCCAACTGACAAAATTCAAATTGTGTTTTTCATGTTTCAAAAGCGTGGCTTAGAATATATTTTAAATTTACATATAGCATCATTCTAACATCAGTATTTTGACACAAAATTGGCTTTTTCTGAAATGACATGCCAATTTTTTTCCATATTTCGATTCTACGACTCAAATTATGCCTCCCATTTTACTGGGCCAACTGACAAAATTCAAATTGTGTTTTTCATGTTTCAAAAGCGTGGCTTAGAATATATTTTAAATTTACATATAGCATCATTCTAACATCAGTATTTTGACACAAAATTGGCTTTTTCTGAAATGACATGCCAATTTTTTTCCATATTTCGATTCTACGACTCAAATTATGCCTAAATATTAAATTTTATACAATTTGGTGTGAAATTTACGGACAAATTCAAATATTTATCTTGGCATATTTTTTTCAGTTTTCACCAAGAATAATTTAGTTGGTGAA
This sequence comes from Stegodyphus mimosarum, assembly GCA_000611955.2. Classification (NCBI taxonomy): domain Eukaryota; kingdom Metazoa; phylum Arthropoda; class Arachnida; order Araneae; family Eresidae; genus Stegodyphus; species Stegodyphus mimosarum. Next base: position 705,240 of record KK116500.1, read on the forward strand.
CTTCTTAATTTATAGCAACATATTTTCCTTTTCTTTTTTTTATTGCAGATGAGCGGAAAAAAGGTTATCGTTCATACTTTCAAATAATTTTAACAAACTTCACAAATCCCATTAGTGTTATTATCACTTTTAAGAAGTATGCCAAATTTCAAAGCACACAAGTATATATGAATTCACATACATCTTAGGAAATTTGGAATAAAAAACTCTAATTTTTTGCAGGTGTGCTTAGCAATACTTTAAGATGATGGTAAAAAGTTTATAGATTATAATTCAAAATTTTTTTTGAAAAATTTATAAAAATTATTTTAAAATATAAGTTTTAAAAATAAATCATAAAAAATGGGCAAATTTTATTTGGAATGAACCTAAATTTTGAAATGTGATAGAAAGAATCGAGTAAGTTTAATAAAAAAGAGATATTAATAAATATATATTAAATTCAACTAACATTAAGGAGCTAAAATTTTGAGAGCTAATTTTTTAAAAATTACTCGTGCGACTTTTACAAAATTTAGAAGCTTGGCATAATTTGAGTTGTAGAATCAAAATATGGAAAAAAATTGGCATGTCATCTCAGAAAAAGTGGGATTTTGTACCTGAATACTTATATTAGAACAACATTATATATATATATCTAATACATATATTAAGTCACGCTTTCAAGACATGAAAAAGGCAATTTGAATTTCGTCAATCGGCCACTAGAACAGAAGATATAGAACTGTCCCATTTCTTTTTCTTTTCTTCTTTTTGGGGGGGGGCAGTGTACATGCAAAAGTAACTCAAAAAGAAATTATTGTGGCTTAGTTCTGAATAAAGAAGAAGAGCTTGACAAAATTTTGCAGAGATTTTGGGAATTTATCAAAGGAGATTATCAAAGGAAGAATTTTATCAAAGGATTTCAATCACATGTAAGAAGTTCAAGAAATTGAAACATCAACTTGCAATTATCTCAGTCATCACACAGTTTATCATCAACAGAAAACTTCTACTAAGCTTCTTGTTGGTTTAAGACATCAGTGGCTACTGAAAATGGAAAATCACTTAATTCAATATTAATGAAAGGGCAAATACCTCAAGAAGATTTATTTTTATTATTATTAGATTTTGAAAGTACAACTAGGCACTAGGAGCTGATGATCAGAAGATATACAAATGAATACTTATTGAACCATAGCGAAACCTGCAGATCTTATGGAAAGAATCAGCTGGCAGCCCTGTGCATACTTATCATCTGAGGACTGTCAGTGCACCATTCCTCACAACAAGGGTCCTGAAGCAGTTAGCAATGGATGAAGCGACTGTATTTCCTTATGCTTCAAGAGCCATACTGAAGGACTGTTACATGGATGACATTATCACTGGACTAATACGCTGCAAGAAACCAAGGAGTTGAAGACACAGTTGTCTTCTAGAACATGGTGAAATGCAATTACACAAATAAGTGTTCAAATAATAATGAACCATTAAAGAATAAGAGAAAGTGCAACTCAGGATTCTTCTTTTCAAGTTACTGATAAACCTCAGGTTACAAAGACCTTGGGAATGTCATGGAGTACGGCTACAATTGTTTTTCTTATAACTTGAAGATACTTGATGTTGAAGAAACAGTAACGAAAATCTTATCAACATCAGCTCACCTTTTGATCCATTAGGTTTAATTGGACCTATTATGAAGAAAACTAAAATATTTCTACAAACACTTTGGCTTCTAAAAATAAACTGGAATATACCTCTCCCTAAAAATGACTTTGGAAAGCATTTCTGCATAAAAATAGTTAATGCACAATTGATCAGGCATGTTATCTTCGAACGAAAGTTCATCACGACTTCTGTGCAGCAAATCTCGCGTGTCACCTTTGAAGTCAATTACTATGCCTCGTTTAGAGCTTTGTGGTGCAGTTCTGTTGGTAAAACCAATGAAAAGAATAGTAGAGGACATTCAACTTCCCATACTCAAGGTTTATTATTTCACTGATTCATCAAAAGTGTTAGCATAGACTAAAGACATTTTTACTAACAGAGTATTTGTTATTTGCAGTATGACTGCTGTTCATGAGTAGTATCATGTTAGCATCCACAACAATCTAGTTGATTTGATATCACGTGGAGCTGAACCTAAGGATCTTGTTCATAATGATTTATGGTAGTACTGACCAACATTCTTGACGAAGGAAAGGTTCTTGACTAAGCCCTGTGAAGTAATTTCATCTGATATGGCTGATGTGGAGTATGCCAAAGAACTCAAACTTACGAACAATGACTTAGTTAACCTAAATGTGAACTCTAATTCCCTTGTTTTAGATCATATTCTTAATATTAGTAATAACAATATTCATATTATTCATGTGTTAAGTATTGTTTGCAAATTTATAGCCTATTAATTTTATGTAAAAGAAAAAAATTAATAGGTCCGCTACCTGTTTAAAGAATTGGATGACACTGAGAAAATCATGATCAGGTATACACAACATTTTAGCAAGGATATTCTATCCTTGAAAAATAAGAATTGTATTTCTTCCAAACGTAAGTAAAAATTTATGTTAATTTCTAGATAATGATTCTCTTCTGGGAGTAGGAGGCAGACTCGCCAATAGTTATCTTAATTACAATAAAAAATTTCCTTATGCAATGCCAAGACATCCTGTATTTACTAAATTCATTTTTCAGTATTACCATGTTAAATATTTGCATCTTGGTGTGCAAACAATAAGATGATCCATCAGATTTGCAGTAAATTTCGGGTTATTAACAGCTAAGATATAACTCGAAAGGTTTGTACATGAATGTGCAACATGTTTTAAGGTTAAACCAGTTGTATGTGAACAACTTATTGGAAATTTACCTGGTGAAAGAGTTAACCCAGGGTTTGTATTTAATACTTGTGGACTTGATTTTTCTGGTCCATTCCTCATCAAGTACAAAAATCAGAGAAAAAGTAATTATGTAAAAGTTTACGTTGCTATATTCATATGTTTAGCTACTAAAGCAGTGCATTTAGAGGTAGTAACTGATTTAACTACTGATGAGTTACTTGATACTATTTAGAGTTATTTCTAGACATGGAAAATGTAATATCATAATATCAGATAACAGTACTAATATAATTGGTGCAAAATCTGAACTGAAATTGAATATCTTAGTCCTTAAATCCAATTCTGATATAGCAGATTTCTTAACATCTGAAAATATAAAATGGAAACTGATTTCACCTAGAGCACCAAATTTTGGTGGTTTATGGAAAGCAGGTATTAAATCACTTAAATATCATCTTCAGCATACAATCGGTAGTTATAAATTGACTTTTGTCTGTTCTGGACTGATGTCACACAAATTGAAGACATTCTCAATTCTTGCCCAATTTTACCTTTATCAACAGATGTGAATAATTTTGAAGTCTTAACGCCGGGTCATTTTTTAATTGGACATTCCATTACTTCTTATCCTGAACCTGATTTCTCTCATCTTACAGATAATAAATACACTTTCTAACTGACAGGTTATTACCAAGTTCATTCAAGTTATTTGGAAACATTAGCAAACTGATTATTTAAATCACCTCCAACAATGCATCAAATAGTTTATTAATGAAGAAAATTTAAAGGCAGGTATGTTAGTTGTGTTAAAGGAAGATATTCCCCATTTACATGATCTTTAACTAGAATTCTAGAAGTTATTGTTGTTGGTAAAGGTAATAAACCCAGAGTTGAGAAAATGAAAAAAATCAAATGCTGCATATATTCGATGTATTAGTAAAATCTGTCTATTACCTATCCAAGATAACAATGCTTAGCTTTAGATTATTGTGTTCTTTTGAAAATTGCACTTTATATTAAAATGGAACTGTTTAAATAGTATGTTATATAGTGAATTAGTTTATGTTCTTTACAATGTTTATATTATTATATATTATATTCATGATGAAAGATTACCTATTAGCTTTCATATTTTACTGTATAATTAGTTGTTCTTGAATTTGTTAAATTGTATGTTTATAATTTACGTATTGAAATTTGGAATTTCAACAGGCGGCATGTTAGGTTATAATATAGTGCCACCTATTGTATATAGAGAGATACTCTCACTTGGCCACCTGGATTCGGCTAAGCAACAGTAATTACCATTGAAAAAATAATTAGTTCTCTATTTATACAATCCACTCATTAGATTAGAATTATAAAATCATAGTACAATATGTATTCATGATAACAGCAACGCCCCTTCCTCTTTTCAAACAACTTCAAGGAGAGGATGGCCCGACTTGTCTCTCTCATCTCACCATCTTAGCAACAGTATCTTTAATTGGAAAGTTTCCAAACAGGAAGAGAAAGAATTTCTGCATGATCATACATACATTAGCTTCAAAATCAATGGACAAGTTGGTTTCAGTAGTATTTGGCCTTTTAGAATACCAAAAAGTGGCAGCAAAAAATTTATTCGGCTATTCAATACCTCCATCCCATATATGCATGAAAATATCAAAAGTGCAAATACTGTTAAAGACATCAACTCTTACAATATTTATACAAAGGGCCTCTAATGAAATCTTCAAAATCAAACAGTGGACTAACCAAAAACATGTTAACTAGTGGACAGCCAAACTAAGTGCAAGAAAAGAACCAAAGCTTTCAGAAGAAAAATGAAAAGTGCTCCTTCAGAAGAAGAAAGAAACAGAGCATATTTAGATTATGCAAAGCAAATGCTATTTTTAAAAGGGACCTAATAGAAGCCAAATTAAAGAGTTGACGAGAATTCCGCAGCAACAGTACTAATAACCCCTATGGAATTCTTCATAAAATCTCAATGAGAAAAGTTTTTAAACCAACTCAAATCACATTACCAACCAACTCAAAATTTTACATACACGTCAATTGACACAACATTGTTCTCACTGAAAGAAATAATGGATTCTATTTTTATACACAACTCTTCTCAAAACAATACATCAGAGCAAGCTGTAGTCAGGCAAAATCAAAGCATTCTATATTCCGAGCAAGACACTATTTTCCTACTAAAGAAATACTTAACATAATCAAAATCCTTTCAAAAAAAAAAAAAAAAAA
>KK116500.1:722493-775466 GCA_000611955.2 Stegodyphus mimosarum
AAATATTGTTGCGTTATACGGGTTCGTAGATTTGAGAGTATCCGATGAAAACACGATGCAGAACAATAAAAAGCACAATTTATTTACAAGAATCACTATTTACAGCACAGTTCCAAAATTACCATTAAAAGCGTCGAAAATCTACAATAAATACGCTGAAACAATCAGCAACACAGCTTGAGGCTGTAACTGTAAAGGTGGCTTCACGGCAACACTAAACTTCTAATAAACACCGTGGAACAATCACCAATACACTGTCAAGCTATACTGTAAAGATAGCTTCACGGCAAAGCACTATTTCGATTGCTTTCCGTTCACAAAACTCTCGCGTAGCAGCTATTCTCACAACTAATCACACTGCTCGCAACTGACTTCACAATACTTCACAATCTCTTCGCCACTAACTGCTCTCAGAAACGCAAGGGTTTATATAGCTTTTCTTTAAGTTCGACACGTTTCGAGAAATATCTCGACAGGAAGTTATTCTAGAAGCTTCCCGATTGGACCATGGGATATCGCCGATTTGGTCGCCAAATGGGCGATAAAGTCGCCAATCTGGCAACCCTATCATACACTATTTTATGGCAACCCTAGTGCTATGCCGGAAAGCTTACATACAGGCGCAACCGCCGAATTTTTCGTAACAATATTAATAAATAAAGACAGGTTACATCTCTATCTCTGTCAAAATATACTATTTAAAAAAAAGGTTAGAATAGATTTTAAGGTACTCCTTGTATTATGGCGTAGTTGTTGTTTCATTAACGCCAAGATGTTGTTTTGTTTATCGCCAACATGTTGTTTCATTTATGGTAGCCGACTCGACTCGTTGAATGATATGGAAATCCTAGTATGATGTAATCATTTGCATTATTCCAGGAAATTTGGAATGATGGGATGTTTTGTATGGGTTTTGTGGTGTGTGTTGGTTGGGAAGTATATTGCTTGTTTCATTGTTTAGACGGTAGAATGGCTGAATGTAGCAAGATTAATTTGAAGTTTCTGTACGATTTGGAACGGAAACGGAAAAGAGCGTTAATTGACTGGTGTGTAAATGAAGTTTTACTTAGTAACCATTATAAGTCTCCTGTACGTAGGAAGGATATGCATTTAGTTGAACGTAAAAATCATTTAGATGGATTTGAATGAGCTTGTAGGAAGAAAGGTTCAGATGGTCACTATGTGATGCGTTCAATCAGAAAGAGTGACTGGTTTGAAAAACGTCATGCTGTTAAGGAATTTTGTGTGCCACAGACTGAAGACGAAGTAACTTCTAAATAGGGTAAGTGCATATTTGCTTTTTGTAGTGCTTAACTGTATAACATGCTTTTTCTTTTTTATGTTATTTTACTGTTTGGTTTAAAATGTAGTTTATTGAGATTATGTATTTTTTGTTTGCCTGTACGGTAGAATTGTGTGCTCCTTTGACTTTTTAAGTGAAAATATATCGATGTGTGCATGGACAAATTCAAGGGAGTGCATAAGGCATACTTTGTGCAATTCTCTGATTTTTTTTTAAGTGAAAATAGGTCGATGTGTACATGGATACCGAGTTTGTGCAATTCTTTGTCTTGTTATTTTGTCTTTGTGTAGCAGCGATATAGCATAGTTTGTGCAATTCTCTTATGTTTTTTTAAGTGAAAATAGGTCGATGTGTACATGGATAAAGTCAAGAGATTGTGCAATCCATTTTTGTGTAATTCTATGATGTTTTTTTAAGTGAAAATAGGTCGATGTGTACACAGATACCGAGTTTGTGCAACTCCTTGTCTTGTTATTTTGGCTTTGTGTAGTGGCGATTTTTGGCGCGAAGATTTCCGCTACACAAGCCAAAATGAGAAGTCAAAGAATTGCATAAACTTGATATCCATGTGACGCCAAAAATCGCCAAGGGGCTCCCTAAAGTATATTTTTACCAAAAAAAGAATTCAGAACACAGTTACAACACAGATAATTTAACTTGCAAAGACCATTAATTTTAAAAATATGAAATACCTACTTCTAGAAGGTAATCTGCTTTCTCTTTATAATGTAGTAATCTCTGAGACTGAAAGTACAGAACACAATTTTAAACAGAATTAGTAATAAATTCTTAAATTTATAAAAAATACCCAAATTCAATCATATAAAACTGCAATTAATGAAAACAATAAATTTTTAAATTATATTTTAGCATAAATGAGAAGCTTTTTTTAATTCAATATATTTAGAGAATGTTATTTTATTACCACTTCATTATTTAAAGCTATTATTAAATTCAGAACAATTTATAATATATTTTTACTTTTCATACACTTTTTTCTTCTTGTATTTCTCAAATTTATACACAAAATGTTTTTAAATGTTGAAAGTTTTCTTACACATAGCACTTCATTAATTTTTTTGGTTATAGTATATTTAAGGGGCTCCTTGGATTATCGCGAAGTTGTTGTTTCATTTATTGCCAAGTTGTTTCATTTATGGTGACCTGAGTAGTTGAATGTTATGACAACCCTATTATGACATAACTGGTTGCCTGATTGCGGTGAATTTAAATGATGGGAAAAGATTTGTAAGGGCTTGTGAGTTGGATGTCAGTTAGAAATTACATAGGTTATTTTGTGGTTTGCACGGTAAAATGGCTGAATGTGGTAAGATTAATTTGGATTTCTGTATGATTTGGAATGAAAGGGAAAAAAGCATTAATTGACTGGTGTGTAAATGAAGGTTTACTTAGTAGCCATTATAAGTGTCCTGTTTGTAAGAAGGAAATGTGTATGGTTGAACGCCGGAGGATACTTTTTACTCTTCATTTTGTGAATTTATGTGGCGACGCTACTATACAGATTCTAGTTCAGATAATTTTAGGAAGTTTTTGGATGCTGTTGAGGAATTTTGTTTGACTGAAAACATGGAAATTCCTAAATAAGATAAGTGGATATTTCCTTTGTGTAGTGCTAGGATGAATTTCTTTTTTTATGTTATTTCATTGTTTTGACTTAAAATGTAGTTTATTGATGTTATATATTTTTTGTTTGGCTCTAGTGTAGAATTGGCTGCTCCTTTGATTTTTAAGCAAAAATAGATTGATGTGTACATGGACAAGGTCAACAGAATGTGCAATGCCAAGTTTGTGCAATTCTCTGTTTTTTTTTTTTTTTTAAGTGAAAATAAGTCAATGTGTACAAGGATACCGAGTTTGTGCAATTCTTCGACTTCTTATTCTGATGCAAAAAGCGCCGCTACACAAAGCCAAAACAACAAGTTAAAAAATTGCACAAACTCGGTGTCCATGTACCACTAAAAATTGCCAATTTTCACCAAGGGGTACCCATAAATATATTTTTTCTAATTTTTTTAGCTATAACAATAATACAAATTTAAATACTATATTTATTATTTCAATACAAGTTTAAAGAGGAAAAAATATGCATTTACTTTACAAGACTGGATTATTATTTCAATATATGTGTAAGTAAAAAGGAAAAAATATGCCTTTACTTAACAAGACTGGATTAATTGATTAACAGCAGCTCACTATGGCTATCCTCACAAAGAAAGCAATATCCTTTTGGAACACCTTCTAAGGGAAACTGACTTGATTTCACATTACATGAGAAAATCATGAAAAAATTTAAGCAACTAAGTCTATTCATTAGGATTTGAGAATGCATTGATCAGCAGTGCTCTGCAGTCTTATCCACTCAGCCACTGATAGAACTTCCCCTTATTTTACATATTATTCCATTTGCATGACCTGTAAAAAGGGATTTCTCAAGTTTTTTTTTTTTTTCATTAGCGGTATCTTTTGATCAGAGAATTTTTTTTGCAGTCCTTTCACTCAAATTAAAGAAATTATGAAGAATTAAGAATTGAATTCATTTAAGACTGCAATAGCTGAATAAGATTTAAAAATAAACTACATGCAGATAAACAATAAAATTAAAGTTGGCTTTGAGATATTTTTTAAATATGCAATTGTTAAATGAAGAATCCAATTTTATTTACAAAGCTCTAGTTATCTCATTGTTCAAAATAAATAAAAGTTTGAAAGGTTTCTGTAGTTTGCTCCTAATGGGATAAAACTCCTATTTCAGAATTTCTCGCTTCAAAAAATATGAATTATTATGAGAGGAAATTATTTTACTTTTTACTGATAAGTGGAAGTTTTATATATTTGTGTATGCGTGTATAAATTTTAAGATAACATAAATTATTTCTAAAATTCTCTAAAGAAATAAATAAGCACATGAAGTTTCAAAACTTTTGCATTTTTGACTAATTCTATCTTCAATAATAATAAATAAATGTAATTTTAAAAATTTTAGTTTCTACATCTTATTTCTTTATAATTTTAGCATAAATATAATAACATGCATTAATAATTTGTTACACATTAATAATTTGATGCAAATCTGTAACACATAAATTAGGTAATAAGTTTAAGAGATAAAAATCCCAATAAATGAATCAGCAGTTTGACTACATAGCAAAAAATATAGTTCTGCTCTATATAAATGTAAATGAAGCAAATCATTCACAGAAAAATGCTTTAATATTAACAATCAAATATTAAATATTAATTATTATATTCCAAAATTAGTGTGTAACTAAATACACAGATGCAACAAAAAAAAATCACAACACCAAGGAAGTTGTGCTAAATAAACAAAATTTGGTAGGTATGTTTATACAACTGAAAGATGACATTTATTCAAAATTCTAGGGGCATCAGTGTGGCACTAGTAGCACCACTATGAATATGCAAATCAGGTTTGCTTTAAATACATGCTATAAAGTTCATGAGCAGTACTTATCATTGAGATTTCACATAATGAGTTGATGTTAAGCAAGAAACCCTTTAAGATGATGAAGAAGCTATTATTAACAGCTCAGTGAGTTTGAACACAGTTGTGTAATAGGGTTACGAGAAGACTAATTTTCTTTCTGTGATAGTGCAGAAGGACTTGGCAAGAATGTATCTGTTACACATGATTGTTGGCAGCAGTGGTCAAAGGGAGGAACTGGCTCAAGAAGACCATGTTCCAGACGGCCTGTGACACTAGTGAGAGGGAAGATCGCAGTGTTCGGCATATGGCTGTGGTGCATTGTACTGCATCTGCAGCAGAAATTCGAGATGCAGTTGGCACCACAGTGACACAATGAACTGTTACGAATGGGTTACTTGAAGGACAGCTCTGAACCAGATGCCTTGTAGCATGCTTTCCACTGACTCCAAACCAGTGTCATTTGTGATGTCAGTGATGTAAAGCTAGAGCTCACTGGAGGACATAGTGGAGCTCTGTTGTGTTTTCTGAATAATACTGGTTCTGCCCAGGTGCCAGTAACGGCAGTGTGTTAATTAGTAGGCCAGGTGAGAGGCTGCAACCAGCCTGTCTGCAGTCTAGACACACTCGCCCTACACCTGGTGTTATGGTCTGGAGAGCAATTTCGTGTGATAGCAGGAACAATCTCATGGCTATCCCACGTACCCTGCCTGCAAATTTGTACATCAATCTGGTGATTCAACCTGTTCTGCTGTCATTTATTAACAGCTTTCAAGAAGGTGTTTTCCAACAGGATAACTTATCCTCATAACGCTGTTATAACTCAACATGCTCTACAGAGTGTCGACATGTTGACTTGGTCTGTTAAATCACCAGATCTTTCTCCAATCAATCATTACACAACAATGCCAACATTCACAATCAGCATTAACCATCCCTGTACTGACCGACCAAATGCAACAGGCATGGAACTCCATCCCACAAAGTGACATAAGGTATCTGTATTTGAATGACATAATGCATGCATGTTTGAATGCTTGCATTCAAAATTCTGGCAAGTTATACTGAGTATTAATGCATCAGCTTTTCACATTTAAAATGGCTCTTCTAGCATTTGATTTACCTGTGATCTTGAAAATTTAATCAATTAATTACGTTACCCAGACAAATGTATTGCCGAAATTTCATTACTCTACAATAATTTTTTTCATGTTGGGATTTCTTTTTCCTGTCAGTGTATATATCAATGTTACTTTTAGGAACTTGAAATTTTTTAATACAATTTGAAAATTTTTAATCACAAAAGTACACAGTTATTTTATAATTCTCAGAGTAATAAATTTTTCTCATGAAAATAATTAATATGTAAACATACCTGTACGTATGGCCCAAAAGGCCCTCCACATTCAGGGCTTTCATCTGGTACTAGACCAGTCCACTTTAGCATTGAGTATAAATTTTCTACTGAAGCAGGTTTTACTCGTTTCTGAAAGTAAAAATAGTAAACTGTAAAAATTTATAACATGAGCACATATATTACTTTGATACCACTAATATACAAAAAATAATCAGTAACTATCTCTGAAATTGTTACATGCCAAATTATACTTTTGAAAGATATTTAAGATAAAAAAAAATAATAAAATACTTCAAGGTACAATTTATTTATGTCAGATGCAAATTAGTTCAGTTATTAACAAACTGAAAGTCAAAACTTATTTAAAAAATGTCACAAATTTTTAACACTAAATTTATCTTAGTAAATTTTTAACTGATAACGTGCCTATGTTTGGACTCCTTTTTTTTTGGCAACCACATCCAGTGCAACTAGGCAATTTTTTACAGAGAAAAAGCTAAAAGTTACTTATCGATTGGAAGTTGGTAATTTCCACAACTTTTTCCAAGATTCCCACACTTTTAAAATTGATTTTAAGGCAAAAAATATCCCAATTTATCTATAAAAACTGTTGAAGCTCAAATACAACAAAAAGAATAAACACGCAGCTCGACTGAAGAGATGTTATAAGCAGGGTTGCCTGAAGAATGGTTATGCATATGGTTGTGCATATGGTTGGCACACAGCAAAAAATTTGGTGACTTCTACTAAAGTAGTTCCAAGAATATGTAAGTACCCTCTTTTACTCCAATCAGAAATGAAAACTTGTTTAGCTATTTACCTTTGAGTTAAAGTTTAATTTCATGAGGTGAATATTTATATTTAATCTTCCTTTGTGAAGAATATTTATTTATTAATTAAAAACCAAGATAACAACTCTTATTCATTTCTTAGAAAATCCGAAGTCACGAAAACCTACTGCAGTAAAAAAAGAAAGTCAAATTGGTTGTGTAGTGATGGATATTAAAATAATTATCAACAAGAGAGAAATCAGACCAAACTGGTGACATATGGTGCCAAGTAACCATGGCAGAATAAACACAAACCCCAAGTAGCTTTAACAGAAAAGTAACAAAAACAGTAATATGCTTACTATAAATCTCTCTAAAGTGCATCACTTCAAAATTAATCCTTGTCATGTATAATATTAATGACATTGTACATACATAACACTTCAGCCAGTAATAATCATAAAATTTTCACACTGAAATGTAATTTAACTGAGAACCAAAACTGAGTTTTAACTACGCACATTCTTTTCTTATTGGCTGTTGTGCTAGTACAATGCTGCTTCTTTTGATTCCATCAAAATTAATTGGGTTGGAATGCGCTTTAGCCCACTGCTTGGCAGCAATTGTTTTTGAATGAGCAATAAACGCGCCAACATGGGTAACTCCGTATATCCGCCAACATGGCTGACTGTTTGTACGTTGCCTACATTGTGCGATTCGCTGAAGTTTTTTTTAAGTTTAAAAGGAACGCTGTGTACATGGCACTTTCTTGTAATTTATTTTCGTTATTTTAGCGTATTTTGTTCATTTGTGTACGTTGCCTACATTGTGCAATTCGCAGATTTTTTTTAAAGTTAAAACGGAACGGTGTGTACATGGTATAGTTTGTAAATTTAATGCCCTTTTAAAAAAAATTCCTTCTTTCTTCGATGCCATTTTGGTTACCTTTCCGCGGAGCGTGTCGGGAAGGTTATGTAACGGCATAAAATGTGTAAGTATTACAACATAAAATGTAAAAAATTAATTTAAACCTAACTGACAAATATTTTAATGATCATAATGTTCGGTTTGCATATTATTTTATTATCTTTTTGTGGCAACAGTTTCCATACTAATTTATGCTTTAGAATTCTATGTTTTGTTTACAATAGGTTTTCGCGGAGCGTGTCGGAAAGGTTGCAATTGCAAAGACGTTTCGCAGAAACGCGCCGAATCGGCGATTTTCAAAACATCGCCAAGCAGTGGGCTAAAGCGCATTTTCACCATTAATTGTTGCAAAAAGACATATGAACTTATGAATGGGCATACAGATTGCATCTGCATCAAAAACACTATTTTGACATTGAAAGAAAATGTTCAACTGGATATGGCAAACTATTACCATCATAAATACCAAGATCCAGAATTATATATATATGTCATCTTTCACCACTGAAAACATCTTTTATTATACACACACATACACAGATATTTTTACTTTTACTGTCTGTAATCTGTACCTTGTATTTTTCTTACTTTGGATAGTTTAAATAACTTGGCTAGACTGCAGATTATGGGCCAGTCGCCAAATGAAGCGAAATCACACCAAATCTGGTAAACGTTAGGATTTAAGGTTACAGTTTATAGCATTTAAGCAGGCTTTTTGGATTTTCGTCATTTCACTGTGCTTCTAGTAAATTGTGTGAGCAAAATGGCTGACGTCAAAAGAGGACTGAGGCTGACGTCATATGGATTTTACTTATTTGATACGGTTGCAAGATAAGGACGAAAGATGTGCGATAGAACAGTGCATGAATTATGGTCTGATTGTGAATATGTATGAATGTTCTAAGTGTAAAAGTAGTATGAAATTACTTGAAATGAAAGATGCGACAGATTTGTGTGAATGAAGGTGTGTGTTCGCTATATGTGGTTAAGCACATGGTTGAAATGAGCCATAAAGTCGGTGTTGAAAAAGCACGCCATTTTGAATTTCATCTCCATTGTATTATTACATTTTAGTGTGGATATAAACAAATGTGAGTTTCTACCATTTATTATAAATAAAAATTTATTGTAAAAATATAAATTACGTAGTTAAAATTGTTTAACCATTTTTTTTTTTAATGTACTATTGCTCATCTTTCAGTACATTGAAATTTTGAATTTTACCATTTTTTTCTTCTGCATTTTTCTTTAAAGTTTTAGATTAAATATGAATCAATGCTTTCCGATCATTTATTGCTCATTTACTGCTTATTACAATTTCTTAAATTTCGTGCTAAAACATTTTATTTTATTTTGCTACTGTCTTAAAAATGGTATATATTATGAAAAGTTTTAATATTGTTGATGCCATAAAATACATAGTTATAAACTTTCAAATACTTTATCATTGCTTTGCTTGCACTTCTGTTTTAGATATTATGTTTACATGATCAATTTTTGGCATGTTTACAGGATTCATTCAAATTTGCAACTATCTAATATGGCAATACGATGAGTTAATGATATTCTAAAACGCGTGTAAATAATCGATTTGGCGACTTCTTGAAAATGCGCCAAGCTGGCCCGTAATATGCAGTTTTGCCAATAACTTAAAGTATGAAAGTAAAAATAATACCTTTAATTATTGTTGTATTTGTGCATAATTACAATTCATTTTGGTTAGAGTATACTGAAGGGTGCCCCTTTGATTACCGTTGTTTCATTTATGGTAACCTGAGCAGTGAATGTTATGAAAACCCACCCTATTATGATGTAACTGGTTGTGTGATTGTGGTGAATTTGAATGATGGGAAAAGATTTGTAAGGGCTTGTGTGTTGGATGTTGGTTAGGAATTACGTTGGTTATTTTGTGGTTTACATGGTAAAATGGCCGAATGTGGTAAGATTAATTTGAAGTTTCTGCATGATTTGGAACAAAAGAGAAATTTTGTTTGACTGTAGACACAGAAATTTCTGAAGCAGATATTTCCTTTGTGTAGTGCTAAGATGAATTTCCTTTTCCGAATCAAAATTTCGATGTACAGAAACATGACCAATAACATAGTAAAAAACAAAAAGTGGTTAAACAATTTTAACTACGTAATTTATATTTTTACATTATTTTTTTTTATAATAAACAGTAAACTCACATTTGTTTATCTACACTAAAATGTAACAATACAACGGAGATGAAATTCAAAATGACACGCTCATTTCAACCACGTGCTTAACCACATAAATTACATCTAATGAAAATTACTTTTATTGTAATTTATATTTAAATTAAAATCTGAATTAATCAAGACACGTCCATTCACACAAATCTGCCACATCTTTCCTTTCAACTAACTTCATACTTTTTTTTACACTTAGGGCATTCATACATATTCGCAATCAAACCATAATTCATGCACCAGGTTAATTCCCAGTGAACGGTACACTCCTTGTCCGCCATCTTGTTTTTGGCGACTATTGGCGAAACACGACTCAGCGAAGCACACGCCAAGTACCTAAGCCTAACACGCAGCGGGACACCGATCGTTCGCCATCGCAACATCGGAAAACGTGACGCCGACGATGTTCCGATGGCGGGCGGTCGATGGATCTTCGTGTTAGACCTAGAAACTCAGCGTGAACTCTATGGAGTCGTGCTCCGAAAATAGTCACCAAAAACAAGAAAATACAACAAAAATAAAAACTAAAATTTAAATACTAACAAACAAAAATACAAAACTAACTAACCAACAAAAATACAAAACTAAATACAAAAATACAAAACTAAAATTTAAATACTAACAAACAAAAATACAAAACTAACTGACCAACAAAAATACAAAACTAAAATTTAAATACTATAAAATTAAAAACAAATACTAATTAAGAAATTTAAATACTATAAAATTAGAACAAATAAAAATTTTGAAATAAATATGATTGAAGAGAATGCAGAACCTAACCACTCCACTGGTGAAAAACAAACGGGAGAGAAAGGGTGAAATTGACAAGGAGAAAATAAGTATCGCCCGAGAAATGGCGCCAAAAATACGCCAAAAAAATCGCCAAAATAGCGTACCGTACACTGGGATAGAGCCCATGCACCATTCTATCACACATCTTTCGCCCTTATCTTGCAACCGAATCAAATAAGTAAAATCCACACGTTCAACTCTTTCAACGTCAGCCATATTGCTCACACAATCCACGAGAAGCATAGTGAAATGACGAAAATTCAAAAAGCCCGCTTAAATATATAAACTGTAACTTTAAACCCTACAGATTTTCATGACGCTACGAGGTTATCAGATTTGGCGTGATTTCACTTTATTTGGTGACTGGCCCTTAATCTGCAGTCTCCCCTTCCTTTTTTATATTATTTCACTGTTTTGATTTAAAATGTAATTTATTGAGATTATATATTTTGGCTCTAATGTAAATTGGGTGCTCCTTCGATTAGCAACAAATTTTGTTCAGTTTTCGCAATGAAACCCTATTTCTGGTCTCCATGATACTTCTAACTTTGTTTTAGCTTCCTGAAATAGCTGCCATCTTGAAATTGTGCCAAAAAGAATTACCAAAAATGCAAGGGGCACCCAATTGTACACTTTTACCTGTATTTTTTGTTTGGCTCTAGAGTAGAATTGGCCGCTCTTTTGACTTTTTAAGTAAAAATATATCGATGTACACACGGACAAAGTCAAGGAACTGCGTAGTGTCAAGTTTGTGCAATTCTCTGATGTTTTTTGAAGGGCTCTATCCCAGTGTACGGTACGCTATTTTGGCGCCATTTCTCGGGCGATACTTATTTTCTCCTTGTCAACTTCACCCTTTCTCTCCCGTTTGTTTTTCACCAGTGGAGTGGTTAAGTTCTACATTCTCTTCAATCGTATTTATTTCAAAATTTTTATTTGTTCTAATTTTATAGTATTTAAATTTCTTAATTAGTATTTGTTTTTAATTTTATAGTATTTAAATTTTAGTTTTGTATTTTTGTTGGTTAGTTTGGTTAGTTAGGTTGGTTGGTTAGTTTGGTTAGTTTTGTTGGTTGGTTAGTTTTGTATTTTTGTTTGTTTATTTGTATTTAAATTTTAGTGTTGTATTTTAATTTTGTATTTTTGTTTGGTTTTGTATTTTTGTTGGTTAGTTTTGTATTTTTTGTTTGTTAGTACTTAAATTTTAGTTTTGTATTTTAGTTTTGTATTTTTGTTGTATTTTCTTGTTTTTGGTGACTATTTTCGGAGCACGACTCCATAGAGTTCACGCTGAGTTTCTAGGTCTAACACGAAGATACATCGACCGCTCGCCATCGGAACATCGTCGGCGTCACGTTTTCCGATGTTGCGATGGCGAACGGTCGGTGTCCCGCTGCGTGTTAGGCTTAGGTACTTGGCGTGTGCTTCGCGGAGTCGAGTTTCGCCAATAGTCGCCAAAAACAAGATGGCGGACAAGGAGCGTATCGTTCACTGGGAATTAACCTTTTTGAAGTGAAAATAGCTCGATGTGTATGGATACCGAGTTTGTGCAATTCTTTGACTTATTGTTTGGCTTTGTGTAGCGATCGCGTTTTTGTGTACTGATACACAAAGCCAAAATAACAAGAACTGAAACTCTGTGTCATTGTACCGCCAATTTTCGCCAAGGGGCACCCGTAAATATATTTTTACCATTAAAACTCTATAACCTAAAAACACATATCTGAAAATAACGAAAAAGCATCTTAAATAAACTAATTATTAAACTCTGCGTTCTGTAACTCTGTTCTAATATTAAACTCTGTGTTCATCTTCACGTGCCTAATTTTAAAGAAAATATTAAGATTCCGCACATACCTGATCCGTATCTTCTATTCTCAATATAAATTTTCCTTCATTTTTACGCGCAAATAAGTAATTATAAAATGCTGTTCTTAAACCACCTAAGTGCAGGAAACCAGTAGGGCTAGGCGCAAATCGTACTCGAACATTAGAGTGTAGAGATCCATAACATCGTACAAAGAGGCAAGTGAAAATTTTTGGCACATGCATCAACATTCCAAATTAATTCGCTGAGAAAATTTACAGATTGCAGAAATTTCATAAAATCTACTCGACAATGTTGAAGCTGGAACACACAGCTAATTATCACTTTTTAAAATACCGTGAACTCAACTTGAAAACACACATTTCCACTCACTCAGTATCGAAAGTTTTTGTTTTCAACTTTCGCAGACAATGTGTTGCCAGTCCACATACATAAATTTTATTGTTAAGTGGAAAGGCCCGTCTACACGTAGCGATTTCCTCGGCCGACTTTCTCGCAGAGCACCAATTTTAAGGATCTGCTCATGCGCTAAAAATCGGTCATGTTCTGCCACGATTTCAGATCTAGTGCTCACTGCTCACTAGCGACCGATAAAATCGGAGACTGTAGCCAATAGGAATGTTTCAAGGAGTCACATGCTTTTCCTCCTTATTTTGAAACAAATATCAAATATGGCGATGCAGCGTTGGACAGATGATTGAGTTTTTCAACTCATTGATTTTTACCGAGAAAACAATGCGTTGTGGAACACGAACAGCTCTAATTATAAAAACAAGAAGTTCAAGGATTCCCTTATTTTGGTAAGTTTTATTTTTCCTGTTACTTTATAAATTTCAGCGTTTTGTATTCATGATGAAAATTGTTTTATGTATATAAATTTAGTATTATATACATTACATAAGTCTATTATCTTGCTGAAAATAAATATTTTCAGAAAAACTCAGTTTGCTTTAGTAGATCTAAACAAATTTTTTATCAGCTGATTAACCATATGATTATAATTTTCGAGCTGTATTATTTAATTATGCTGATATTAGTCTTTTAATGTTCAATATAATTAAGAATTCACATCATATTTATTATTTGAAACTTGTGCAATGAAATTACATTATTGTCTTTTAAAATTATAGTATAAAAGTATATGCATTATTGCCTTCTAATACTAATATTACCTAGTTATATACATTATTGCTTTCCCTTTATTCTTGGCTTATTATTGTACTCATACTTTATGATTTTCATAGCATTAGTATCTATTTATTTGATAGTAAAATTTTGATCTATATGTCTATCTACTTAGCAGAATTAATTTACAGGATTGTTTTTAATATATGTTTAATTTTAAGCAAATTAAAAGTTTTTATGATGCATACAATAACACTGTCACTCATGCTCAGCTGTAAAATATGTTGAACAAATCTTCCAGCTAATGCAGTATATGGGTCATCAGCAAAAGCTCTCATTTCACAGCAATTTCAATGTATAACATCATTATTTTATTTAAGATTTTTAAGCTATGTGTGCTACTTAATCTCCAAAGTGAAGTTTTTATGCTAAAAGACTCATCCTAAGATCATTTATTTAAAAATAAGACTCCCTTTTTCCATAAACAGAAAGTTATATTTTGAATTTTTGTAATGCACTTTTCCAATGAATGTTCTACTTTTTCAGAAAAGCATATGCAATATATGTTAAAATGAGAGACATGATACCTTATTTTTTTTTTTCTTTATAAAAGAGTTCACCTTTTAAAATGTTAATACAGAAATATAATTATTTACTATATTTTAAGTAATTGTTTCTTTAAATAATTATGAGTAACAGAATCCTCTTTCATACTCATGTTGATTAAGATTGTTTTAAAATGAAATCTAATTGTGCTTCATATTGGAAAGTTAATAAAATACATGCAAAAAGATTTTTCTTAAGAACACTATTAAATTAACATTTTCAATTTCGTGATAAAAACCTTGGCTTTTATTATCTATGATGAAAATTATAAGCAGTAGCTATTCACAGCTAAATCGTGTATAAGTTTATTAATACTTTGTTACTGTTGACTTTCAAATATCAACTTATTACTTTTCTTTTAAAATAAATAGCCCTTTCTCTTAAATATATGCAAAGTATGTTTTTATATTAGTACCAAACATGCTACCACATAGGCAACAGCCTCTTCAGTTTTTTTTCAACAAGAAAATATTTAGTTTGAAGTGAAATATGTTTTTGAAGATAGGAAATAACTAAATGTTCTAAAATAATATCTAACAAATGTATAAAATAGAAAATTCATATCTTATATGGCCACGCATGATTAAATAGACCAGAGTCATGCCTAGATATTTTTTTCACTTAAGGGAAAATGTCAAATTAGTTATATCTCTGCATTTTTATATTCATAAAAGGTAACTGTTTTAAATAAGTTTTGTCATAGTCTTAATAGCCAGAAGAATGGTGTAAATAATGATTTATAATTTTTAAATGAAGAATCTTAAGATACCTTTCTGGTAAATAAGAAAAAATACTGGAAGAGCATAAATATAAATAATGTAGAAAGCATTGCATTATATGTATTTTTAATCATTCAATTTTTTTGCTTATAACAAAGCAAAAATCATCAATAATCACTTTAATTCTACTTATTACTACTGATTAATTCACATTCTATGGAGTGCTAGGTAAAAAATCTTACAAAGTGTGTTGAAGCTTCTCTTTTAATTAGAGTGGAGATCTCCCATCCTTTAAAATATTCTTAACAACAGCTTTAAATTGCATTATGAATGATGAACTAAACTACATTCATCTAAATTTTATAGAGATTATCTTTGAAAGAACTAAACATTTAGCAGCTTAAAAACCAACAGAATCGTAACTTTTAAAATTACACATAAATTAATAATTCCTTTATTATGTTTGTTTGCTTATTTAATTCTTATGAGGACATTCAAAGTATGCAAGAACTGCCTATCTAAGGAAAGGATGCCTTCATGGAGAACTTTCTAGGGGAACTATTGGCAATTATATTATGGATTTTGAAAAATATGGAAACACCCATGCAGCTGCCCCAATCATTAGGATTCGAATACATTGTTTATGTATTGTTGCAGACTTTGATTCCAGGGCCTTTATTAGAGTTTGATGTTTCTTTCTTAGTACAAATTTAATATTGTTGATTAAATGATTGCTCTTCAAAAGCCAAGCTTCCACAGTATATTCATTACTTTTATAAATATTTGTTATGTATCTTTTCATAGTTTGTTTGTTCTGATTTGTGATGTGTAGATGAATAATATAGTTTAAACAATCAAAAGTAACTTCTAATTTTATTTTGCAGAATTTGAATGATACTGCATAAAAAAAGAGGAATGGAAGATTATAGATGTTCTTACGAGATGCCAGAAGATGAAGATTTCAAAACAGACGATATTGAAAAATCTCAAATTTCGGAATTACATAACACACCAACATTATACTCAAACACACACACATCAACCACTACAAATTCAACTAAAAAACATGAACATATATTCACAGCAGCCACCAGAACACTAGAAGCAATTTTTGCTGTACTCAAATCAAAACAAAACATTCCAAATCCACTTTCCCAGTTTGGTGCTTTTATTAGCTGTGAACTTGGACAAATATGTGACCCTCAACTACTTACAAATACAAATTTTAAAATATCTCAGATAATCACAGATGCACAGACTGAACAAAATGAATTAGATTCTTTGAATGTAACAAAAAACACAACTTGACATATTTTTTTGTATTGTTTTTTGCAAGAGAAAATAAAAGCAGTTATAAGTAATGATTTTTATTATTACATCAGAATTTTCAACTTTATATAACAAAGTGAGTAGATACTGAACACTTCTACCCCCTGCTGGTGCTTTTATCATGATATGCTTTCCGTCAATGGCACCAACACAGTATGGCAGGTTCCACTTTTCAGTAAAAGCTTCTGCTACGGCTTGCCACTCCTGAGCAGTGTTTGGTGTCTGCAAAATGAAAAAATAAGTATTAATCATGAAATTGATAAAGGGATGAGAATACAAAATATAAATGCAGATGTTATTTGAATATTAGCAAATAGTAAAATTAAATGTTTTATCAACGAATAGTAGCTACTTATTTGTTATAATAAAATACACATTAGAGAAGTAGAAATGTCTTTTATATTTTTTGGTTGTGTTCCTATGATTCACTTTTTAATGCTGTACTTATTATATATAAAGCTTACATAACTTAAAAAATAAAGTCAAATTTATACCTAATTTTTTCTCTCTTGTATATATCATAGATTCAGTATGAAATTTTTTTTGTGTGTGATGGAGGGATAAGGTGAATGAAGTACAATCTTATTCTGAACTGAACTGAAATCCATAGGCATTGTCATTAAACAAGACATTTGGAAAAGTTTTAAAGTAAAGGATATGTCGGATGCAATAAATGGAATTAAAGCCAAGTAACTGTGGGGAAATGAATGTTCTTGGTCACAATACCCATGCAGAATAGAAAAAGTTATATTTTTTGGAAGATGAATGATTCGAAAATAAGCTGCTGTTGTACATACAATAAATAAAAAATGCATATCCTTATTTGTATGCATAAAACAGAATTTTCATTTAAATAACATGTTTAAACATTTTATGATGGAATATATATGCTTCTTAATTTAAAGAGAACTCAAAGCTCCAAGTATCGAGGAATTTTGAATGGAAACATAGATGGTTATTTTAGCAAAGAATTCGTTATATGTTATATACAGGGCTAGTGCTAGGCTGCCAGTTTGATGCCTAGTGCAATCTCTGCAGTTCCTACATTCTGTCACTAGATGCCTCTCTGATCATAAAACAAAAAATTTCGCTCCTAAATTCTGCTGCATCAATATCGACTTGCGCTGGCCTTGGTTATATACAAAATAAATAGAACAGTTATGTAACTTCAGCATCTAATTACACAAAAAACTTTTCAATAATAATTACTGTTTATTATGGTTTGGTTTATTTGATTACAGCAGAATGCATAAAGGCTGTTTGCCTAAAGAGCTTTCTGAAGGAAACTAGTTTTTATCCATGTTACCCATGGAAACATGAAAATGCCCATACAGCCAAACCCATTTGTTGGGATCAAACCCAGGTTGAACTACCAGTGTTCAATGACTTTAAATGCATAGAATTATTAAGAATATTGTTTTATTGTAATAAATTATGGGTCTACACTGTGCTTCATGAAATTTATACAAGACTATTATTATAATAAGCATTTTTTTTTCAAAATAAAATAATCATATCTGCTACTATATTATCATAAAGATAAAGGTTTCTTTTTAAGATTCACTTCTTATAAATTAAAAATTTTGGGTACAATTCTATTATACCCCAGTACGATAATCGTTGCAATGGGAAAGAAAAAATCATAATTACTGTCGTTAGAAACTAATAAAAATAGTACAAACATTTTATTTACTTTTTATAAACTAAATAATTATCATTTATTGACGAAACTTATTTAAATTCCAATGTTTATTTCTGGCAGAAACTCTTCGATGATCAAGTCGAATGAGTTACGATGTTTATCGATTATTTATGATTTTTTTCGCTTCTCCACAAAAAACTTGTTATTTTTTTAGGATATTTGTTAAAATTGCAAGGGTATAATGGAACAGTACCAAAATTTGTTTAAATATACTGAAAAGCATATACAAGACTGTGGCAGACTAAAACTCACACTGAAAATAGTACATTCTACAACTTGAATTGAATTACATTCTAGAACATGGGTCAGAAAAGTGGCACCTGCTAAACAATA
This sequence comes from Stegodyphus mimosarum, assembly GCA_000611955.2. Lineage (NCBI taxonomy): Eukaryota > Metazoa > Arthropoda > Arachnida > Araneae > Eresidae > Stegodyphus > Stegodyphus mimosarum. Next base: position 740,964 of record KK116500.1, read on the forward strand.
TTGAGTGGGAAGAATGAATTATACTTATTATGCAATTCAAGTGTAATAGTTACTATAAAATGTAACCTAGAAAGACATTTAATCTATATGGTATTTGCTGAACTTCCACATTTCTGATACTCTAATATACAATAGGTGGCTGGCCCATGTTCTAAATGATATCATTGTTTGCTAAGAGGAAGTTGCAATAAAATTTGCTTCATATATATTCATACAATTCCTTAAAAAGCAATCTAATTTTGGCATAGATTCTGGATTTACTTGTATCAATTTCTATATCTTCTAGTGATTTATTTAGCATTTACTAAACACTGCAAAAATTTTAAGAAATATATATTTTCAGTTAATCTAGAAGTAAATTACATTTTAAAAGGATGTTATGAGTAATGAAATTTTAATTATTATACTAAATCTCTGCTAGTACTTTATCAATAAGTTAATTCTAAAGTAAAAATAAAAGTTACCAATTATAGCATCACGATGCAGCTGTTATATTTTACTACTTTAATAACAGTAAATAGAAAATTATATATTGCATTGCTGTAATACTTTATTAAATGAATCACATTTCAAGGAAAACGAGCATTGAAGTTAATTAAATATTTACAAATTTGATTAGAAATCAACTTAACATTGGTATCCTGATCCTTGTATAACAGAACATTTTTTTTAATTAAAAGTTCATGAACTAAAATACCTCATATATAACATTAACATATTAAGTTTTAACTCACCTTTATGTAATGTTGCATGCATTCCCATAAAGCATCCAATACTTCTGGTATCAGTGTTGACAATGTTTGTTTAAGTATCATAAACAAATACTGTAAATTTGAATAGGAACATCCTGTAACATAATAATAATAAAAAAAATTAAATATTGATTAAAATTATTGTTTGTATTTCAGTTTAGTGAATATGATATATTAATTTTATCAAAATCATTTAATTAATTTCTATTAAAATCAAAATTAACTTACCACCAGCTAGAAATCGTAAAGTAACATGCAGCCTCTCAGATGGTGAGATTGCAGAACGCATAATCGTATCCTGTTTTTTAATTTTGCTGCTCACTAAGTTTAATAAAAAATCCAAATCGCACGGCATCATTCATAGATATTTGCGAAATTCCACCCTGCCTTCAAAACGCAGTTCTTGGAATAGGGTATTATGGGCTCCAAGAATTTTCCGGCGTTTTACCCAATTTTTCGTCCAAATACGCTTTTTTTTTCCTTCTTCAGCAGCAGCAGTAGCGAAGATTAAAATCGCAGATGTTGCTATAGAAGCAATCAAAGCGAAATCTTCCATTATTATTTTGAAGTAAATTCAATTTCGTACAGTTTTGTTTACACAGTTGTTGACAGTGTGAAGCTACATAAGGCGGGAACTCTTCTTTGGACAGTGATTGGTTGAGGCATTTCCTGTACCAACGAGAAAATCGTCCCGTGTGGACAAGTAAGCTCTCTCAGATATTGTCGGCCGAGGAAATCGCTACGTGTAGACGGGCCTGAAAGGTCAATGTTTCCATGGCCGATCTTTCTTTAATGGAAATTTGTGCGATGTGAACTGTGAACATTGGAAGCCCGTTCTAAATTTTGAAAATTGGTAAAACATCTGAAAAATAAAAAAAACCTCGAGCAGATTTGCGAAGGAAACATAAGTTCCCTGCAAAAATTACTTTCATTAGTCCTAGAAAATGCACTGCGAATCAAAGATTGCTTCAGATAGGAATGATAATCACACCTTTTTCTCTTATTTTTGAATTTTTTAATACGAAAAAGGAAGATTAAAGTCGATAAAATACTTTTGAAAATCATCTCTTAGAATCTCTAAATGTGCTCATTATTTCATGAACTCATTGTAACTGATTATAACTCTTTGTAACAACAACAACATTGTAAAAATTCATCTTTTAAAGAGATATAAATTACTTAAACCCAAAGCCACCACCTGAGATTTCGGGTTTAGCCACGATTTAGCGCCGACCGCTTGCCAGAAGTAAATTTAATGACAAGCGCACGGAGCATTATACTCCGTGGACAAGCGTCTAAACCCCAAACCTCACTTTTGCTCATAACCGGTTTTATCCCTTCTCTGGGAAATGAAGAAGGAAAAAGGGATTTTGAGTATAGGGAATTTTAGTCTATAGCGTATCGTGTGTGTTTGAAATTTATGTGAATATGTTTGAAATTTATGTACATGGAATGGTATTAAATAATCTTAGATTTTGGGAGGGATACAATCAATTACATATTTAACGTTAAACGATGTTGAGGGTAGGAAAGAAATATCAGATAAATTTCTCCAAACAGGAAAATGTTTTAAAATCTTTCTTTTCATAGAATACGTGTATGAAGCATTCTAGAAAATGAACTAGGAAATTTTTATGAGAATTTTATTTTAGCAGAATGCCTGAAAGTCAATATTAAATTTGCCAAACCAAACCAAAGATAAGAGGAAAAATAATTTAAAATATAGCCTATTATGTTTCCTTTTTAAAAAAATCTGCTTATTTACAATCAGTTTCAATTTTTTAATCTTTTTTTTTTTTTTTTTTTTTTTTCAACATTGTGCATAAAGACGACAGCAGCTGATCCGTGCTTGCATGTACAACACGTGTTTCAGGAAATAAATAACATGGTTTATTTAGTTGTAATTTCACAGAACAGTACCTACCTGCTCTTAAAATGTAAATAACAGCCATAAAGGGTGTTCTTTTTTCACACTCAGTTTGTGTTTATTGAAGAACAGAACATTACCTATGAGCCATAAAGTTAGTCACACAATTTTTGCCAATTTACAAAGTCGTCAATTAGTTGAATGAATTAGAAGATAATAAGCGTAAGATAGGAAAAATAGTAAATAAAATAAATGCTTGTATAGCTTTGAAAAAGTTTCAATCTCATACAAAAAAGGGTTTTTACATTCATAAATCAAAGCTGCTAATGAAAAGCAAAACTCTTCATTTTCGTCATACAAAAGTCCGATAATGCCCTTATTTACTCATTATAGAGATGAGATTTAAATTAATGTAATTAACAATTAATTAGCCAAAATTAATTAGCCTGCTGGCATGGGATCGCCTGCTCATATTGGATAATATAGATATGCGAAATACTTGCATTCAGACAACTTTTGCGCAATTTACAAATGGAAATTTTATACACATTTAATCTTACACAATACATAGAATAAAATTAGCCGGTTTATTTTTAAGAAAACTAAGCTAAGTAAACATAGCACCACTAACACGTATTCGTTAGCACTTTAAGCGATAGCAACATAAGCACGCGGTCTTCGAACGCTTCTATGAAATCCAACATGGGCATTTGTGAGCGCTTGGACGAAATTCCCTTTTTCTCTCGTCATTCCGAAACCCGGCCGATGAGCAAAAGTGAGGTTTGAGGTGTAGAAGCTTGTAATTTAATGAGATGAAATCGGCTAAGTAGACACTTATTGAGATGGTCAAAACATGACAGCAAGGACTGTTGTGTTTTTCTGCGAAGTTGGGACTCATTTATAAATTTGTTGCTCGATCAAAATATTAATGTGAATTATCCCATGTTTAAAGGTATTAGAATACAGTGTGTTTAAGTCAGCTGATTTCTTATGGAAGAATATGTGAAGTAGTGTAGTATTTGTTTGCTTTGGACTGTCGTAAAGCTGTAATATACTAATAGATATAGAAATGGATGAAGATACAGATAGTGATGCGTCAAACATAATTCCTTTAAGAGGCGAATTACAAAAATGTAGTGATATTTTAGCAGAAGAAAGTACATTTACTAATGAATTTTTTCAATCTGCCTCGAACATTATTCATGTTGATCATCTCAATATTAGCTTACCAAGCTCTAGTAAAACTGATGTTAACTTACAAAGTTCTGGTAAAGCTGATAAGATCTCCAAAGAAGATATATCTCTTATATCAAAAGAACAAGAGGATGAATTGTTGGGTCTAGGTGTATCTGTGTATGATCAAACTGAATTTGAAAATGAAGTTATTGGGAAAGTGGACAAAGCTTTGAAAGCTCAGGAAGAACAGAAAAGGAAGACTGATCTACAGAGGGAGTTAAAGACTGTTGCAGAAGATATCCGGTAGGATATTTTCAGTTTCAATTTTTCATATTATTTTTATTATGTATGTATTAAGCTTTAATCCTGTAATGATGCAATTCTTGAAATTCATTTGTTTGATTAATTGGCATATTAGGTATGCTAAGCAAAGGCTTAGTCACATTGACAAAGCTCTTTCGATGGCTCCAAAAGATTCGATGTCCATAAGCAATGCAGCAAAAAGAGAGCTTGCGGCTATAAAAAAGGAGCAAGAGAATAAGGTAAATTTATTTATTTGATAATTATTATGAATCTGTTTTTATCTTTTGTATTTTTCTGTTTAGTTCTGTGGATGATTTAATGCCATTATAAAAGTAAAGTATGTCAAAACAACATGTGCATTTAACACAATTAAGGCTTTTGATTACACTGTCCTCTATTTAGCACAGTTTTCTAATAGAATCATAAGTTAGAATAACTATGAAATCTTTATTTAACTAGTTAGAGAGTTTGCTTAACTCACATAGAACACACATAGAATACAAATCAAAGTGAACTGTCTTTACAGACATTTAAATCGAAGTGCTGAAATTAAGACCTTAGAAGATACTCATTTATAAGTTTTAAATATCTTCAGGCGTACTTTTTAGGTAATATTATTAGGAGTATATTCCATAAAAGAAGGTAATGTGCTGAAAAAACTGAAACACAAATATAAAAAGTACAAAAATCTTTTTTTAAGACTTCTGTATTGGTACATAGATAGAATCTTCTCTTGCCAATATAGCATTCGGCACTCATTTTGTTTTGGGCAAGTTTCATTATGCAGAAGTGACACTGATTTATTGTAACAATTCCCACATATACTTAATGCTTATCCAGGATCAATGCTAGACATTTTGCTACCTAGTACTGTCTCTGCAGGTCCAAAATTCTGCTGCCAAGTGCTTCCCTAAATTTTAAAAATTTTGTCGTTTTTGAATTTTGCATCCCATTGCCTTCCCTAAATTCTAAAGATTTTGTCACCCCTTAATCTTGTATCTCAGTGTGTTTAAATTCTAAAAAATATGCCTTCCTTAAACCGTGCAGCCACACCAGTTCTGGCACTGGTTCTCGCCTTATCTGAATAACAGATCAATTAGTCACAATTCAAGCAACATTAAATGCAATCTGTGCATATCATTTACAAAGTCTGCTTTTTGCATATGGAAAGAAATTTGTTAAATTCTCTTCGTTAACACTCTCAATACTTCGCAGTGGAGTTAGTTGAAGTAACCATCACTAAGCATAATGTCAACATAAAAAGTTACCATATTACTAATATAAAAAAAAATGTTTAGACATTGCTCAAACTGGAGTGTGCAGATAGTCATACAGTGGTGAAAGCAAAAAAATTATTAACTCTTCATGCTGACATCTGTGCTAAAGTGAAATTAAGAATCAGAACTTTTCAGAAGTTTGAAAAATTTGTGGCATAAAGCATAAAAAAAATTCAATAAAAAAAAAGGTGTTTACTGATTTTCCAGAGCTGCAGATTTTAGATCATTCTAAATTTCAGATTTAAGACTTTTTTTGTCCTGCGTTAACCTTGCAAAACCCAGCAAAACAGTATATAGCAATTGCTAGAATGGGCATAAAAAAAGACTTTGATAAAGTGGGATATTAAATAACACAACAAGAATCAAGACTTTCTGATTATGTACACTTGCACTAAAAAGCTGCAAAAAGATGAGGCATTGCATCATGTCAAAGAAAAGTATTTCTGTAACAATCCAAGATGTTGCCAAAAAAGTATTTTTCTTGTTACCCTGATATGTACATAGCTTCCTCCCAGACATCTTTTATTTACTTGGGACATTTCTGCCACTGTAATTGCAGATTATTATCCTTCCCATAAGAATTTCAGTATTTTAGCATAGCGGTGGACTATCAGGTTTCTTCATCTTCAAAATCTCAGACTTCTGTTAGAAGCATGCTCTCAAACATGCATGGCTTGTTTAAAGGCATCACATGCTTCTTTTGCTAGTTCAGATGTTAACTAAGATAGGAAAAGGAAAGGGATATTTTCTTTCTATATGTAGATACATTGCGTTGGGTGTCGTAGCTTTGAAGATAAATCTTTGTGCTAATGAGCATGACTTTGTCAGTAGACGTTTTGAATTTGCTGTTTAATTATTTTTTAAATGAATTAATTACACCTGTAATTAGAATAAGATAATTTTATTTTTATACAAGAAAATTACAAAATATGCTTTTTTCCCGTACTTATGGCTCACGTTATCCCATGTGTATATGACCCATGTGTATTATGACATATAATTAATTTCTAAATAAACTGTAAAAATTTTAAATTATAGATTTAAAGCAGTTTTTTAACCCTTCATAATCAAATTTGTATTCAAATATAATTATTAAAAATGCAGTAAAATGATATTAGACTTTGAAATGCTAATAAGTTAGTATAAAATATTAAACAAACATTATTCTGCTGTTTTTCTACGTCAAGCATATTTCACTGATTTCTTTATGTAGAGGAATCTGTGGATTAACAGTTGGGTATATCAGTAAAAAATCTAAACTGTTAGCTAAAACATGAGCAAAAGTTTCTTTATTTTTTCACAAAAATAAAAGTTAATTAAATTTGTATCTTCAAATCTTTGAATAAGATTTATATTTATAGATTTTTCTGACGTGTTACTCATGTTTGAAACCACTGTTAGAGATAACTTTCAAATTTCACAAAAATAATATTTTATGTTTTAACTTTTCATGGAATAAATGCAGACAGAATCAATTAACCTTATCCTATTGTATTTGATTGGTCTTTTTTTTAAATTTAAACAATTGCATAACGTCATGAAAAGCCATGGAAGTGCTTGTTACAAATCTTGTTTCCCTGCAGTTATGTAATATAGGATTACATTTCTTTGTTTACCTACATGAAAACTATTTTTGCACTTAAATAAGAAAAAAAAAGAATAATTAAAAAAAATCAGAAAGCTTTTAGATTTTACATTATGCCCAAGGGGACCCAAAGGTTTTTTTAACGTTTTGTGTGTTACCTTTATTTATTAAATATCATGTTCTTTGACCTTAACCACAAAATTCAGTGCAACAGCAATATCACAAAATAATTTTTAAATGCACCATATCTTAAGAATTTTCAATACACAGTCTTACGCATTGGAGATAATCCCCCACCCCGTACACTGTTGCTATTGCTCAAATTCCAAAACTGAGCTTCCAGATGCCCATATTCAGGTGGAAATGTACGTTATTCAAAATTTGACGTCTCTAGATACCGTTCTTTTACCTTCTAGGCAAATTGCCCTTTGGACTCAAAAATAACCCTCTTAACCTTATTAAGCCAAATTATGTTTACAAAAAGATCTGGATTGTCCAATATAAACCAGACTGGATGATGTTTGAATAGCCTGGAATACATTTCAAAGATGTAATATTGTGGAAATACATGCTTATTTTATTTTTTAAAACTTTCATCACGTATACGATAGTGCATTTTCGTGATCATTACTGCATTTATATAAAGAACATATTTTCAAACATACATACCCGTTATCATGGATAATTGTTCAAATTAATGATAAGAATTAAAAAAGAGAGGTATACAAGTTAATAATGCTGGAGTTATATACACTCACTTTCAAAAGTTAAACACGAAGATATAAAATGCAAAAAAATCAACAAATACTACTTTGATTGACACAAAATTTGGCAGGAAAGTAGCATATATATTTATGCATAAAACAAAATCACTAATTATGTACAGAAATGAAAACAATATTAAATTTTTGTAAGTTATCAGATAAGGACATACTGAAGACTTAAACAGAATTATGTATAAAGTGAAAATAAACAGCATAAAATGAAAAAAAAAAGGGCATTAATAGGGTATGTGATCCCCCCTCATCTGTATACAAAGTTTACACCTTGTGACCATGCTTTCAATTAGGTGGTCAAGACCGCAGAATTAACGATCGCCATTCTTCTTGTAGAGCAGTTTCCAGCTCAATAAGAGTGGCTGGAGGTGGGAAACGTGAAGATACAGCTCGGCCGAAAGCATCTCAAAGATTTTCAATAGGATTAAGGTCAGGCGAATATGCTGGCCATGCCATATGCGCAATCCCTTCACTCTCCAGGTAGTCATTGACGATGTCAGCTCTATGGGGACATGTGTTATCGTCCATTAAAACAAAAGTAAGACCAACTGCTGCAGCGTACAATCTCACAATGGGTTCTAGGACTTCATCTCGATATGGGACAACAATCAAAGAGCCCCGTTTAAAGATGTGCAAGTCGTTGCGGTATCCTAATGAAATCCCTGCCCACACCATAATGCTTCCGCCTCGGAATGCATGATGTTCGATTGTTCATGCTTGTCATCTGGCTCCAGATCAAATCTTGACTTATCAGTAAAAATGGCATTGCCCCAGTCAGACACATTCTAATTGACATGTTCTCGGCACCACTGTAACCGTGCCCCTCTTGATTGGACGGATAGAGGAACACAAACACGAGGTACCCGGGCGTACAGTCCACTCATATGTAATCTTTGGCATACAGTAGCTGCAGATATCGCCTTACCAATGGACACTGTAACCATAGTTATCACATGTGTGGAGGTCGCTCTGTGATTCCGCTTGGCTGCAATAGCAATATATCGATCATCCGCGGGGGTTGTAACCCTTGGGCGACCGGCTACGGGCCTTCAGACAACTGTCTGTGGGTTTGGAGTTGTTTCCATAAATGTGAAATTACAGAATGATGAACGCTGAAGAAAAGAGCTACATCTGTGATCGACTGTCCAGCTTCAATGTGCCCCACAGCACGCCAGCGTTCAGAATCTTCCATTCGTCTTCTGGAAGTCATAGAAACACGTACGTCTTGAAAACAAATTGTACAAAAGTTTTAAATACCTTCTATCAGCACTTACAATCAACTTCTGTAACCCTTCATAAAGCTGGCTTCGTATAAGACTGCCTTTTTTGCATATTTCTTGACATGAAAGCGCGATTGGCTGTTACCTAACATATTTGCATTCTTCCATCTACCTCTGCAGCGAATTGCATCCTCTTCAATTCTGGATGGCTTCCAGAAATTAGCATTTTCCTCTCCTTAACTTTTAGAATTGAGTGTATATCATAATCTAAAATTCCAAGATGAAAAAAAGTACATAGATTTACTTAATCACAATAATAACTATCGTTTACAAATTGTTTTATGTGTATGGCTTAACTTCTCAATGCAAATGCGACACTTTGCCTATGCGATTTTCATCCAGCGGAGCTTTTCTCCCGATATTGGGCTGAAGAGGAAGTTTTTGGAAAGTGCCTTTTGATGCCATTTCCCTCTTGGCGCCCAAAAATTCCTCCCGAGGATATGGCTGTTTTTCACGATTCAAGATGGTGGAAACAATTGTGCCAAGTGCCACTTATGTGAGATCTCTCTATTTTATATAACCTAATAATTGAAATAATCACTTAGAACAGTGTTTCTCAAACTTTTTCATCTTTTCACTTGTATACATTAGAATATTACGCAGACCACCTCAACTTTGTCTCCTTTGAAAGCAATTTTTTTAGCATGTGCCACTTACCAGTACACTTAATTTTTAAAATGCAGTGAATAAAACTTCATTTATCTTTATATTGTTACAGAGCAGTTATAAGTTAACAGAAGAAAAATTAAGTTTATTGTTAGTAATTCGAAGATTTTGAGTTTGGATAATCTGTCTTATTAACTAAAATTAAGTTAATGTTGGCATTCACATTAATGAGATGAATGAATCTGCCAGTTCTTGCATAGCTGTTTTGTATTTGGATGGATTCTGGTAAGCTTAAGTCAGATCGGCCAAAAATAAATCAGTTTCAATTCTTTCTTTATATTTGAGTTAGTGATGAAAATCCTTTCTTACAGAGATACATCTTTTCTTACATGAAAGCAAACTGAATTATAATTTTTAAAGCACCATTACAAAATTCAGTATATTCTGTTTTCATTGACAATGCAGTCCAAAAATGAACCATACCTTCTGCTTGGAAGTTCATTTTAAGTCTGATGCTATTAGAGAGTTAACTATTCTCTTTCATTCAATGGCAGTTTGTTATTTTCAAAATTACAATGAAAATTCCATATATTTACCACATAGGAAGTACGTTTTGATTTATAACCTCAGAGTTTGAACATGCAAACGTATATCGTTGCATCATTCTTTTCCAATAACAATGTCATTTTCTACTAAAGCAATTCTAAGTTTGGAAATAAGAAAAACGTTCTCTGGTTCATACAACTAATCTGCACTAGTTATCATAAATTAAGGAAAAATCACAAAATAAGCCAAACCATGTAAATTTGAATATGTTGCAAAGTAAGAGTTGCTGAGTAAAACTGCAGTATGCAAATTAGTGGTGCTGCACTTGGAATACGTCATCTGTGAGGAGCATAAAAGTCCATGTTTGAGAGCAAGCCCACATATTTCACTGTGATAGTGACATCAGAAATCTGAGATAGCCAATTCATAACAATGACCTCCAGGCATCATTTGCCTGCAGAACTATGATGGAGAGCCATCGGGAGACTAGAGGAAGTCAAACAGAAGTTGCCAGATGGCTAAATGTGAGTCCTTCTGTGGTTCATAGACTTTGGAGGCAATTTCAAACCACAGATTAGGCATCTACGAGATTCAGCCAAAGATGGCAGCTGCTACGACGAGTGCCGATGACCGATATTTGACATTATGTGCACGTAGAAATAGAACTGCTACTCCGACTCTTCTTAGGTCCTCCCTTGCGGCAGCCACCGGAAGGTTGGTGTCAACATCAACTGTGCATAGAAGGCTTTACGAAGGTGGTCTCTGGTGACATTATATAATGTTAAAACAAAGTTACTCGTCACCAAAATTGAACAAAATTTGTAGCCAATCGAAGCCCAGTAAACTGCCTTTTAAATCACACAATGAAATAACAAAAAAATAAATACGTCTTATCATATATATGCATTACAAAAAGGAAATATCGACTTACCATATTTAGAAATTTCTGTGTCTTCAGTCTGTGGCACGCAAAATGTGTTAACAGCATCCAAAAACTTTTTAAAGTTATCTGAACTAGAATATGCATACTGTTATCACCACATAAATTCACAAAAATAAGAGTATAAAATATCTTCTATAGTGCTGGACTAGAATATGCATACTGCCATTCCCACATAAATTCACAAAAATAAGAGTAAAATATATTCTCCATGGTGCCGGACTGTCGGTGACATTTCTTGTGACAAAGCCATCTGAACGATCTTTATGTTTGACCATACACATTTCCTTTGTATAACCAGGAACTTGTAATGACTACTAAGTAAACCTTCATTTACACACCAGTCAATTAATGTGTTTTTTCCCTTTTCATTCCAAATCATACAGAAACTTCACATTAATCTCATTACATATATCCATTTTATGGTGTACAGCACAAAATAAGCAGTGTACTTCCTACCTGACATCCAATGCAGGAATAAACCCTCACAAATATTTTTCCATCAGGCAAATTTACTGCAGTCATGCAACCAATCACGTCATAATAGTGTTTTCATAATATTCAATTACTCAGGTTACCCAAAATGAAACAACAGTTTGGCAACAAATGAAACAACTTGGCGATTATCCAAGAAGCACCCTAAAATTTAGACTAACCCAGAATAGTTTTGAAAATCTAGAAGGATTGCAAGGTAAGGCTTTGAGGATCATCTGTGGTCCATGGACCATAGTTTCAGAAATGATGACATATTGAATTTTTAAAATATATTTTAATCTAGCTCTTTTCTATTTTATTTTGATGTGTAATTTAACATGATTTTAATTTTTTATTATTCGTTTATCATATTTTATTAAAGCTCAAGCATCTAAAGAAATTAGAAGCAAAACAGAAAACATTACAAGCTTTTGTTTCCGGAAATGCTGAAGAAGCCGAAAATGCTGTACAAGATAATTTTGAGGGTTAGTATGTGGTATAAATATATAAAAGCAGATTTTATGGTTTTCCTGTGTGAGATTGTTGATTAATTAATTGTAAATTAAAATAAGTGAATTTTTGCTTCTGAAATTATTTTAATCATTCATTTATTTATAATGCATTTTTATCATTCTGAATTTATATTGTGCTATATTCCAGTCAAAGTAGTTTAAAAACACCAAAAAATTTGGGGTAACTAATTTTCACGATTTCTTCATGCTAAGCAGTGTTTTAAGAATGAGTGCATCACATGTAGATACATATTATATTTATTACTACTTTACTCATTCAGCAAAAACTTCCCTTGAGCACATATGGCCTATTCTGATCACTTCGTGATCGTCTCTTTGGCATTTTGCCCTTCATTTTGAAGTCTGTATGGCTCCTTGAATTTTACAAAAGCTTTCAGAGACATTCTTTCACAAATTGCAGAGGTTTTCCAAAGTATATGCTGCTAGAGAATCAACATATGCAAGACATGTACAGCTCTAATTTGTAGTTTTTTAAACTTTGCTTTAATTTCATAATGATTAACAAAATGTAATTGAATAGGTAATTGTTAATAGTAGAGTTTAAAATGTTTCAAGGGTCAGACTTCATATTTTCACTCAAAATCATTTTTCATTAGATAAAAATTGATGTCAAATAATATTGAAGGAATGGAACATTCGAAACTCTGAATCCTGCAAATCTTAATACCTGTGTGATAACCCAAACATGGTGAACTGCATCTTTCAACTCGAAGGAAGCAGTGGATAATAAATCCATTTGGTAAACATTCTTTTTGTCCATAATTACAAAGCAAAATAAATTAGTTAATGTTGATGCTCTGAAAACCTTGGTTAAAAGTTGCTGTGTGGGAAATTAATTGAGAAGTCTGTATTGCAGTATGATCTGTAGTGTGGCATTTCCTATACCTCCTCTAATTTTAAGGCTGCATTTGAGGTATTTTGATGATTTTTAATTTTATGACCTTCAATTACTTAGATTGGATGTGCTGAAGTCTATTTTACCAAGGACCTGCTATTTTCGTTGCTGTATTGGTTGATAAAGAGTTTATAAGTATCTTTTTCATAGTTTAAAGTTTTTGTCATATGTTTTAGTATTTATCTTTATCTTTCATATTGGCTTTGGGAACAAAAAATAATGCCACAATTTGTGTGTAAGAAAGTGCAACTTGTTGTCAAATGTTGTAAGTATCCACAAAAGCAAAATTTAATATGGTAAACAAAAAAATTGGCAATTCATTCAATGTTCATACTACATAAGTTATTTGATATATATATTATAATGTAGGTAAATTAATTATTATATAAAATATTATAAGTAAATTAATTAATACTTTTAAAATCCATTTCGTATTTAATTTTGAATAAACTGTATGCAAAAATGCTAAAAATATATTTCAGGATACCCCTTGGCGAAAATGGGGGATTTTTTGGCGCCATTCCTGTTCACGTCCAATTCCCAGTAAAATGGCATCCAAAACATAATTAAAATAAAAAATATATAATCTCAATAAACTGTATTTTAAATCAAATAGGAAATAACATGGGAACGGAACTATATGTTATGTAATCTACGCTGTACAAAAAGAAAATATCGATGTATTTAAAAATTTCTCTTTCTTCGATGTGTGAGACACACAGAATTCCTTAACAGCATCTAAAAACTGTTTAAAATTATCTAAACTAGAATCTGTATACTGCCATCAGCACATAAATTCACAAAAGTAAAAATGAAAAATATTCTACGTACTGCCGGACTGTTGTTGGCATTTCTTTCGAAAATCCCTTTCTATTACACCCCACGTACCTTCCGTAGTGTTCCATAATTATTTTTTAATTGCATATAATTAAATGAGAAGAAAACTGAAAAAGATTATTTCATTTTACAGTCAATATTTTGAACTCTGTATTGCATTACACATTCATTAAATATTCATCTCATTCTGTTTTAGGTGAGGAAGAAATGGATGAAGAAACACTGTACCACCTGAAAAGTGTTTTCTCTTCAAAGGAAACTGAAGAAGAACGACTTATACGGCTGGGACAGATGACTCCTTTTGGAACAGTGATGCAAAACCGGAGTCCGCCCAAGCCTAAGCCAAGAACGATAATTGTGCCAGAAGATCAACTCACAGATTTTGACAAGTTTTTACTTAATGAAGCAGAAGCTCACAAGAATAAGAAATCATTAAAGCCGGTTCACAAACATCCGAAACCTTCAACCTCGAAATGTTCGGAAACGAACTCTATGATTGAGAAACCTTCAAATCTTCCAGCATTTACAGACTTAAAAGCAGTGGTTAGGAAGAAGCAGAAAGTTAAAGTTAAATTAGGTTCAAAACATGCAAATGGGTATTTGAAAAAAGTTAATTTGAATAAAGGTTTAGTAAAAAATTACAAAAGTGATTCGGAAGTGAGTGACTTAGAAATGGAGGATTATAATGATGAGGAATCTTTCAACACATCAGATGACGAGTACAGACCAGATCATGATATCGATGAAGATGATGACTATGAAATACAAGGTAATTTTTTTAATTATGTAATAGCTGTATTTCTATATGCATAGCCTTAGTAACTGTTTATTTCAAGTTTGATTGCATGATGTATGAATTAATTTATTTTTCCAGTATTTCATCATCAGTTTTTAATATAAGCAAAATATGTTATTTATATAGATTCAGGGTGGTGTCTAAAATGTTTTTTTATTCAGTCACCCCATGAAATTTGTAATATTACATAATGAACATTAAAATCGCATATTTAGATTCATAGAAGATCTGATAGATATCTGGAGAAATCGGTATTGGACTCTTAATTTGCTGCAAAACATCTGTTTGTATGATATCTGTGTATTATACAAACAAGTGTCAGACAGAAATTGAAAGTTGTAATAATTTGGTGGCAGAAATGTATAAGTTATTATCTTATTTATTATCAATATTTTCACAAAACTTACTTCAGAAAATGAAATTACTTAAGGGATGGTCTGATAGATTTAAACTTCTGGGAAACTATTAGAAATTGTATGCATGCCATAATATTTCAAACATTTAATGAAATCTATATAAGCCTTTGTAAAGTTGCTCTTTAATGTGTATCAGTTTTTTAAGCACTTAATTCTAAAACTTTTTAGATACATTTTCTATAGAATAAAAGATTTTAAATGTTGTTTTAACTATCCTGTTCATAAGTTATGAAACTTTTATTTTAGAGAGGAAACCGAAGAAAATGAGAACTGGGTCCCGTAAGAAATCGAATTTGAGTTCTGAAGAGTCTGAATCGTGTTTAAAATCTGTGAGAAGTAAGGCAAAAAAAATAGTGGATGATGGAGATCAAGAATCATACATAAAGAGAATCAAGTGGGATATAGTTTCATGTTTTTTTCTTCTGAAAATTGGTCTTAAAAATGAATTTTTGTGTAAAATTTAAAGCAGTTTATATATATATATATATATATTAAGGGGGAAAAAATTCTATCAAATGTAATAAATGGCATGACGACATTAAATTACACATTGTACATGTGTTTTGAGTTTAACTAATAGTTAAAATTTTGATTTGCATTTTTCATTTAAGCTTTGCTTCATCACATAATTGCTTAGTACAGAGAATTATGCAAATGTGATTGGTGATCAGTTTAGTATAAAATGAGGGAAAGAATTCTTAACCACATGAGTTATAGGAGATACATATTTGGCTGTGAAAATGACTGTCCTGCTTGCCTGTTATTTAGAGAGTGCCTCTGAGTTTGAATACCAGAAATTAGCCTTCGAGGGATAATTGTGTTATAATGTCCTAGCTAAAATAAGGTTCTTTGCAAGCTAGACTACTGAAGAACTAACTTGCAGCTATTCGCTGAGTTCTTGTGGGTGAGTAACAACTCTGGTGTTAAAATATCCTTTTATTCTAACTCAAAATAGATTAATTGATGGTCCCCCTCTTGGGTGTACAAGATAAATATAAAACAAATGCTATATAAATTTAATCAGCCAAAGCTGCACAGAGTTAATACCATATAGTTGTCCCTTAACTAAGAATCACCTGCATATGTTAATAAGCATGTAATAAATACAGCTGTAGAATAGCAAGCAGCGTAACAACATGGCCAAAAGGCAGGATATGCTGTCCTACTGAAGTAACTGAGACCCCATTTAAATAGTAGTTTCTACCCTATTTGCATAAACTGTAAAACTAAAAACTCATTCTAGCAGGAAAACATAGGTAAGAAAATAAAGGAAAGGCTTACTCCAAAATAAAATAGAACCCCTACACTTTTCCCCACGAGAGTTTAAATAATCAAAAAGCAAGGTATGGGAATGACTTTGTTGAAATTTTTAATTCTGACCTTAAATACGAGGGCTGTTTTTTAAGTAGGGTTCATTGGCACTTATAGTTCCCTAATTCACACATACGCCGCAACGAGTCGCTGTGCCATTGAACAGCATCCTCTGCAAACAAACTTGCACCAGTTTCAGCTCTGTATCAGTCATGTAAGCTTCAGTGTGCGTCTTTAAAATGTTTAAGATAATTGAATTGGCCACCATGTGTGAGATACAATCTGTTTTCTATTTTTTGACTGCGAGAAACATGTCGCCTGCAGGCATTCATCGGCAGATAACAGAAGTTTAGGGCACTGAAGCAGTGAGTGATAGTAAAGTCCGAAAATGGGTCAGAGAGTTTAAAGTTAAACGTCCATGACAAAGAACGCTCAGGCCAGCCCTCTGTAATCACTGATGATTTGGTGCATGTAGTTGAAACAAAAATTTGTGAAAACAGGAGATTCACGATAACTACTCTTTCATTGGAATTTCCCCATGTTTCTTGGTCGGTGGTGTACAAAAATTTGACTGAAAACCTAAACTTTAAGAAATTGTGTTCTTAGTGGGTACCCAAACTCCTCACAGTGGAACACAAAGAGAAGAAGTTTGCCAGTTCATTGGACATTTTGATTCATTACGAGGAATAAGGGGATGATATGTTAAGTCAAATCGTTACTGGAGATGTACTGGAGACTTGAAAATTGAATTCTGAAAAATGTTTTTAGAAAGGGAGAAACTGGAATTTGAATCTTGAAAAATAGAAAGGGAGACTTTGTAATTGGTAATTAATTAATCAGTCATGAAAAATATTCAATAAGTTAAGTAATTATCGTCATTGATCGGAAATTGGTTGACTTTTCAAGGGGAACAAACCAACCCTCCTTCAATATATATATATATATACACCCACTTTGTTACTTGCCTTTGTGAGCTCAGTTTTTTTATTTTTATATGTTGGGAAATTACACATTTTTTGCTTTAAAAATAATTGAATTATGTTGTTCTCATCTTCCGGTTAAACTTTTTATACTTTAGTTCATCTACATGCAATAGTTGTAGAATTATCAACAATTTAAAAGTTGTTTAAGGGCAGCTAAGCCTAATTTTTCGTACCATAGCAGCCATATAAGAAATGACACTGGCCAGAGGTCATTTGCTGGCTACATCAGAATTTTTACATTTATTTTGGATTTCATGATGTAGCCATTTTTTCAAAAGGCTGTAAATATCATTAGCATTGTGATTATCATTTCTAGTTAGATTTCATGTGAATATTTTATGTTAGGTGCTGACTGATACTCCATTGACCAAAAAATGCTGAAAATTCTTTATAGCAATATGGCCTGATTATGATTTTGGTAGCTTCTTCACTTTTAAGGCTGCTTTTAGGAATAGGCTTGTTGATAATTCTGGCTTTGTGCATATCTACGCTAGACTATGAATAATCGTTAATCTATTTTATTAACTACGTAATATTTTCATACATAACATTGATGTAAATATTTTGTCAATGTAGAGCTTTTGAAAAATCTGAATTGATTAAGAAGCATGAAAAAATTTTAGAAAGTGCAGATGGAGTTATTGATTCTGATGATGAAGACTTCACTGAATTTGAAGGGGATTACAAGATTCCCAACAGTGTTTGGAATAAATTATACAAGTGAGTATTTAATTATATAGTGAAAGGGTATTCTGCGTATTATTCATGTGATTTGTTACTTGTATGTTATATGATGTTATTCAAATTTTAATGAGATAATTCAGATTGTTGTATGCTTTTCTGTAAGCATAATAAGCTATCAAAACTGGTTAATGTTTAATAAGGATTCAGAATTTTATAAAGAAATATTCAAATGCTTTTATTGTGTATTATGTTCAGGAAGCGATGAGTTTGTTTTGAAAGCAAGACATCAAAAAAATGAAGAAGGCATGTGCTATTATTTGTTGTGTAGTAAGATTTTTCTTATGTTGCTCATTAACTGATAATTTTGAATAAAAGCAAGAAATATTATCATATGTGTAACTATTAAAATACATAATCACCATAAGAACTCTAATTAGACAAGTATATTTCTGTAGAAACAGAAGAATTTGTATGGCAGTTTTAAGATTAATTTCTTAAAAGGCATTTAAAAAATAAATCTTGATTTGTACTCTATTTTCAAGTTTTGTTCATTAAATTTTCCACTAATTTTTCTTTGAAACTGAATTCATTTTCTCATAGTGCTTAAATATTTAAGTACTAGCAAATAATACAAATCCTATAATAATCCTATGTCATGACTTATTAATCAATGGAAATTAATCCTAATTAGAAATGGGTATTTCTTTAGAAACCAAAGAATTTGTCTCAGTTTGAAGAATTATATCATAAAATTTCTTAAAATACATTTAAAAAATAAATTTTGACTTTATCCTCTGATCCCAAATTTTGTTTCTTAAGTTTTCTGCTACTTTTGCTTCAAAGCCGAGTATTGTTTTACTAACAGTGCTTCAATATTTATTTTCTGCATTGAGAACAGGTGCTGCATTTATAATATATCAGTGTTAATACTTAAGCATAGTTTTCCTATTATGAAATATTTTTACCAAATTTTTCACTCATTTTATTTTTATCATAAAGTAATGTTGCATTAGAAAAGAGTTTTAATTTCTAGATAAAGTTCTGTCTGTTGCTATGTGCCCTGTTTATTAAATCTTTCTCTGTCTTTTTTTTTTTTTTTTTGGTTGGGGGTCATCTATTTGATTGAAAAGTACCAAAAGTGACTTCTAGTTTTTGGTAATAAGCTCATCCATTACTGCGAGCATTGGCTTAAAGTAATTATGCTATAGAAATGAAACATTTAGAGTATTATAAGTACTATAATCTGAATATGTAAGGAAACTCTTTAATTACAATATAGGTATCAACAGACTGGTGTCCGTTGGCTATGGGAGTTACATCAGCAGAACTGTGGAGGTATTATTGGAGATGAAATGGGATTGGGTAAAACTATTCAAGTAATTGCGTTCCTCATTGGATTGAAATATAGCAAATTATTGACTGTCGGGGATAAGTAAGTTTTCATGCCTATTTTGTACTTAAGTGAATTGATGATACATTTCAGTTAATCTGGTATTTAATGTGTGCTAAAATGCTAATATTATCAACAGCAGCTATTCAATGACATCATTGCAAATTAGCAGGAAGTATGAATATTGATCTAGCTATTTTTCCATTAGATTTTTAAGTTGTATTTTTGCAGAATTTTTTGTAAAAATTGTTCAGTCTGTGCATACATATTATATGTTTTAATTATGTTAAGTATCTCAAAAATTCCTCAATAGAGCTACTTACTAGAAGGCTTTCGTGTCTTTTGTTCCCATCAAAATTTTATGCCATTTATTTACTTAAGAATAGATTTGAAACAATTGTTTCCTTTAACAATTTTTCCATAAAAATAATATGTTGCTGCAGAAAGTTTACTGCAGTTTCTTCTATTGCAAGAAATAACTCAAGGACTTATTTTAAACGTGGGACAGAAATATCAGAATTTGTCTATAAAAGCATTGGAACTTGGAATACGATGAAAGGAATGCATGCAAAATTGAGAGCATTGCTTCTTAAGAATTCTTATGCCTAAAGTTGCTTGAAGAACTGTTACATGTGTGGTTCTCAGATTTCTATGCATTCCTAAAATTTGGCAAATGCTAAAGTGGTCGCACTAATATGTAAGGAGCTTCTCCACCCCCCAGAAAAAGAAAAATTTAATATAGTATGTGCAATATAACAGTTGCCAAATGATGAGCAATTACACAATTGCAGTTTAATTCTTCCAAGACAAATGTATCATCCATACTAAAAGACTTCATTCAGGAAACCACGAAATGAAATTCTATTTTAGTGCTACTAGAGCACTGAAATAGTGCTACAGCAAAAGTTTTGTTGTAACAAGAAAAGTTTACTCAGTGGATACTAGTTCTAAGGTTCAAGCATTGCTTATCTGGCAGCTGTTATGCTTATTTCCTTCCAGTATCAAGAGCTTACATTGGTAGAATTTTGTTGACTCAGCTAGGAATAAATCATTAAAAATTATTGATAAGAATAATTGCTTACCTTCTTATTTGTGAATTTCTTGTGTATCTCAAAAGAAACTTCTTCAACCATCTGCACCTGTGCTGTTAGTCTTGATAATAATTTTTTTGTTCATATCAGTTTTCAAATAAAAGGATGTTGCCACCAAATGTTATTGACAAGTGTTATTCTTAAAAATGTAATGTAGTAAATATAAAAAAGTGTATGGAAAACAAATAAAAGGAATTGCCACTAAACACTCTCACCATGTGTTATTTTTAAAGAAATAATGTAGTGAATATAAAAAAATGTATGGCAATACTCAACACAATATTGGGAATTCTAAAGATAGGCTGTTTTTAATTTTTTTTTTCATTTTGCTGTTAAATTTTATGTTGTAAAGAATGTGATGTTTAAAAAAGTTAAAAAGACCAAACGTTAATAATAAAAAGACAAAAAGTTAGGTTATTCAAATCTTGCTAAGAAAACTGAACGTTGATAAGATGATCTTAGAAAAGACTGAAAAAATTAATAGTGACATTTAATACTGCATCAACAATTATAAACATGTGCCGCTTTTGAAAATTTTATGATTTTGCTGCTGAAATTTGTGTGGCATAAGTGTGAAGAAAATGATGTTTAATAATAAAGTAAAAAAAAAAAAAGTTGTGTCATTAGGAATGAGACCGAGAGTAGATTGGTAAACTATTAACTCAAGGTTTTTTGTTATGTTCTTAAGTTTTAAAATGCCAATGGGAAAAATTAAATCAACATGAAATTAGCATTATTCTATTCTATTTATATTGTCTTTGTCAAAAAAATTCTTGGACTGAGCTCATAAAAAATAATTTATTCAACTTATTATGTATGGTCTTGTCAGTTCAAAGCAAGCAAGCATTCAACTTCTCGTCTTCAGTTCAAAGCGTTCAGCTTCTCAGCTGTCTATGCATGAGTGCCACCATTTCTGGAGGTCACGGAAGCAAGTAAAGTTTCTTATGGGATGCTACTCAGCACATCTTGTCACAACCATTTAAATTATTTCAGTACCTTGATGCCACCCTGATGAATATAGTGGTGAGCAACGATCCTTTTGAGTGGCTTATTGTAGAGACAGAGGGATAGGAAAATCTCAGATCCATCTCCTGGAGTGTACTCAATAAAAGTTGAAATAGATCTGTATATAGTTAACACAGTGTGAATATATATTTGGTTATCTTGCCCACTACTTCCTAGTCTGCAATATCTTGGTCATACTTCCTTTTTAATGGTACATTTAATGCTCAGAAGAAAAAGAAAATCTCATAGCAATAAATTTTTTTTATTAGCATTATTTTATTTTGTTTTGTTTTGTGTATGTGTGTGTGTACGTGCGTGTGTGGCCGCGTGCAGCAAATTAAACAGTTGAGATAGATGTGATGAGAGGAAAGGCATCTCGTATGAGATTTTCTCTGTTTGTTTTTAGGACCTTCTGAATAGTAACATTGTACTTAGATACCTGAGGAGATTACTGTGACAATACCGAGGGCCATTAATTGGCAAGTTGGATAATTGATTTGTTTATGAGCTAGGAGTTTTCTAATAAGAGCTGGGGCACTCCTCATTTAGGATAAAAGTATATTTGATAAATATTTTATTGTTTTGCTATCAGATATAATATCATGTGTATTTTATTTCTAGTTTTCGGGGCCTGGGCCCTGTCATCATGGTGTGTCCAGCAACTGTCATGCATCAGTGGGTTAAAGAATTCCACACTTGGTGGCCACCTTTCAGAGTAGCAATTCTTCATGAAAGTGGCTCATTTGTTGGCAAAAAAGTAATTCTTAAGTATGTTAAAATTGAAAGTCTGAATTATAATGTATGCTGCATTGTAGAAAAAGAAGATTTTTGTGTCATATCTTGAAGCTTAAATTAATTTGTTACACCACATTTACTGATTTAAAGTTTTCATTTAGATCTAAATAACAGGAAATCTAAAAATTTAAATATATTAAACTGTTATCACAGCTGCAGTTAGCATCAGAATTTTTTTAATGCATTATGTTTTTTCTTTTGTATCAAGATACAGTTTGTTCTTAAATTATACATTATTGATTGTCACTCTTCAAAAAACAAATGTGACTAAAAATACCATTACATTATCAATTGTTTTATAAAGTATCTAGACACTTTTTGTGCTAGAAACAGATGAGATTCCTAATTTTAATTTTACTTAGTATTGCTTTAGAGGCAAAAATACTTTAAGCATCAAGGAATTGTTGAATGGTGATGCTTCATTGTAGAGGTAAAATTAATTTGGTCAGTGCCTGACCATTATAAAAATTTTTCAAGAGAGGTTTCTTTAACGAATTGCTTGTGTCTGATGTAAATAATTTTAATACATTAAAAAGGAAAAAAGCCAAGTGAGTTGCAGAGCTCAAGCATACTGAGAAAGTACAATATTGCTTTTTGCAGAATTGCTATTTTATTATAAAATACCTATCTGGCAGGAAGTTTTTTATCAATACAATACTAGCATTATAAATGTAGTTTAAGTTTTTATACTCAGTCTTTACCAATTTCTGAACTTGTTCATAATTAGATGAATTATATTTCCAAAGCTTGGAGTACAAATTTTAATAACCCTGTTTAGAATGGTTTACTCAAAAGGTACATTCATTGAAAGATATAAGATGATAATGAGAAAATAAAATATTTTTATTTTCCTTATGCATGATTATAAAAACTCTTGTTTAATTTATTTTAATCATGTAAGAAATATTTATCAGAAAGAGGATTGTTGTGGAAAATATATTATTGTTACATTAGAAATTAGAATATTATATTATTACTTCATAAAGTATTATATTATTACATTAGGAAAATTATAAAGTTGCTTTGTATGTGTCTTGAATATCTTGTGTGGTGTGTAGTGCAGTGTACTAATACTCACTCATCTTGAGTTAAAGAACATGCTCATCAGTTTCCACATCAGACATCAAATGATGTTAACCTTGTGAGAAAAATTTGTTTATTTTTATTCTGCCTTTTTCACCTCTCACTGGGCACCACAGGTCAGTCATGTCATCCTGATCATTGCAACAGCAAACTTTTTTTTTTGTGGTTGTGTATCTCTTTAACCTTATTATTAATAAACTGATTTAACATTAGTGTATTACTTTTGTTAGATGCTCCAATTTACAATGTTTTGGGTGTAGCAAAAATGGCTTAGTTAGTTTAGGGATATTTACATATATACATGAATGGAGGCTTGCTGCTTTTACATTTCATCAGGTGCTTAGACCTGGTTATCTGCTATAATTATATTTCTCTTAGAATAAACATACTCTATGATGGTTCTGACACCCCGCTGTTCCATAGTAATCCTGAAGAAGATCTTTGAAGCTATGTAATCCCTGGAGCTGAGGAAGGGAGGCAGATGGGAGAAGTGAGTGGACAGTCATGGATGTAATGCAAGACGTCTGCTGAAGAAGCTAAGACACTGCAGGTGCATTTGACGTTTTGGCAGCAGAACCTGCCTAGGTAGGTGGGACATCTTCCGTGATTTGTAAAAGCATGTTTTAAATAGAAGTCTATTTTGAGCCTCTTGGTGGAGACCATGGGAAAGATGGAGTAGGTGTGTCGACTGGTGTCTGAGTTGTCCCAGCGAGCTTGCCAGATGGACATGAAGGCACAAAAGATGTTGTATTTCACAGTAACTATGGAGCGTGGGATCTCTGAGTCGATAGAAGAGTGACTTCTGGCTTCTTTAGCTAAAGAGTCAGCCTTTTTGTTAGCTTGATGACTACGTAGCCAGCATACAGACACTTGTCTGGAAGAAAACAGGATAACAAGCACTTCTTTTAATGAGGAATTGTTAAAGGCGTGCATGCCATTCTTCAGAGCCTGTAGGATGCTCATGCTGTCCATGTAGAGCTGATGGATGGAAAATTGGTGTTGTCTGCCTTCTTTAGAGGGAAGGACTCAGCTTGGAAAACTAGGGTGTGGTCGCTAAGTCTGAACCGTGCTGAGTGAATTTCTGTATTGTTGTGGAATTCAACATAGGCTGCAACTACTTATGAGAAACATGTAGAACAAATTGGAAAATTTATTAAAGTACGATTAATTCAAAGGTGGGATTTATTTAAGAGCACCAGGCATATCCTTTTTCTTGCCAAACATCAAATTACATCTGGTGTTGCAAAGTGTTTCTTATTTTCATTGCTGCTAGATTTTGAGGACATCTACTTTATTTCAACTTATGAAATCCATGTGATGAAATTTGTAATTTAAGCATTGGCTTTCTAAGTTCATGCTAGATGTTGGCATGTTTTTAGATGACATCCATATGAATTTCAACCACAACTGATGCTCGCCGATAGTTTTAAAATTCTACGACTGTTCAGAATTCTACAAATGTTAGAATTTTCTAAGTAATTAGTTGCCTCGTTTTCCTTTATTTAGCAACTGAGAAAACTTTGTAAAAGGAATTAAATATATTTAGTTGAAATATATGCTTAGAATCCTTAATTTTTGCATTCTGACAGAGATTGGTGAACATTGTGAAGCACTAGTTTGTATTTTAGCATTTCAAAAAATTTTTACCTTGATTTTATACTGCTTGGCTTTGATTTGTTATCTAATTATTTTGTTATAGTAAGAAATGGGTAATTTTTTTAAGTTTGATATGTATTGGAATTATTTTGCTGTAATAATAATAATCAGTGTTTGCAGCATATGTAAAATATTTGTGAATTCAGGGTTGCCATGCTACTTGGAAAATCTGAAAAACCAAGAAAAGTCAGGGAATTTGAAAATTGTCCAAAAAAGTCAAGGAATTAAAATATTTTATTCAAAATCTGGAAAAATCAGGGAGTTTCAAACGGTGATCCTCAAAAACAGCGATTTTCACATCATTGGAAGCGATCACTTTCTTGGTGAATCATGTATCACGTGAGCAACATTCAGACTGCTGGCATAGAGCCAATTTCGCAGTGCCAATCAGATTGTCTTTTAGAAAGGCAAAGCAAGTTTCCAG
The DNA here is from genome assembly GCA_000611955.2 of Stegodyphus mimosarum. Classification (NCBI taxonomy): domain Eukaryota; kingdom Metazoa; phylum Arthropoda; class Arachnida; order Araneae; family Eresidae; genus Stegodyphus; species Stegodyphus mimosarum. The sequence goes on from KK116500.1 coordinate 766,445, forward strand.
CATCTTTGGTTCCAGTAACCTCAAGGATCCAGAGAATCCCATGCACATGTGCAGTGCATGTTGAAGGAAACATGGAATTCTCCCATTCTCACATAAAACAAAATCGTTTAAATCTTTTCTTCTTCCTTAGATGGCTTATTTGTCATTTTGCAGCAAATTAAAGAAAATAATCTGTCATCTAGGGTAACTATTTAATATATCATGTATTCGCCAAAATGCCACTGATTTTTGTAATTCAATTTTTAATCCTTAAATAATAACTTTATTTTAATGTTATTCATATCATTTAATCTGTCCTCTTACTTCTAAATTTATTATTAGTTAATAATATTTTAAAATTTCAGGCAATTTTCTCTGGCATAGTTGTGAAACTAATTCTAGCAGTATGATGACATACCATACTGAAATTTACTGCACATACTTATGTATGCTGCTAAATAAATATAAAATATTTGAATTTATTTTAAAATATTAAATAGATTTCTTTTTTCCTTTAGCTGTAAAATGTCTGCAGAAAAGACATTTGTAATCCCATTTGGACAGATTCTAATCTGAATCCTCAGTAGAAAAAGCAACTCCTATTATAGTTATAAAAGTAATGATTTGGGGACTTATATATATATTATAAAGTCATATGTAATTGGAAAATTTTCAAGTGGTACCATAATTAATTTACCCTCAGCACAGCCAAGTACACTATGCAGATAGCCTGGAATTTTCTTGAAACACACTTGAAAAAGTCGGGGAATTTCATTCTCCTGTCTGAATGGCAACCCTGCTTATTTTGATTAACAGAAAATAAAAAATAATGTTAATAATTTGCTTATTTTTCCAAGCAGTTTAGTTTGGAAAATATGTTCATTTATATGTATTAAATCAGCAATTGAAACATAAAAAGCTTACATAAGTAATAGAAAAATAAACATCATTAGAGAAGAAGAAATTGAATGACATGAATGATTAAGACATCTGGCATCATTGTTGTTATACTGTGCACTATAGATTTCCATAAATTCCATATTTTATGCTGTTGGGTTAGTAATTTTTTCGTCATTTCACTATAAACAAGGTTAATTTTTTGTTAGATGGTTGGGTAATCCAGAGTTGATCACAATATCAAACTGCAAGTTTCTTATCAGTCTGAGAATGTACAGTATGTAAAAAACTCCCTTATAAAGTGCATAATCATTATTTTCCTATTAATTTTCAGTAATCTTTTAAATGACTATCAACATAAAATGGTTATTATAAAAAAGGAAATAGGTAAGAATTTTTAGTGAATCAAGGTAATAATTAATAATAATAGAAATAAATAATTACATTTATTGCTTTTAAATCACTTAATTTGTTAACAAGTAACAGACAGATTCAATTTGAAAGAAAAATTAAATATCTTATGCTTTGCTGATTGGCAATATATTGCTTTCAAATCATTGAGTTTATTAATCAAAATTTTAAGTTTGAACAAAACTTAAAATAAATTTTAAAAATTGGAAATTCAGAATTGATTTCAAGGTGCAGTTGTTTGAGTGAAGGACTACATGTGTCAGGTAGGTGTAGGATTCATTGTTGTTCTGCAATGCAAGGAACATACGTACATAGAAATTCTTCGTTATTTAATGATAGAGATATGGAATTGTTTTAAATATAATTTTTGATAATGGCAATAGGGGACTGGAATTTCAATAATGCTTTTTATTTAATACTGTTACAAGCAACAGTTTTGTGGATGTCCCTTTAAATAGTCACAGATGAGCAAGAAGGAACATTGCAATTTATTGTAATTGGTAATAACACAGAGCTAAATAAATAGCTCATAAGGTTTCATTTTATTTATCTAATTAGATATTATGATTACTTCTCCTTTCTGTTTCCTTACCAGAATGCAAACTAAGTTCAGAGTACTTAAGCTGAGGTTTTTGGATTGTAAGACAGAGTGTGTTTCTGCTCTCAAGATAGAAACATGCTGTAGGGTAATCTGCTAGTTCAGGCAAGATTCTGTTCTTCAGTTTTCCATTATAGTTGCTGACATTTAAATTGTTATGGCAGTGAGAAGTTTTGAGCCAGGTTTGCATTAACTAAAAAGTGTAGTCTTTGGCTTCTAGGCTTAGTTTTAAATTTAAATTTCACTTTAGTGAGTCACAGGTAAGTCACAACTTGCCACAAGTGATGGTTGACCTGTATTTTGCAACATGCATTTTATGTTCAAGTTAATAAAAAGGTACAAAAGGTTTAACAATAAACCTTTTTAAGACTTTCCAGTTAATTTCAGACACAGTGATAATTCATTCTGCATCTGAACAAACACTGTTAAGCAAATCCTGCTTACCACATGAGGAATAGCATAGACTACTATACTGCTCAAAGATTAAACTCTAAAGTGCAATACAGTTAATGCTTTGAATAGCAGTCTCTGTGGTATTTGCTTGATGTTGCATGGACTTCTCAGAGGTGTGAAGGAAATCGCGTAAAGCTTTGAAAATGCATTTTCCCAGAACCAGAATATTGTCAAATAGGCAGAAAATAACCAAATGTTGTTGACTTGGTGGCAAATGTTTTTGAGAAGGGTTGTTGTAAGCATTTGTGCCCTTATCTTACTTTCCAATAGAGCTATTTTAATATTTTTGGATTCAGAATTGAAAGATCTACTGTTCTATGAGGAAAAAAACACTCATATACAAAACCTGCAACCAGAAATCCAATTACAGACAAAAAAGTGCCCAATAAAACTATTATTTTAAATGCAGAAAAATTAAAGAACAGATAAATAAAACAGTAATACAATGTTACAACAATTCACAGAACCAACAATGCAATAAAAAAGATTAAAGTATTTACAGAAATTGAAAACATCATATTCCTGCCCCTCTCATATTTGAATTTATATTATGGAATTATTGTTGTGTTTCGTATGACAAATTTTTAACTAAAATCATTTTCAGGAATTATTAATCCATGCCATTACCAAGAATCATGGAATACTAATCACATCCTATGCAGGCATTGTGCAGCATCAAGAGTGCCTCCTGAATCATGAATGGCATTACATTGTTCTCGATGAAGGTCACAAGATTCGTAATCCTGATGCCCAGGCAACGCTTACTGTAAAGCAGGTATGCATTTAAAATTTTTTTAATGTTTAAATATCTACATACATGTAAATTCACTTTATTTACTGCAGGTGTTGGCAATGCTGTGCCTGCAGTAACTAAGATGCCCGTAAAGCAGTTTTAAAGTGCCTGCCACTCAAGTATCTGAATTCTGAATTTTAAGCATTTGGACGGATAAATACTTACAATGAACACAGTTTTAGTAAAAATTCTTATTTCGTCTTTGCCATTTTGACAACTGTTCAAACTTTACAATTAAACTTTTGATGATAACTGAATCTTAGTACTATATATCTATCTATATGTATATATATTTACTATATATATATATCTGAATGTCACTTATATGGTTAGATAAATTGTTTTTCAGTTGCTAGAAACATCTGATTTTCTATACAGTGAACTACTTTCTGTCCCCATTTTCCTCATATATTCTTTCCAAACTCAGTGTGCTACTCTTTACATCCATAACCTCTAATTGGTATGTAAATTTATAATTTAATGAATTTGTGTTTTGAGTTGTTAGCAGAATATGCATTCTTCAATTCAGTTTAAATGTTAATAAAGATATACATACAGTATTGCTTTTACTATAGACTGTACTAAGAAAATAAACTTCATTTCACCTGATTATTATGTATCAGCGACTTATTTCAGTTTCACAATAACAATAATTTGCAGTTTTCTTGTTTGGCTAGCAAAATTTATGAATAATGTGCTATGACAACATTTTTTCGTAAATATTTTTGCAATAGTAAAACAAATTGTTAGAATGCTAAAACTTTTACTATCCACGTAAATTAACTTTGTTCTAATATAATTATATTTAATTGTGTTATTATTGTAACTGCCTCACAGTGCCCGCCAGACTTCTCCATTTCTGAAATATACTCTGCTAGCAAAAACGTTTGCTGACTCTTAATTTACTATATATATATTTATATATAGTATAAAATAATAAAATAAATTCTCTTTGGCTGATATTTAATTTTGTGTTCTTTAATAGTTATATTGTGAACAGTGACCACATCTATAGGATTATATTTATCAGAAGCTTAAGTGATGTCAGGACATTGAGCATCCTTCATTTACCAGTAGCACATCTACTGGTTTTTGAAAAATATTTTCTATTAAGTTACTGTGAACATTTTCAGGTGTTTTGCACTATTCTTCTATAGGACAGTGAATTTCTCTATTTTGGTTTTAGAGCACTTTGGTTTGTAATGCATTTGGTGCTCCAACTCATTCCAATTTTTTTATAAGGTAGGAAAGATGCTTTGGGCCATCCAGTGAATGTTCTTCTATTGTTTTAACATCCGCACCCACTTTTACAAACCACTCAGTTCAAATATATGCTTTATGATTGCACACTCTATCATGCTAAGAGAGATTTGAGCCAGTACTAAACTATTGCTGCAGGGTAGAAAGAACAAAATTGTCTGTTGCCTTTCATATTGAGCACTCTGAATGCAAGACCTAGTAAATCAAAACTGCAGTTGACTGATGGTGTTTCATTAAGTGACCACTGGGTTATGTGTTGCAGTTCACCTTCAGGATCCAAGTGCAAATGTTTTCAGATTGATGGAACAAGAGTTGGAATGATTTCTAGTAGCTGCAGTTTTTAAAGAAATCAACTAGTTTGACATGCTTTAGAAACATTTATTATTCTGGTGTGTCAATTTTTTTCTTTTCTCAGGAAAAATATGCAAAAAATACAAATCATGCAAAGAAATAAATAAATATGAATAAAAAAAGATAAAACTGTGGTTAAAATTTGTTGCTCTGTAGCTAAGTAAATATTGTGTCTTTAAATTTGTAGCTGTCTTTTAAAAACCTGAAACTTTGATTATATTGGTTGCATTGTATAAGACAGATATATGAAAGAGATTTAATAAAAAAAAATTTTAGTTAGAAACATTTTGCATTTGTCTGATGTGTCAGTGCAGGACTGAATAGCTAAAGTTGCAAAACATGAATAGCTGCCTCAAATTCTTTCCTGGTGTGTTAGCTGCACGAGAATTTCGTAGTTTCTTTTTTCCCTTTTATAACATAAATAATGGGTCAAAATCTCACACGAAGAACTCCCAGCCAGGTAGCACTGATATGCTTTTCCAAATAATGTAGTGCAGATCTTAAAATATTTAAAATTAACCATTTGTCTAATCCAGGAAGGAGTACTTTAGAAATAAATTAGTATTTTATAATTTTGTAACTCTTAAGTATATATAAATATGATGTTTAATTTGCCAAATGGAATTCTGTGATTCTTTTTATTTGATTTGTACATGTAATGAGAACCAGACTAAATATCCTGCCAAAAAATTATATAACTTGTAATACAATAATAACTTGCACATAACTTGTAACATAATCAAACAACTCGATATGCTCGTAATTTGGTAGTACTCTGTGTGCTTGTGTTTTTTAAAATCATTCTATTATACTTGAATACTTTTTGTTTAAGCAAAACATTCTAAATATGGGTATTTGGAATGTACTAACTCCCCAAAAAGATGCTGTCGAAATGTTTTAAAAATATGGCATCCTGTTGCACACTCATATTTGTAAAAACCTTCATCCAACAAAATTAATATATTGGTAAACAAGTCTTCTGGAAATATAATGGAAACAGTGCAACCAACATGCAGGTATTCAAATGGGAAAGTGGGTCAACGGCAGTCGAATTTCCTTTGTAACAGCAGTGCACTTTATTTACTGCTGATGCAAAGAATCCAGATAAATTTTCTAGAAGAACTAGAAATTTACACCAAAACTATCATTATTTAGAGTAGTTACATGCAAGAAATAGATGAAGAATAAGAAAGTGAATACTTAGTAGACGACACATCATATAAGTTAACAAAAGTCTCTTTATCAGAATAAAAAATAGTACTGGATGTGTGCTGGATGAATATGCTGAGAGATGAAAGAAACATTTTTTTTTACTTCTGCACCTCTGACAGAAGTGGAGAAGTACTTCAATGGAAAAAAATATTGAAAATAGTAATGAAAGAAGTAACACTAAATTTAGAATGGCTATGAAGAAAGTGAACTAGAAAAAACTAAATTTCTGCAGGGTATGATGAACCACAAGGTAACTTCCTAGATTCTGAAATGTTCATCCACATCAAAGTGTAGAAAGAATGTGGGGCTCTGCCATATGGCATAAAAAAGAACAGCTCATTTATATGGTAAGTCAATGTTAAAAACAATAGCTAAAAGATTTCCAGTAGAAAGAAATGTGTCAAATAAACCAACCTGGTTGCAATAATTTATATGAACCTTTCATTTTTTAAACTTTATGTTTTACTTACTATTATTAGAAATCTTATCATTATCATTTATTTTACTTGCTGTTACTTTTTCAGATATATTTTATTGCTCTTTTTTTAAATTATGAATTTTCAATTGTGTATGCCTTGTTTATGCATGAACTTCTTTTAATTGCCGTCATTTTCTTTCCAAGTTCCGTACACCCCATAGGATAATTTTATCTGGCTCTCCTGTACAAAATAACTTGAAAGAGCTCTGGTCACTGTTTGATTTCATATTTCCTGGGAAACTGGGAACACTGCCCATTTTCATGCAGCAGTTTTCAGTGCCCATAGTGCAGGGTGGATATGCAAATGCTTCAAAAATTCAGGTAATTAATAATTTATACATATTTTAAAAGAAAGTTAGCATGATTTTTAAAAGCCTTAGTTAATTCATTTTAAAGGCTTTGTATTATCTAATGCTCTTAATGCAATCATTTCCTTAATAAAGATATATAATATACAATTGCCAATACTTTTTTAAATGTAATAAGATTACATTCTGAAACTGGGAAATTTCCTTCAAAAGAGAAAAGGTTTTTCCCTGAATCATCACAAAGTGAAATTTAAATGTGATTTGAAGCCAAAATGGCATTATTTTCTGTTCAGAACAATACTACTAGTATTTGCTGTTCTGTTAGTTTGCTTATGATTGAAGTATTGTCATTGTAATCTAGAGACTTCATTTATATCATTCTTCATGTAATATTTCCTTTTATATTCCATTAATTGGGAAATTTTGCTTTTTACATGTAATATCCAAAAACTTTAAAATTTGTAGCTATCATCATTGTGAAATTCGCTTGTTAGCTATGTATTATGTGAAGCATTTTGAAAAATATATGCAGACATCTATCATTTCCATGAAGGCCTAAATATGCATTGCATGACAACTTCTTTGCCCTCCTGAGCTAAGTTGTTTAGAAACTGCTGACATTTTATAGCATCAACAGACACTGGTGATTCAAAAGAAGAAATGGCTAGAAGACCAGCTTTAGAATCAGAGAGTGTGACAACCTTTGAAAGATGTTCAAGTTGACATTGGAGTTGGGATAGGGCTATGCGTGTCACCGTAAAGTTTAGCAATGCTAATGAAGTTCCATGGAAACTAGTTCTTTCTTCCTTCCCTGCTTTTTATGCTAACAAAAGAAAACCAATATGAGACATGCCTTGTCCAAGCAAATATGTCTTTGGGCTTCACGCTTTGTTTGAGTCAGGTAGAAAAATGCTACCCACACTCAAGAGCCGAAAGTGTGTTAGTGACTAATGTCTGTTGATATATTATCATTGGCCACAGCAAGGATTCTCTAGCAAGCAGGTGTTTGAAAGTGGCATACAGGAATTTAAGTTAAGTGAGAGAAAAGTCGCTTTTTATCAAATATCTGTTGGCTAGTATTATATCCGAATTCTTATTATCCATTCCTAAACCTTGCAAAAGATTTTTTGTTTTTTAATCACCAGAGGTGCTATTAATCACAAATCCTACTTTTTTTTTTTTTTTTTTTTTTTTTTTTTTTTTTTTTTTTTAAATTTTTTTTTGTCTTGTCCATATCATTTTTCAAATGTTATCATTGTGTATTAAAGAAATAATAATATGGTAAATAAAAAATATATGACAACACAAATAAAAGGCTGTTGCCACCCAAAGTTATTGCTATATATATTTTTTTAATACAGCAAATGTAAGAAAATGTATGGCAACATTTTAATGTTTTATCCGGAATTCTAAAGGTACCGTGTGTAAAATGTTTTTAACTTCTGCCATTTGGTGAAGCATAAGATATTTAATTTTCCTTATTGATTCATTACTGCTTAATAAACTAAGTGGTATGACTACCACATCAGCAGCTAGTTATTCAAAAAGTGAAATGGACCACAAAAGGGAGATTTGAGAATAATAGCTCTTCTGGGCCCTCCAAACTGTAAATTTATCATTCAGCCTGTGGATATCGGAATAGTGTGCACTCTGAAATGCAAATATAAAGTAGAATTTTTAAAATTCCATGTTAAATTTCTTGAATAATGCCTAGACTATGAAAGAATTTTTTAAATATTTTAGCATAAAATCTGCTGTGTGAAGTATTGCAAGATCATGGGAGGATGTGCTGCCTCTAAATACTTTAAAAAGTGCTTGGCATAATTTCTGGCCATCTGCCATATTTCATGGTGAGGATGATGAAGATGATTGCTATGAATTTGAATGCTTTTGGATATCGCAAACTAGAGGTGAAATTTTCCAATTAATGGATTTTGTAAAGAAATGTGGAGAAGCAGTAATAAATATAATGATATAACAGAAGGTTTTCATTGCGATGGCAATGCTCCACTCAATTAACAGACGGCAAAATCTGTATTATGGTTCTAGATCAAGAAAATACCACTACCTATAGTGAAGAAAGTGACATGGAGGTTATGGAAAATGAAAAAATTTTGGTTGACAAGTTAGTCAGAATTCTCGACACAGCAACTTCAGGACTTGTAACTGAACAAGAAATTATGTCTGTCTATAGAATTGAAGAGAAAGTATTAGTACAAAAAATGAAGCAGTTTAAACAAAGTACATTCAAAGAATAAATAAAAAAAAAAAAAAAAAGAAAA
>KK116500.1:775583-797500 GCA_000611955.2 Stegodyphus mimosarum
AAAAAAATAAAAAATCCCAAATCCGGAATCGCCAAAGTCCCGAAGAGTCCGGATCTCAGACTTTGTACTATATTAGAAAGCAGAATATCAGCATTACTTTTTAGAAAAAGCAAGAAAACTACTGTAATTATGTTAAAATTCATTTTATTTCTCTAAGAGTTGTAAGTGAAAATACCCCACGTAAATTCTTTCAAAAATTCAGATGTGAGTTAACACTTTGTGTAATTATGTATTTTGCTGATTTTTTTTAATTTTTCAAAAGTCTTCACATTTTTATTGTCACAGAGTTGGCAAAAATGTGAGCTATAGGATCTTGCAGATCTTTTCAAATAATTATTCCAGTTAATTGACAGTATATTGCAAAAATAAGGTACGCTGAGAAAATAATATAATCTGTAAATAATTCAAGTAAATTCTAAAATGCATTTCATTTATCTCTGAATAACAGTCTGTCTGAAATAATTCAGAACTGATTGACTTTTGTAGCTAAAACATGACCATTTGTATAGGTTTGCATGACCTTCTTGGAAGCTTTGGGAAAAACTGATCCCAGAGCTTCAAAAGTGCATTTTTCAGAAGCTTTCAGTTCAAAAATCCCCAAGTTGGCAAGAAATTGATTAACTTCATCAATTTGGCTCTAAAACCTTTTATAAGGCGCGTCAATTTACCTCTATCTCACATTCTGGTTAAGCTATTCCTATAATTTAAACATTGTTGGATTCCAAATCGTGGGATATACAACACAAGAAGTAACCATTTGTACATGAAATGCTTATCTGCTACTTCAATTAGACAAAAATACACCCTACATTTTTTACCTAGGATGCAGCAAATAAACAAATAGGTTAATAAAAGCAATATGTAATATTATAACAATGCACTAGAACAGCAGTGCTATCAAATGAACTCAAATGTTTACAGAAATTTTACAATAACTGAAGAGCTGTTATAAAGTTCTGCAGAATGAAAAAAAAATTTTCCGAGAATTTCATATTCCTTTAAAAATATTACTTATTCTACTTAATTATTTCGATACATATTTTCTATGCATATTTCTTTGCTACATAATAATAAATAATATATATTTAAATTTTTGTATTCCTCTTAGTTATAGCAGTGTCTTTTATATAAATATATAAAATTTTCAATGAAGTATGCTTAATCAAATTATTAGGTTGTTATGCTTGATCAGGAAATTTGTTCCATTTGGCCAAATTTGAGAGCCTTGTAAAATTGTCAAAATCAATCAAAATCTTTTTATGCATAGGGAAAATGAAACCAGAAGGATCATATGTTAACAGTCAGTATTTAGGGACATGTACTAGGAAACATAAGAATGTTTTTAAATACTAACAAAGCTACTAAAATACTTTTGAAAAATATGTCATATGGAGTCCTGTCTTGCTGATTTTTATGTAACGGAAATGTAAGAGAGCCAGGAAGATTGTTTTGAAGCTGTTGTTGTAGCAACTGCAGAATTATAATTGTAAAAAATTTCTTGTGTTAAGATATTTTTAATAAATTTTAAATTTTTCTTACTAAATATTTATCAGAATGTTTGTAAACAATAATAATAAAATTACAAAGGAGAAAAAATTCAGATTTACATTTATTTTCTATCTGAAATTTAAAGTTTCACACCTGCAAGTCATTTTTGTTGGTATTTTGACGCTTTGTAATTTAAGTGTATTCACAGCTAAATATTAAGTTCTTAGACTGACTTTCTTTCAGATAATTCTAACATGTTTAATTAACCATTAAGTAACATTTATTTAAACTAAAAATAAAGTATGAAAACTTAAGTTTTCATAGAAAATTTACCAAATGGAACAAAACTTGAGAAATAATGACAATTTATTCTCTTTTTATTATTATTATTATTTTATGTACAGATACAAATACATGTGCTTGTATGTAAATAATTATAAACTTCTTTATTTCTTGCTACAGTTTAATACTTAATGGCATTTCAATTTTAATAAAAGTTTGTAATGTTAGAGAGAGATTATAGAAATTGTCTTCATCACAGATTATTAGAGGCTTATAGATTAGCTGCTTTCTTATGTTAATTTTCAAATGCAAAGTAAAGCTGTTCACATATAAATGTATTTATAAACAAAGCGATTATTTAATTTAAGGAAAAATTTGTAACTGAGTTTATTTATTTTTGGCAAGTGCAAATAAAAGTTAATAAAATCTACATCTTCAAATCTTTGAATAAGATTTAAATCACAGTGTAAATTAATTTGCACCATTTATGGATTTTCTAGTGCATTATTCATGTTTGCTTTTAATGCTAATGAAAATAATGCAAATATGGACTCCAAATAACTAAAATTTTGAAATCTCTGCGACAAATACAAAATTGTAATGTATTTGTAGGCTGCATAAATTTGCTTTGGAATTTGCTGTTCACCAGTTTGATAACACTGGGATAAATGAATAAGAGGCCATCATCAAGAGGGAAAATTAAGAGGCATAAATTTAATCCTTAAAAGGGAACATTATAATTATTCTTCAGAAGATGCATTAAAACCTTTTTAGCTGATATCAGAACCTAGAAAAAGTGCATTGAAAGTTAGCTATTCAAACAGTATTTACTTTTGAAACATTCAAATATTATTTAGTTGACACATTATTTAAAATTGTATTTAGGCTCATATCACAGTGCATATATTCTTAGAAATGAGCTATTATAGATTGATGAAAATATCAGTTTAATATGTAGAAAGAGCTTTTAAATCCTACATTTCTTATTGATTTTTGGAAGTAATTCATCAGTGATTAATTCCTAGTGTACAATACATAGTATGCTGAAAGAAAAACTAAATAATGAATTAATTTGTATAAATCAGTACACCTGCCGTTCATATGAGGTGTTAATTTATTTTTGTTATAGTGGAATTCATGTGTTAATATATTTTTGTTATAGCAGAATCTTACTATATATTGTTTGATTTCCTGCAAAACCACCATAGCATGCCACTCATTTATATTAAAAAACAATTTTCTGTTATTTAGGTTCAGACAGCTTACAAATGTGCCACTGTGTTGAGAGACTCAATAAAGCCATATTTGTTGCGGAGGATGAAATCCGATGTAAAAATGAGTATCAATTTACCAAATAAAAGTGAACAGGTAATAATCAAAATAGTTGAGTGTACTTAATAGTGAAATATTTGTCATGGTGTATATTTGATGATAAAATATTCCGTGATATTTTGAAGTTCATGTTTAACTCTTTGTTGCAGGTTTTATTTTGCCAGCTGACAGAAGAACAAGCGAATTTGTACAAAGCTTATATAAGTTCAAAAGAAGTGGATAGTATTTTGAATGCAAGATTGCAGGTAAAATGCTAGTGTTTTGGGGGTAGTTCTTTTGCTTTGGAATAAGAATAAATATCTGGCATACTCTTGGAAATTTGTGGATTTTGTTCATTGAAGCAAAAATGGTTCTTAGTAAACCTTATCAAGATTAACTTCAAAAATTTTTCATGGACAAGAGGGAGAGGGTAATTGGTGTTAGTCAAGACGCCTTTATTTGTGACTAGTACAAGTTTGCCATAACTTCTATCCCTATTCCATGAATCCCAGAGAAGGCATGGAGATTTGTAAGTGTAGTCTGTCTGCAATGTGAGAATATTTGAAGTACTGGTGATCCAAAAGTCCTTTTGATTGGTTTGGTGGTAGGGAAAAAGGGAGGGGAGATCCTTGGATCCATATTTCAGGTTGTTCTTCGTGAAAATAGGATGGCTGTATAATTAGTGTTGGAATTGTATTTTTTTCACCAGTGGCTTAATTCTGGTATCCCCTCCCCCCAGTTTTTCCTGTCCTGTCCGTACCCCCCTGCCGCAATCACTGTGCATCAGTGAGGAAACGTATTTATATTAATTACTGTATTTATTAAAATAAGTAACTCTGAGAAAGAAAGTTTTATGCTTTACTTGAGAATTTCTTTGAAAGAGTGGTACTGTTAGCTGTAGCCCAAGGAATTGTTAGTGATGCATTATTACCTATATGTTTTTAGATGTGGCAATGATTGCTATAGTCTGTCAAATATTGGTAGTATTGTGTGCTAAACCATCAGCACAAAATTACCATATTTACTCAGATACAAGTTCCCTCCCCTTGCATTTAGGATACATTTTTAAGAAATAAAAATGTAGGTGAATTTTCCATGATAAGCATGGTCCTTATTCATTTGTTTCTAATTAGAATGAAAGGAAAACTAGCTTTCAGATCACTGAGGTTTTAATCAGAAGTTCATTAAATTCGCGTAAAATATATGTGTATATATATATATATATTGAAAAAAGTGGATGTTGAACTTTCCCAGGACTCAGAAAAGAATTGTAGAAAGTTTGATAATAGCAATAGTAGTGATTGAGTGTATTGCAAACAAACAAACGCAGAGACAGTCTTCTTTTTATATATAGATAATAAATATAAAATTTCCCTAAATACAAGACCAGAAAAAACTATGAAGATTAGATATTGCAGTTCTTTACAAAACTGATTTTTTTTTAATTGAAAAGTGCACAGAATATGAATATTTGTGTCATTTAAAACATTTTTGCAACTGAGAGTATATGGCCAGTGGTCGCAAAAACAAAGGCTGTGTAAGGATTTTTGGGGGAACAACTGTACAATAAAGCTAGTTCTTTAATATATCATAATAAATAGAAAAGTTTTTTGAAAATTTTTCCTGCATTATAGTAGTTTTGGATCATTTTAAATATACTGAAAACTGAGTTTGTTACCTTACAGGTGTTTGTCGGGCTCATAAATTTGAGAAAAATTTGCAATCATCCTGATATATTTGATGGCGGACCTAAAATATTTAAGGATACTGATGTAAGTGCTCTGACTGAAGAGGAGCAATACGGTTATTACAAAAGGTCTGGAAAAATGATAGTTGTGGAGGCCTTGCTTCGTCTGTGGCATAAACAAGGACACAGAGTTTTATTGTTCACTCAGAGCAGACAGGTAGATTTTTTTTCTTTCCAAAAGTGTGTTAAGATATTATTAACAGATTAATTATATTTGCTAATATGATTCTTTTGCTGCTATGGTGCAAGTTGTCAAAAGATTTAAGATTTTTTATAACTATTTTATATGCTTATAATCATTATTTATTTATTATTAATTAACTATCTTCTTCTGAGTCCATTTGCTAGCTGCTATCTTTTTTAATAATGTAAGTTTTTTCACAGAATAGAATTCATATAATTCATGCATGAGTCAACTTGCAATTTTACTTGCATGAATTGAAAATGAAGAATATTTGTATTTAATTTATTTTTGTATGATTACCATATTATGAATCTAAATTAATAAAATGTTATAAAAATTAGGAATGTATTTTTAGCATTTAAAAACACACACAATACTTGTGTGAAAATTTTTTCAGCACACAAAATATAAATTAAAGACATGAGTAAATTGCAAAAGAATATTGTTGAATGCCAATTAAGAGTAAAAAAAAAATCAACCTTGAATTATTCTAAATTATTTATTAACTAGCCCCTTAATGCAAACTGAAAATGACACAAAAATCACATATTTCGAAAATATATGTGTCCATCAGTTTTTGTCATATTGGAAACGAACATTTTGTGTTTTATATTTTATAACGATTACAAAATTTTCCTAAATATAAGTATTTGGTCTGGAGAAATGTATAAAAAGTATAATTTTGTATAAAATATAGATTTCATATATTATGCAAAATTATTTTTTTAGTTTAAAAATACAGAAATATGCATAATTTAAAACAGTTTTGTAAATGGAAGTAGATATTTAGGACCAACAGTTGTGAAAATAAAGGCTGGGTAAAGACTTTTGTAGATACAGTGTATAAATGATTAAATATGTAGAATCTATACACGAAAATTGATTCCACAGTCTGTGCATTCTGGAAGATCACGTTCAGTTATTCTGACACATCTGGCTGACTTTGAAGCCATCTGGTATCGCAATAGATTTGTCAGACAGTCAGCTCACAAAATAGTCATCTTTGTAGAATTTTCTGTTCATATTAAAGATTACTTGCTCCAGCATGTGTTTTTTATGTTTATATTTGATTATGTAAATTGATGCAAAATAATGTTCATAGTTATAGTGCCATATGCTAAATAAGATATACTTTATTGGTTACACGACCATGTCTTCAAAGTTCGCAATACTTTTCCCACAGATTGTTGTGGGGCAGTAATTTTATTGTGTTACTATCTCTGATCAACCCCCCCCCCACACACATACAACCAAATCAATCTTCTCTAGAATGTTTGAATTCATTTCTTTTATCATCGTCAACAGGAAACTTCAGTAAAAATAAATTTGATTAAAATTCTTAGCAGTTGGTGGCAGATTTAAGAATAAAAGGTTTAGCTCTGGAAAGATGAAGCATTAAAAATGCAGTTTTTATAACATATTAACACCATAGGCAAAATTTTTAATTTAACAGATTACAAAATTTAAATAATAAATATATCTCTTGTAATATTCTTTGTTTAGAGAATGATATTGTTTTGAAAATGATATGTGAACTTGTTTAACTTTTAGTCTAAATTTTAAATGGTCTTTCCTTTCATAGATGATGGAAATTTTGGAAATATTTGTCAAGAGTAAAAATTATACCTATATGAAAATGGATGGAACTTCTTCGATTTCATCACGTCAGCCTGCTATCAATAAATTTAATTCTGTAAGTTTCGTACTTTGAGAAAGAATATTATTAACAAAAGCTAATTAACTCATAAAATTTGTGTTTTCAGTGTTTCAAAATATAAACATTTGTAGTAAACAAGAGAAATTTTGAACATTTGATTAATGATTTATATATATGTAATATATTTGGTGGATACTTGATGACTCTTTACTGCACATAAATAGAATGATGACTTCTTGTATTGACAAGATGTCGGTGGCATCATTAGATGCATAACTGAGAAGGAAAAAAGTGTAGATTCAACACTTAATTTATTTCTTGATAACTAATTGTTAGGACACACATTCGTCTTTACATACTGTCATTATGGGTTTGTTTACATATTGTCCCATGGTTTTCTGTAACACATCACATCTTGAGATAATAGACAAGATAATGGAGAACAAAACAATATGTGGCTAGAAAAGTGGAGCAGAAAAAAGGGCTGCAGCAGTAAGATCAGCATTTATAGATTTGGTTCCTTTGTTTACATTTTGAACTGTGATTGGATGAAAAATATCCATAATGCTACTCTTACACAATGGTATAATGCAATTTAATTGTAATATGACACACTTTAGAATAATATATTAGTAGTTTTAGAACAACTTAGTTTATTCATGCACTGGTGCCTACATTATTTATTTTATTTTCACTGTACTGAAAAGTGCTTTTGATAAATGAAAGCTTCCCTTCTCTATTCATGATTTTCTTGGTATAAAAATGTAAGAAATTTGAAAATAATATATTAAAATTAAAACTAAGAGTTACTAATTAAGTATTAATATATTTTATTTCAGAATCATATTGCAAACATTTCAGTAACTTGAATCATGCCTTGTAAAATGAATTTAAGTCAGTTTGAAGTTCTTTTGAAGTGGCTTTGCCACACAGTGTAAAGTGTTTGGGAACTCCTGGTTTTTCAAAGTTAGCTCCTAAATAAGATCGAGAGATCTAAAGTAATGAAGAGAAACTTTTTTTGAAAAATAAATTACGTAGGCATAAGCATAAATAAAAGACTGTAATATGTAAAAAATATCAATTAATTATTTCAGAAATAATGAAGCATTTATGACCATAATCAAAATTTGCAAAAATAATTAAATAAATAAATAAAATATTTATTTATTTGTTTAAATAAACATTTCTTTCATATAAGTTTTTTTAAGCTGATTCATTATTTGTGTTAATAATTTTATAAACAGACATAAATTCTTAGTCCTTCTGGTAAGATTGCCTCTAAAATTCTTATATGCCCAAGACTGAAGATGCAAATAACTGTGGGCTTCATCATGAGGCACTACTATTTCAGAATACACCTTCATACTATGGGACTTTTTCAATAAGACCCTAAATGTAGGAAATGCTGTAAGAACGAGGAAACGGCATGCCATATTATATATGAATGTGATGCCCTTGCCCTCACTCACTTGACTGCTTTAGGTATTTTTAATACTAAAGAGTTACACTTGAGCTCTATTAAGAGGTTTTTCAGATTTTATAAACAAAGTAAGCAACCCAAACAAATGGAGCTAGGAAGCATTAAGTTTGTTGCGTTTGTCACAAAATGCTATTTAGCGGAGGTGCCTGGTACCTGATAAACTCAACCTGTAGAAGAAAATTCTTATTCAGTTACAAGTTTTGTTATTTAAGTCTTGTTAATGCAGTGTCAAGAATTCTCCTTGCATTATCAGTTGAAATCTTTTCATTATCAACAACCTTTTTGTCACTTTCTTTACTATTGTTATATCTGGAAAGTACTTTAAATACTTTTATTTGAATGGTTTTAAGATAAACGAACTTCTCTCACATCCGTGCCAGACAAAAAAAAGGGGGGGAATTATATAATACTCTATAAAGCTGTGACCTTGTATTGTGAGGGGGAGTTGACTGGGATTGATCTAACTCAATTAAATCTATAAACACATATCCTTAAAGTTAATTAATATATTAAAAACTCCAATTCAAACTTGTTAATTCTGTAACCTGAAAACAAAAAGGAATAACTTGGGCATAAAATCAAGCTTATATTTTCTACAAATAATACAATACCAATTCATTTATATATTCCATAAGAATACTATCTCTTAAAAATACCCAAACATCAAGTCACCATAAACTAAACACACGATTATTTATATGACTTTCTCCGAATAGAGCAATAATTCAGTGCATTAATATACTACTTTACAAACACCAAGGAAGAAATATTCATACATATCAATCAATCAGTTCTCCATAGCATAATAAATTCACTTAGTTTATTAAATTCCTCAGTGTGATCAAATGATTTAATATCTCAATTGTAGGTGATTAGCTCGAGCTTGAGTTCTGATTTTTAAATAAGACCAAATTCCAGGGGAGCTGAATGTATCCAAACTGTTCCATTCAAACAAATGGAATGACTACAGTATACCCCAGGATAATAGCAAAAGTAATATGTGTAAGATTTAACAATAGATGCATTTATTAATTCTAGTTTATCATAAGTTAAGATGGCTGACCATACTATCCTTATAATATTTACTTAAAGGATAATAACATTACAGCATATTAAATTTGTATTGAACATACACATCAGGACATTATCTCTGAACATCAAAAAATATTAATTTTAAATCTTTGCAAACATACAAAAAAAAAAAAAAAAACACCCTTGTAACATTGAAAGACATTAATTTTAATTCTTAGCTCATTTAGTTAGCTATACATAAACATCACTGCAGGCAAGGAGGTAAATGCTACTTATATGAACAGATTTTGTATTTCCGTTAAAATAAAATTTAAAAAAAAAAAAAAAACAAGATCCTAAGGAATATCCATTAGAATAAGAGACTGCAGTGCATTTATATTTATGTAATCAGTCCTTAATTCTGGTATTACTATCCTTGTGACTGCTCGTATTGTTTGAGAGAGGACCTGCCCTCTCATCATGGCAAATACCACTTTGGAACAGTTTTTTGCTTATATTTCTTAACCAGAACCATCAACCAAGAACAATCACATTCTCAGTAGGAATAGGAAAACTAGTATTCTAAATGGGTATCAATGTCTTGGTCAATTTATACATCAGTTAGAGCCCGAAGCAGATATTCTGAGTCACTACTTCCAGAGCTGAATCCACTCCCATTCTCTTACTTTGCTAATTAAAGAACAGTTTCAAATGGAGTTTTGGTTGATCATCTTCCATGAGACATACATATGTTAAAATTTCTCCTTTAACTTGCAACTGCTAGAGAACTCAACACAACTTTTAACAGATCTCCATATCCCTCAGCTAGCTTATGCAGACAAACCTGCAGAGAGGTAAGCTGACTCCCAATTCCATCCATTTCTTTTCTTTTGAAACTTCAAGAAGATCTCTTGGCTTCATTGAGCAAAGTTCAGCATTCATCAGCTCTTCTCCCTACTAACATGGGACCAAAAGTGAGCTGATGATGCGAAAGGTCTTCGTTCATTTCTTCAATTCGTAAAATCATCAAAAAGGTTATAGTGAATGACTGCTCCCATGGCCAAAGGCTCTCAAGGAGAGGCAAAAGTCTGATATGTCTTTTTTTTTTTTCCCCATCATCTGACTCTTCAAAATCTAGACCAAATCTGAATTTTACTCTCCTGCAACCCTCTGCAAAATGTCAGTTCCCTTGCCTCTCAAAATATCATACGCTGGAAGTAAACATGAAATTTATGCCTGGCTAATGCAGCTATTAAAAACAAACTTCAGTTAGCAAAGCCTGCCATCATGATCACCCCCAGCGGGCTGTAATGTACCAGGCCTCCGCATGGTGCACCCTGGATAATGCTAAATCTGCTACAGCGTTGCCACTCTCTCTTGTCTTCTTTCTGATGATGACTTCAAAAAATAACGCAAATCGTCTTTTTAAGGGCATTCAGTGATTGAGAATTCTCCAATGGAATGCCGGTGGAATTTCTCAGGAAAAACGAACACAACTCCAGACTATCTTGGGTTCACATGACATTGATGTTTTCATGATAGTTAAAGCAAACCTTGAATATAGTGATTTAACTGAATACAAATTCCCTGGTTTTTACTTGAAATTATTACCTAAAGGATGGGATGGGAGGCATAATCCTAGTGGTATTTTAGTTGGCATTAAGAACACTTTAACTTCTACATTTGAAATTATTAGTAACCTTTCATCCGATAATGGAGCTGAGATAGTTCTCGAGTCGATGTTTGGATTTCTCAGAACCATTTTAAAAATTTTAACTGTTACAGCCCACCAGGCCATTCTCAGTTGAATTTTGATAACATTCAATTTTCTAATAAAACTATTTTATGTGGGTGTACACTGGAATTATAGAAACACAAAAAGTGCAGGAAGAGCTATAGAGGAGCTCTTGGATTCCAATACTCTCGAACTGATCTACAGAAATCCTGACACTCCTACTTACCTTCACTATAATGGAAGTTGTACTAACCCTGATTTAACTTTGGCTTCAGGTGACTTAGCAGATGAGGCAAACAAAGAAATAATTTATAATCCCAGCTCTGGCCATCATATTATTGTCACTTCATTTCAAATGAAGGGGAAAATATCTAAACAACAGTATTATTTTAAAAACAGGTGGAATTTTAGGAATGCCAATTGGAAGGATTACTGAGATGAATTGGAGATTCTCTTTACTAAATCAACAAAATATAGAAAAACAAATGTAGATTCCTCTTTGTCGTATTTTTGCAAGACCATTTCAACAGTGGCTAAATGTTGGATACCTAGAGATGAACGACACAACTACAAACCCTTCTGGAACGATCAAGTTACTCTGTTAAGGGAACAGTCAGTTCAAGCCCGTACTAATGCTGAAAATTCTAACAACCCGGAAGATGTCAGAAACTAGAGAAAGAGTATTGCAGTTCCCTGTAAAGAAATTATTTTAGTAAAGTGCAAGAGTTTAAATATTTTTATAAATAATATTGACTACTGTAAAGATGGTGGTAAAGTTTTTAAATTTGTAAATAAATTGAAATGTGATGACCCCCTTTCCTCAAGGGTACCAATAATTTTTAAAGTAAAGGCTTTAAAATTTGACAAGGATATTTCTAACGCATTTATGAATTTTTATGCTTCTAATCATTGTTTGAGTGGTGAACTTAAGAGAGATCAAAAGCTGATGAAGAAATTGATCACGGACTTCCATGAGACTTTGGGATTTGGACAGGAGATTTTTAATACAGATTTTCACATTTTAGAATTAGAAGAAACTATTAATTTCTTAAAGATAGGAAAAAGTCCAGGCCCAGATAATATACATCTAGAGTTTATTAAACATCTAGAATATAATGCTCAAATGTTCCTTCTGTCTATTTATAATCATAGTTGGAACTCTTATGTACCCACCATATGGAAAAAAACCATTATTATCCCTATTTTAAAAAAGGATAAACTTGCAGATAATATTAATAGCTATCGACCTATTACATTGACTAGTGTTTTGTCAAAGATTATGGAAAACATGATAGTCTGTAGACTAACTTGGTTTCTGTAGAATAACAGTCTCTTGTCTCCTAAACAAGCTGGATTCAGACAATATCATTCCACTGTCCAGCAGGTGTCTTATAGAGAATCGCTTGTCTGTCCTGGTAACATTCATAGACTTTAAATCAGCTTATGATAAAGTATGGAAACTACGTACTATTCAGAAATTACACAACTTGGGAATAAATGGCAGGATGTTTGTATGGATTAAGAATTTCATATCGCAGCATTTTTCTGGTGTTAGATATGGCTGTAACATTTCTAGATTCAAACAGACTGCAACTGTCCTCCCACAGGGAACAGTCATCAGCCCAATTCTTTTTAATATTTTTATTAATGATTTACCGAAGACTCTGTCACCATAGGTGGATTCTGCCCTTTTAGCCGATGATATGGTATCTCGAGTAGTGCTTCTAAAAAGAAGCAGGATGGTTTAAATGAGATTCATAATGGTGCCCTGAAAGAGTTGGAATATTGGTGTCAAAAAAATGGTATGAGAGTAAATCAGGATAATAGCATGTGTCAGTTCTTCACTCTGAGCAGATAGATTTTTACCGCGAAGCTGACATATAAGGGTGTAGATGTTTAACATAACGATTTAACAAAATATTTGGGTTGCATCCTCAATCCACACTTAAATTGGAGGAAACATGCAGAACATTTGAAAAATAAAGCTATAAGAAAACTTTCTTTCTTAAAAAGTTTGGCTGACTCAATGAGGGGCTGTGACAGAGAGACATTGATGACTACTTACAAATTATTGGTCATTGTAGCGAGATCCTCATCACAGCTTCAGAGAATGTAGTCCAGATCCTCGAAGTCTTCCAGAACCAAACGTTACCCATAATTACTGGGACAGTGAGGTCTACTCCTATTCTTGCAATGCACCTTTTAACAGTTTGGCACCTGTTCATGATCCTATTATGCCAGAAGCTGTTGCATTTGCCCAACAATCCTTTTTGGAGGAATTATAAGGAAATTTCTGGAATCTTAAAACACAAGTTGGCTTTATACAGGCTGCGCAGTTGGAGTTGAGTCAAAATTATGTAATTTTAGCTCCTACTTATTGTCCCTTGAATTTGAATATAAATCTTGATCTTGAGTTGTTAAAAACGAAATGAGCAATTCACAATTAAGAGCTATTGCATGGAAATTATTGGGGTTCGCTATCCTCAATGAGTTGTAGCATGTTTACACTGACGGCTCTATGTTAGCACATGCAGTGTTGGAGAAGGTATCTTTAGCTTTTCAGTTTTTACTTACCAATGGCACCTCTTAGTACTGCCTTTGATGGTGAAATCTAGTTTATTGCTGTAGCTATTCAACAACTGTCGATTCATAGCCACTCTTTTGTAAAGGCAGTCATATTCCAAAAGTACGCTTCAAGCTCTTCTGAATAATCAAAATAGTTCCCAAAGAATCTTAGACTGTAGGCCTTTGCTTAAGGCAATGACACACAGAATTTCTTTCCAGTGGATTCCAGCCCATTGTGGAATTATGGGAAATGAAAAAGCTGATACTTTGGCTAAGAAAAGAACTTTCATAATGCAATGCATTAATCGAACGCTTTCATTTCATATGACTAAATTGTTCATTAACCTGACTCTTAAAAAAATTCTTAAACAGGATATGATTCAACATGCTATGGATAAGAGTTGGAGGATTCTTCGGGAGACAACTTTAAGTTTTCCAAGTAAGACAGCAGTAGCTCTATTTAGTCTGACCGGACATGACTGTTTGCTAGGCCACCTCTACAGAATTTGTGTGGTGGATTCCCCAAATTGTATTTTGTGTGACTCCTATCAGCCTGTGATTTTTGAACATTTAAATTATTGTATTGTGCTTTTTCAGTATGAGGGCATTATTAAAACGTACTGGGGAGCCCGTGAACTAATGTTTGGCATTTATAAAATAAATAAAAATGATCACCCCCAGCAATGAGTTATCAAACATGTGGGAAAAAAAATTCGATCCCTTATCTTTCGAAGCGGAAAACTTATTTTCCATCTTTTTTAATTGTGTGAGAAAAATTTGTCGTTTTTTTCTTTGGTCACTAGTAATTGGGGGAAAAAAATACCTTTGCACACCCAGTAACAGAGTCTGCCATGGGTCTTCTGTTCTCAAAAACACAAGAAGCTGAAATAATTTTGGAAACTGAAGCTTTCCCATTTCAAACCAACCAAAGGTGATACAAAGAAATCACACTGATTATTGCAGCCACTAACTCTTTCCTTTAATAACCCCTCTTTCTCTTCCTCCAGAACAAATTTCAGAAAAACACTCCCTGCTGTCTCCCAATTCCAATAGTGAAAATGCTAACAAAAGAACTGAAAATAATGTAACAAAGGCTTTGAAACTGCATTGCTAACCTAGTTGAAACATTTCAATTAAATGAAACCAAAATATGCAGTTAATTTAAATTTGCGAGACAACATTATCAATAGTGATATTTTCCCTATTAAAAACCATATTGCAGATTTCATTGTAGTGTGGTTTTAAATTCAAAATTCAAATTTTAATTATGATAAAACAGCTGTAAATAATAATAACCTGAAAAAATAGTATGCAAATCTAATTGGAAAGTTAAGGAAGAGGGCAATTTGATATGTTAACTTTCTTAAGTTTCTCAGAATCTAATTCTTTCTTTATTCCCCACTGTTATGCCAATAAAAGAAAACTAGTTTTAAAAACATCCCCCTCCAAATAAGTATGCCTTGGAGTTTCACTGTCAAGAGTTTTACCTTTTTCTAGGTACTCTCTGTGGATAATACCACGGCCATCTCTCCAGATACAAAGCATGATCTTTTTGTTAGCCAAATTGCACTTTGTGATGCTGCAGACCGGCTCACAGGGTGCAGACCTACCTCCTTCTCGGCCTGTGTTGTTGAAGTAAATCCACTTTGCGTCACAAGTGACTGTTCAGAATTTTGTCCTTGTGTTGATATTCCAGCAGATTAGTGCAGGCCTGAACACATCTGTCCTTATCTCCTTGAGTCAGCTCATGCACCACCCAGCGACTGAACTTGTACATCAAGTTTATGCAATGCATAGTGGGACTAATGGACTTGATACTTAACAGCTAACTCCTTAGCAAGCTCTCGAGTGGTTGCATGCTGATCTTCCACAAGTTCTAACAGGCAGGCCTCATCAACATTAGTAGGCCAGCCAGAGCACTCTGCTTCTTGAATATCATAGTCCTTGATTTTGAACTTTCAGTACCAAACCTTCATAATGTCATATGACACAGCATTAGTGCTTAACCTTTTCACGACGGGGCGCCTTTGTTTAAGACACGCGCTCAGGACGAAGCGGAAGTGAAAGGAATTATGCTACAGGACGGGGGTTTTGCTCCACTAGGCTTAAGTTTTAAAAAAAAATCGGAAATAATTAAGTCCTACCACCGTAATTTTTGGTAGTATTTTAGATTATTACGTAATCTGTCTTATAGCATTCAAACTAGACTTTAATAATGTTTTTCCTTCAATTTATAAGAAAATATATAAAAAAAAGTTTGCTTACCTTGAGAAATAATTTTTGAAATTGCTATTCCAATTATTCCAAAATTTTAATTGATAAAACACATTAATATACTTTCACATTAATAAAAAAATATACGACAAGGGCTATTTACAAAAAGAAATAATAAAATTTAAAATGAAGACTGAGTGTGGGAAATCTCGAAGCAGGGAGAAACGCAAAGTCCTACGTTGCATGATTTGCAAGCATAAAATGTTTGTTGTGTTTTTCTTTCTTTCAGCACGGTTTGTGAACAAACAATGCACTTTCTGTGGCTTTTTTCTCCCTTTTTGTTCAGATTAAGTGTAGGAAAATGCCTACCAGATAATCGGATAGCCGCTGGTACAGATCTTACTGTAAACTGCTTTTCGTCTCTATAATTTTCATAGTTCTCTAAAATTTGCTCAATTAATTTCATCTTCAATTGGAGAAGTGGCATTTTAGTGCCGTGCTTTTTGTCATACAGAATGTGGGAATTCAATATGGTTATATCCATAAGCCCAAAGAATAATTTTTTGTACCGTTTCACCGATTTTCTAAAACTTGAATGGTGTGTCATAACTCCGTCTCCAATGTCTACATCACCCATGTTTTTGTTATAATCAATAATACACCTAGGTTTTAAAATGTCTTCTCCAGTAACTCTACCTTTTCTGCCAGATTTAGCCATTTCTTCCACACATAACCGGATACTGATTCGCATAATTTATATATTTTTATGCCGTAGCACAATCTTTTCGATGGAACACATTGACGAAAGCCAAGGCGTCCTTTCCAAGCAAAAAGCGATTCATCAATACAAATATTTTCCTCGGGCATGTAGTTCCTTTTAAACTTATTTTTCAGGTTTTCAACAATTAATCCGAGTTTTTTCAACTTTTTAGCATCCTTGTTTGAGGTGAAATGCAAAAATTTTAAAATGTTGAGAAAAACATCTCTAGGCATAACTTTGTTGAAAAACGGAGTAGCAAATATCTCATTTGTAGTAAAATACATTTTCAAATTAGGCTTCTTGATAATGCCCATCAGTATTATCATTGCAAAAAACACTTTTATGTTTTCAATACTTAGATTTGAAAATCTGGCTGATTTAGAAGTTGATGGGACACTTCTTTGAGCGCTTTCTGCAAAACTGTTTGTTTCTTTAACAATCAAATTTAAAAGATCATTATCAAAGAAAATATTGAAGAAATCAATTTCTTTTTCTGCATGATCTACAGAATTTGTTCCTGGTATTCCAGTAAATGTATAAGGATGCAATTCCTCAAGCTCTCGAGTCCAAGATGAAGTATCTTCAGTCGAACTTTTACGGGATGTGGAAGGCAGGCATTCAGCCAGCTCAGTCTCTGACAAAAAGTCCGTGTCAGAATCGTTAGAAATATCACTTTCTAACTCTTTAGCAAATGAATCATCACTCTCATCTATATCGCTAGTTGGTTCATTTACCATACGAGTATATTCATCCTCTGATAAATAACGCTTCCTTGCCATAATAATCTAGAGTGAAGGCTTTCCGAAATAACAAGAGTCTAGTCTAGTCGGAAACGCTATTGCCGGGATACCACATCATATGAAGTGCGCAAAATATATCAAAAAGCAATACAAACTGTAACAAAACTGATGCTGAAACCCTAAAAGAACCCACATAGTAGCAAAAACAAACAAAAAAAAAAAGTGTTCAGATAGCTATCAGAAGCGAGAATGCTTATATCACGTGGAAAGTTAAAGAGCCGAGCTGCGTTTGTTTACATTACGATTTCCCCCCTCCCCAGCCACAGCTGACAAGCAAAATGCATAAAACAGACTGAATATAAACAATCTGAAGGTCAGAATACTAAAACTACGTCCAGTTTAAATGTAATGGACACAGAGTGCCATCTAGTGGCTATTAAAAATTGTTTCAGCTTAAAATGCATATCTGCACTGCCTGTTCACTAGGCCAGTTCTCCACGAGTGCACGGGTGAACCGCCCGGCCCTCACATGCGTCCGTACGAAATGCATATATGATTCGCCCGTCGCGAAGAGGTTAAAGCTGTACACATGATTTGGTGACATTCCATAGCTGTCATTTTGCAACAGAACTAAGGAAAATGATGGTTTTAATCTGGTAGCATGATAGTTCCATTTCAGACACATCTTGTACTTAATGATAACAGTACTTTTTTTACAAATTTCACACAATGTCCTAAACACAATGTGTTGCTCTAAAGCAAGTCTGTTACTTTCAAATAGTAAAAACCATTTGACAAAATATGATTATACAAACTGTTTGCGCTGACGATATTTGCAGTGGTGAGGAAACTCGTTAAAACTGGATATTTATTGATCTGATTTAATTCTGAAATTTTTAGATTTATTAATAAAGTAGTTTATCAGCTGCAGTTTATTAGTAAAAAAATTTACATTAAACCTTTTTCTGATATAAGATTTAATTGAGAATTCAGACTTGTGGGATTAATTGAAAACAATGACATTTTAAATTTCTTCAAGAATTGTTGCAATGGGAAATCAATGAAAAGTTATATAGATTATTAAAAAAAATAAGCACCAAGGTATCCAGTAATTTCTTAGATTAGCATTTAAAACTTCTATTTATAAAAGCAGTGGAGCGTGCTGAAATTTATTATTATACTGTCTCATGTTTTCTCCTCCATATATTTTATGAGACGATTGAATTTTTCTGTTAATCATAATTATTATTTTATTTCATATTATTAATCAAGATTGCTTCCATAATTTCAAAAATAATAATTTTTGAGGATTCCTAGATTTCCACGTAATTTTTAATTTGCGTAATTTTCCCCCCTATTTAGAATCCCAGCATATTCGTTTTTTTGCTCACAACTCGTGTGGGAGGACTCGGTGTCAACCTGACTGGTGCTGACAGGGTTATAATTTATGATCCAGACTGGAACCCAAGCACTGATGCTCAAGCTCGGGAACGAGCATGGAGAATAGGGCAAGAAAAGCAAGTGACGATTTATCGTCTTCTGACTGCTGGAACTATTGAAGAAAAAATTTATCACAGGTTTGTGACCTGAATATTTTAGATGTCTTAATGATGCATTTTTTCCCTATGTCCTAATTTATGCAATAAATTTAGCATATTACTTTTGTCAATAAAATTCCAAAATTGTTGATATGAAATGTATTATATCGGAACTCACTGTAATGACTTGAATGAAGAGAACAAAAGTTCAGGTTGCTGTATCTGATTTGATTTAAAAAAAAAGATTGGATCATCTCACAAGATAGTACAAAAATTGATTGAGGAATCACACAAAAGATTGATTAGCTTTGTCACATCTGCCAAAAGTTGTTAATCATAACGTAAATATAAAAAAAGTATTAAAAGTTCATCACAATTGTTATTACATGCAATTATGAAATTTCTTTTTCATTGTTTTTCAGTTTTGCTGTAGATTAATAATTTAATGCAGGAAATTACATAGCTTAAAAACCACGATGTAGACCCATTCTTCTAGTTATGCATTTCCATCTAAAATGCACACTTACAACTATGAATAAGCATTAGCCTTGAACAATTTGCTGTCTGATAGCCGAATAAAAGAACTTGGGTGAAATCAAAGAAGTGATTCAAGCTCTTTTTTTCATTAGATGAAGTTTTTTTGAATTAATGAATAACACAATAGGATCTCCTAGGGTATGCTTATTGTGTGCCTTACTTTTCCAAGAACTGAGTGCTGTGCCTACCTCATGCAATCTTTTGTTTAGGACACAGAGAAAAGTGGGAGTAAAGAAAAAATAACAGTAAACTAAAAGTGCTTTTGTTATTCTAATAGTTTAAATGGTGTAAATTTAAAGATTAGTAATTTTTCATTTAAAAAATGTAGAAATTCTGGGAAAATTTTTGAAAATACAAAAAAAAAATAATAATAATAATAATTTAAATCCAAGATATACACAGAGTTTATGTGCAATGTATGTACACTGTGGAAAAAAAAAATAAAATAAAGGGGGGGCCAGTTTTTTGTACTGGGTCAATTGATGAAATTCAAATTGAGTTTTTCATGTCTCAAAAGCATGGCTTAGGATATATATTAGATTTATATATAGCATTATTATATGTAGGCATTCTACACTGATTATCAAAATTAGAGGATAACGATAAAAAATTAAAAAATGTGCTCACTAATTTAATGTTGCAACCAATGTTCAATGCTGTAATTATTTATGTTAATTAAATGCAGTTGAATGCAAAATTGGACTTCCATGCATATGTTAGTGCTGGAAAATATGCAAATTTGGTAATTGACTGTGTGATGTGCAATGGCCATATGTTGGAATTCTGGTCTATAGTATTTTTTGAAGAGAATGCGATTTCTGAGAGTGATTAGTATTCAGTAGTTATGGTTCTAAGGTATCATTTAAGTGAAGGTCAAAAGTGGTGAATAATTAGCAGAATTGAGGTATGTCAAGCTCAAATGGAGGTCTTCCAAGATTTGAATATCCCTCAAAGTGTCATTTCAAGAGTTGGGAGATGCGTTTTAAAAGCTGCATCAGTTGATAGACAACCTGGTGAAGAGCGACCAAGAACAACAACTGCATCAGAAGAATGTTTTCTCTTGTTGTCAGCTCAAATAAACCATGAAGCAACTACAAGCGATTTGGTTTTAGACCTCCAGGCTGCCACAGGAACTTGAATTAGCCATTCTTCTGCTCATTGAAGGCTTAATGAGGCTGGACTGTATGCGAGAAAACCAGTGGTCTGTGTCACATTCCAACTTACAGAGGGGCCTGTTTAAACTGGTGCTGTCATCATGTTCAATGAAGCCAAGCTGACTGGACCTGAGTATTATTTACTTACAAGTTCAGATACAGTCTGAACAGTGATCCTAGTTGTGTTTTGACCTGTATAGAGGAAGGAACATGTAACTTGCCTTCCCTTATCCATGAAATATCCCGTTTCCACAACTGCAGTGTAATGCTTTGGGGAGGAATCATGACAAATGGTTGTACTGAGCTGCATAACTTTCAAGGAGGTTCTTTAACCACTCGGAAATATCTGGATGAGGTATTGGAACTCTAAGTTAGACTGTTTAGGAGTGCTGTTGGCTCAGGGTTTTGGCTAATGGATTACAGTGCTTGGCCTCATCGAGCATGTGTGGTGTCAGAATACTTGCAAACAGAAGATATTACTCGAGTGGATTGGCTACTTTACTCACCTGATTGGTATGCCTTAGGGTGCTGAATTTCAACACGCCAAATTCCTCCTTGGACTCTTCAGGAGCTGAAATGTGCACTTTTAGGAGTAGCATACAATTCCACAAGACCTGATCAACACTTTGTTAAAGTCTATGAATTCAGGATGTGAAGTATGCATATCTGCCCTAGGTGACGATACACCATACTAAAGAAAAAAAATTTTCCTCGAGAGGTGATTTAATTTTTCCATCATTTTCCAATTTCCATAAATTTGGTTTTAATTTCAAAATTTTGGAAGTAACCAATTGTCAAACATTGTAATTTATGCTAACTAATGCTTTTGTATGAATTTCTATTAATAATGTTTCATTAAGTATCAATTACGTTTTATTTCTGTCCTTATCTTTAAATTTTGATGACCAGTGTAAATATTGGTATAAAATGCCAAATAATTTCTAACATTGCTGTAATACTCTAATTAGGATAAGTTAATATACTTTATTGAATAATTATGCTTAAGATTATCAAAGTTTTATGATCATGCCTTCTATTTAGTGTATGTTTGGTCATTCAGCTTTTCAGTTTCATGATTAAATGCATTGGAATCTTCATGTTGTACTTGAATTATGTAGACAAAAATATATATTGATTACATTTTTACTAAATACTTGATGTGATATTCAGATTATAGTACAGAATGGTGAAAAACATGGCAATAATCTGTTACATTGAACAATTAGTTGTTTGTATAGAAGTTGTTACAATTCATGTTACACTTTTATGAGACATCTTATGTTTTGTAAATCTACAAATTATTTAATTAAACAAATGTTAAATTATTTGGAATATTAAAAGAGTTTTTAAAGGCAGTCTTTCAGAAAATATTTTCTGATATGAATTTTTTATAAAGTATTAACTAATGAAATCTTTCAGAAAGAAAGTAAAATTTTTGCAAAAATTTAAATCTTGTTTAACCTTTTAATGCTGAGAAAAAGCATCTTACCTAAGCAAAGAATACTAGGCCAACT
>KK116500.1:797553-820252 GCA_000611955.2 Stegodyphus mimosarum
ATTTACGAAATCCAAAAGCAGCATGTTACAAAATAGAGAATGAATATAGTAATGCCAATTTTATTTCAATATTTGTTGAAACTCATATGAATAACATCAATATAAAATGTTATTAAAATAGAAATTAGTTTCTCTTCTACAAACAATATTTGCACATAAGAGTAATCATTGTTTGAGCACAGCTTTATGTAGATCACGTAGTATGAAGTAGCGGGTAATTCAAAATGAATATAGCGGTTATAAATGGCTGTAACTATTTAATGGAAAAGAATTTATCAATAAGAGTAACACAGAATGTAGACAAAACTACAAAATTTCTTTACATAAGGTGCAGGTGCAGTGGAGCATGCGAGTTGAAACTTCACAACTGTAAGAAACCCGTACATTGCGGGTGTCTCATTAGTAAAATTGGCAAGTCCTGTGCAGAAAGCATTCTGCGTGTTGGAATTGAAAAATGTCACTCTGTAATAACAGTGCAGGGAAGATTTCATCAGTGTTACAAACAAGAACCTCCAAATGCCAACAACATACACAGATGGCATCAAATGTTTAAAGAAACAGGATGTCTGTGCAAAAGGAAAAGTAGAGGAAGGCCATATGTTTCAGCAGATAACATAGAAAGAAAGAAGCCTGCGGAAATCCACGTAATAGGGAGTTACAAATGCCACAAAAAACGCTATGGTGTGTTCTCAGAAAGAGGTTGTAAATGAAACCATACATCAATCAATTTGTGCAGCAATTGAAACAGGAAGACTACGGCAAACATATGAATTACGCTACGTTTATGCATGAAACAATGGCTGATTGTCTCATTTTTAGCGATGAATCAACCTTCCACATAAGTGGGAGTGTTAACTGGTACAACAGTTGAATATGGGGTACGGAGAAGCCTTCCACTGTAACTGAACATGAAAAAAATGCGGCTCAGTGAAAGTTAATGTGTTCTGTGCGATTTCATCACGTAAATTGTACAGTCCTTTTTTCTTTAGTGAGCGTGTGAAGTGTGACATCAAATGTTTACCTAGACATGCTTGACTTATGGTTAATGCCACAGGTAGACTCTGATTGCACTGATTACATCTTTCAACAAGATGGAGCACCCCCACTTTGTAGTATGGAGGTTCGCACATTTTTAAATTAACATCTTTCAAAGCGTTGGATCGGTCGAAGTGGAGCTGCAAACATTGTCTTCTCTTGGCCACCAAGATCTCCGTACTTGACACCCTGCGTTTTTTTCTATGGGGTTATGCGAAAGACAAGGTGTTTGTGCCTCCCGTGGCCCAAACAATTGAACTCAAAGTACGCATTTGTGATGCACTTGCGTCGGTGACTGAACGAATGCTTCAGAATGTATGGCGTGAAATGGACTACTGCCTAGATGTTGTCTGTGTGGCCAAGGGAAGTCACATAGAACATCTATGATATATGTATATAAAATTTTGAAGTTCTCTCTATATTATGTGTTAATCTTGAAGATAAATTCATTTTCAATAAATAGTTATTTGTAATTGCTATATTCATGATTTACCCTGTATAAATGTTGTATTTTCAGTCATTTCTAACAAAATAACTAATATCAAAACTTAAATCTAAAAAATAATTCCATGATGTATGGGAAGTGTCAGATGTATCTGCTACAAAACAAGCAATTTGTATAGCTAGTGTTAATGTTACTGAAAAATGTTAGTATTATTATATATTTAGTTATTTGGCTGTTGAAAATATGTAATATTTACTTATTATTACTTACACAAATAATTTATTTAGCATTGATTCTTACTTAGACCATTTATTTTTATAAATTTTTTTAAATTTCTTTTGAGATAGTGTTCTTTCGCAAGGCAAATAGTAAGGTGCCATTGGATATACAACACTATATCATCACTGGCGCTTTTCACAAGTGTTGTGGATGAGGATATACTGTCATTCAGCACTAAAAGGATTAATAATATTAAAATTACAAAAGTCATGTATTTTTTGTTTTATTTACAATTTTTGTAAAATATTTGAAATAGCTGCTAAAAATTTAAATCCATGTAATTAAAAAAATGGGCTCTATATTTTAATTGCATTTCGAATTAATTTTGTGCAGTCATGCCTGTTTAGCTTTCTGTGATTCCTTTATATAAACAAATATATGTATCCATACCTAATTTTCTTTTTTCAAATTTATTATTCCCTTTATTTGGACAAATATAATATTAATGCATTTTTTTAAATAATTTCCCCCTTCAAATTATCTCTTCTTATTTAGACAAATATGCATATTCTCTTAGGCAAATTTTCAAGCAGTTTGTCACAAACAGAGTTCTAAAAGATCCAAGGCAAAGACGTTTCTTCAAGAGCAATGACTTGTATGAACTTTTCACATTTAATGAAGTAGGTCCACAGGGAACTGAAACAAGTGCTATTTTTGCTGGTACCGGATCTGAAGTTAAAATTTCAAAAAAATCACATAAACGGGCACCAGAAACTGGGAAGGAGTCTGCGGTTCAAGTCACAAAGGAAGGAAAAGGTGCGGTTTCATTCAGTCCTGAAAAACTAGAGCAAATGAAGCAGTTAGCCAAAAAATTAAGTTTGGAACTAACCAAGAAAAATTCAAGCAGCGAAAAAGTTATTAATCCGTCTGCAGACCAAGACACAGGCCAGACTTCCCAGATTTCTGTTGCAGAAAATCTGTCCACAAAACAGGATACCAGGCAGACTTCCCATATTTTTGTTGTAGAAAGGAAAAATACAGATAAAAAATGTATATCCAAAGAAAAAATGGCCAAGAAGCGAAGAAAAAGAAAACCTGCTAGTAAGTGAATATTTAGTATTCTCCCCAGTTATTATTAGATTCATTAATTAGCTGAGCTTATTTTATTTATTTATTATTAATTTAGGTAGACTTATTAGGCAAAGTAAAGCTAAAAGATAAAGTTAAAATTTAAAAGAAAAATTTTATGCATTTCACAAGGCAGTGATAGGGGTTCTTCTTCAATATTCAGAAATGTAGCACTTAAATAGAAGATGTAATTTAATAGTAAAGGAAACAAATTGCCATACCTTTTGAGCAAAATAGAACTGAAAGAACTAAAAAAGTATTAAAGAGTCAACATTTAGTGACTAAAGGACCAGAATTAAAATAGTAGTTAGTAGAAAATTTTATCTCATGGAGAAATGATATGAGTTCATGAAGGAGCAAAAGTATTCTGCATAGTTTAGCTGAAAGTGCATCATTTAAATATGATAAATAATAATAATAAAGTATGTCGGAGATATATTCAGCAAAATAAGAACTAAAGAATTTGGGGAAAAAAACTCCTGCTAACCTCCTTTTTTGTCTTTTTAGCTTTATTATTAAGCTTTGTTTTCTTCACACGTGCGCAGTATAAAATTCAACAGCAAAATCACAAAAATGTTAATAGCAACGTATGTTTAGAATTGCCAGTGCAGTGTTGGCATGCATTTTTCTTTTTGTTTTTTCAGTCTTTCCTGAGGTCATCATATCAGTATTCAGTTTTCTTAGTGAGATGGCTTCAGAACTTTTATTATTATTATTATTATCAACATTTTACCCATTAACTTTATATATTAAATATTATATTCTTTGCACTTATGCCGCATAAAATTCAGTTCAACAGCAAAATCATAAAATATTTAAAAACAGCATATCTTTAGAATTTTCGGTAGGCAGTCTCGTGCACTGGAGATAAAAGTGTTTTATTCCATATAGTGATGCCACTGTTTGTTTTCAAATTGTTGAGTTTGTTACTAAAAAATCATTAAAGTTTTACAAAATGTGAAATAATAAGGAAAAAATATATAGCATCATTCTGTGAAAATATTCAATATTTTTAATTAGATAGGTAATAAATGCATTTTTATTATTTAAACAATCTGATTCAAAAGTAAGAAACAAATATCCTTAAGAACTGCATCTATTGTTTTCAAATAGCTTAGTTTGTTAATCCACAACATACAAATTCAGTTTGAAATAAAAGGGTTTTTTCAAATGGTTATTTGATGCAAAACCCCATTTTGAGACTAACGGCCCTTTTTGGGTTAAAAATAGTTGGTGTTTGGAGAAAATGAATGGGAATTAAAACTTGTAGACATTCAGCTGGAGAGGTTCCCCCCCCCCGGGAGAGGGGGTATAATTCAAGGGGAAAATTTAAGAGACTTCAAGTAATGAGTAATGGAAGATTTATTAATTTATTCTTTCATTTTGGTTAAATTTCATATTTCTAACAATTCTTCAACTTTGTTTAGAATATTTGTAACATTTGAAGAGAAACCATGTCAGTTAATCTAGTTTTAAATGTTGCCGAATTTTAAAAATCCATGTTGATTCTTTTATGTATGCATGTAGGATTTACACTCTACTTGAAAACTAGGGAAATGAAAAATAATCAGTTGAAGATCAGGATTCTCATCCAGGAGAGGAATTTCTTAGCATAGGGGGAGAAAGCTGTCAGCTTTTTATATATCTGTTAAGTGCACTACCCAACATTGAAAATAAATATCAAGAAGGAGTGGCTAGAAAGTGATGAAACTCGACAAACAGAGAGAGATAGCAACGAACAATAAGTGATCATTATTTTAAAATGATATGCATAATACAGAGTGAGAACAGTGTCGGCTCAGTAGGTTGTAGGACCACCTTATATGACGATACATGAAGCAACACATCTAGGTACAGAGTCAGTGAGACTACAGATGGCCCTTCATTCCCTGTCAACCATATACCACAGTTCATCTTCTAAATGTGGCAATGGCAGGGTCTGAAAACGGCATCCAATCACATCCCAAATGTGTTCGAATGGTGAGAGATCAAGCGAGAATATAAGGCCAGGGAAGCATTTGTACACCTTGCAAAGCACATTGGCTGATGCAAACAGTGTGTGGTCGGGTGTTATCCTGCTGATAAAGGGCACTGAGCACTCCTTGAAGGTAGGGGATTGTCACCAGCCGCAGCACATCATCCATGTATCATTGAGTCGTCATAGTGCCCTGAATACTAATTATAGCTGACGTGGAATTGTACGCAATTGCACCCCAAACCATGATGCCGCGTTCCACAGTTGCTGCCAGATTGGACCTGTCTCTACGTCAGCGACACACTGGTACGCAGTATAAATCGAGAAACAGAAGCTTGACTCATCTATAAAGATGATCCTATGCCATTTTGTCATCCACATCGCTCGAGCCCAGTACCATTGCAGACATTGATGTTTATGATGTGGGGTGAATGGCTGTCCTCTTGACGGACATCATGAGTGCAGGCCACTGGCCACCAGTAGACACAAAATTGTTCTAGTCGATATGGGAACATCTAGGGTGTCGTGAACATGCTGCGGAATGGAGGATGTATTGATTCATGCATGCTGACGTCGCTCTGGCTGCACCAACATTCCTTGAACTTGCCATATTTCTTTGTTCCAACCATCGTCACCAGAGCCAGTGCACTGTGGATACGTTCAAGTGTATATCAGCTGATATTTGCCATATGGACCAACCTGTCTTTCTCAGTCCTATCAGCATGCTCCTCATAAAATGGTCTGTTTGCTGGAACTGCCTCCGTCGATGACGGCGTCGCATTCTCCGCTATTACATGCATCCCCTGAGACAATTTCCGCAATGATTTCCTTAATAGAAATAACAGCATGAAAACTGAACATTCTACAGGTTCCTTCCCTTACATCTACTTCAAGATGCACTGGAGAACTGCACATGTCACATCATTCGCATAACTCAGTGACGTGCATCTACCCTGAAATTTCCATAATTTTTGGACCACTTCTTGGTGTTGCATTTTCAATGTTGTGTAGTGTATTTAGTTATCATTTGTGAATAGAAAATATAACTTTTATTCAAGTTTTGGTATTTATGAACATTTTCTGTGTTTTTTATTGTTTAATTTATTAACAAATTAAAAATGATATAAATTTAAATAAATTTATGGTGAAGGAGGTGCATGGGACTAAAAAGATTGAGAACCACTGATACAGGCCTTTTTCAAAAATGTCAGGGAAGATTTAAACTTCCCCTCCCCCCTCGCAGTGGCGGGCACTTGCCTATAATGGCGTTGGCCACTCCTAAGGGCAGAAGTGGTAGCCATTTAATTGTGGAGGCACCTAATAGTCAGCCACCACTACCTCCTGTGAAGGGACAGACAGTTTTACATCCATGCCTTCTCCGAGATTTGAACCCGGGCCCTTTGGTATCACAGTCAGGCTCCCCTAACCACTATACCATCTGGACGGCCGAACTTTTTTCATGAAGTCAGGAAAGTTTAAGGTGGAAAAAAGTGGGTTCTGGTCATTGCTCTCAAATAATAAAAACCACATGTTTTAAGTAGTATCCAGAAAACAAAAATTTTCCCTCTTAACCCTCTGAGTGGTACAGCTTTCTGAATCTGCTCATGAAGGCCTATACTTAAATAGCTAAATTTTTATACTTACTTATTTCAGTCTCTGTTTTTGTGAACTTTCATTCATTAAAATTATATTGACACCATTAAGTAAAAAAATATTTTAAATTATGAACTAATATCTACCAAGTGACAAAAAATCTCATGACTTATAAAGTCAGTCATGCCACTCAGGGTTAAAAGGAATTAAGGAACTGTACTGTAAACTTCGTTCTTGCAAAAATTTTATTATCTCATGTTTGGCACAGTTTTATCAGCTGCTGTAGTTTGACCTCCGCAGCTGCAACTAGGAATGCAAACAGCATCTACAATTTGGATCACTTTATTTACAAAATAAAGAGGATGGATGTGCAATAGGAATTGTTTTTCCTTTCTTTTTTTTGCCTGTTTAATTTTATATAGATTTAGGGAAGAGGACTTTCCTTTAAAGTAGTCTAAGCTGGTATGTTCATTATGCAGATCATCATTTGTAATTTGTTCTTTGATTATAATATGTTTAACTTTTTGTGTTTTGGAGGAAATGCAAATGTCCTCAAAATGTAATATTGGTGTGTATACTTATAATTTTACGGCAAAGTGTAATAAATAACTATTATTATACTATATAAAATAATTGCAGTCACTTATCATTAGATTAATAGTATTATTATAGTAATTATGGTGCAATTAATAATTGTCATAATTTTGTAGTTTATCATTGTAATTAATTATAATAATATAATAATAATTACTCATAATAATTACATAAAAAAAGAACACAGAGGGAAATAAAGACTTCTAAAGAACAAAATTCCATAATTTTTAGTGGTCTTGTTTTTAAATGTAAGTGATGAAATATGTTCTTATAAAATTTATTTAAGTTATGGCAGTTTTCTTTCTTGAGCTCCAGGCTGGAAATAAATAAAATTTTTAGCATTTATTTCTGTGAATATCAATGAAAGACAGGTGATGGCAGGCTGATTGGAGGGTGAGTGGGACTTTCACATTATAGCATTAAATTCATGTGCAGTGGATTTCGAGAAAACTTTCTTAGAAGAATAGGAAACCATGAGCAGTGCACTACAGCAGTCATTAGGTTCTGTTGAAGTTTTAAGGTATCATTGTCTGCTCAAGACAAGCAAAAGAAGCTAAGAAAAAAAAGTCTATTGAATCTAAAAAAGTTGAGGTTAATTATAACAACACATGTGGTCATCACATGCACACCTATACAATTAACAGCTTACTTGGGCAACTGGTATATTTTGGCAGAATGGCAACCAAGGCTGCATTAGTGATGATCAAACTGTAGTTCTCTAAGCCACGCATAAGTGAGCTGTTTTTGTCAGAAATGTAACTGTTCTCTTACTTCTCTCTTTAGAAGTAAGACTTTTTTAAGTATATATTATATTATGTGATCGGTCATTTAAAGCAATAATTATATTAATTAAACTAATTTTTCATTCCAGTGTGATTCTTAAATTCCTCACTTTTGTTTTCAAACACCAAAAAAATAATATTTATTATGAATGCTGCACTGTTATTTATTTTTTCAGAATGAACAGTTTTTCCCAAAGTTTGATATTTCTTTAAAAATCCTACACCTTTTTTCCTCTTGAATAGTTAGCTGCACATTACTCCCTTATCCTAAACATGATTCAGTTTTCTTTTGAAAGTTTTTTGGAAAGAGGTCTTTTCCCAGTTGCCAAAAAAGACAGGACACCAAAGAAGTTTGCTAAATTTCACTCTTTTAGATTTGCTAAATCATTTACAAAAGTTTTCATGTTATTGCTGATTATAAATTTGAGGTGAAATGACTGCCATCTGAATAAAGTTAAAATACATGTGTGAGGTCTGCAAATTTATTCCTGAATTCTGAAAAACAATGATAAAAATTGTGATTATTAATTTGCCTTTCTGACAGTAGCCTTTGAGATTTAACAACCCATAAATTTAATTCTCTGTCATGGGTCTGAGTTACATTTATTTTTTGTTTTTAAATTATAATTGTATACATGTAACTTTGTATACATCAATCTGCATCAACTAAAATAAACTGGAAAATTTTGTTGATGTATCTTTTTTTTTTGTCTTCCTGGAAATAGAAGTTGACGGTGAAAAGATTGATTATGTAGTTAAAACAGATATATATAAGCCACCTAGGACTGAAGAAGAAGAAAATACAAAGCAGGATGATTATGTCCTTAGCAAATTATTTAAAAAGTCAGGTACAAAATATTTTCTGTATTTTTAAACTTTTAACTGTATTTTCTACCTGTCTTAAATATGAAGTGAAACAAAGTAATGTTTTCTTTACATTTTTAAGGTGTTTATACTGCTCTAAAACATGATACAATAGTGGAGGCTTCTGATCCTGATTACATGATTGTGGAAGGAGAAGCCGAGAAGGTTGCCAAGCAAGCCATTAAAGCATTGAAAGAGTCCAGACGTATGTGTGCCAGAGCCTCTGAAGGCATACCTACATGGACAGGCCAGCATGGAGGAGTGAAGTAGGTTTTTTTATTGCTGTATAAATCATCGTTTACACTTGGTGGTGTGGTTAAAAGTTTGCATATAATTATATGATTGCAATGCACATAATTATATGATTGTATACAGGGCTTAATTTTGGTAATGATAAAACAAATGTGATCTCCCGCTTTTAGTTAATTATTTAGTTATTAGATAGCGCCATGAAAATTAGTTGTTTTAATCATTTCATGACTTTTTTGGCCATGCTGTGCAACTTCTTTAATGTATGTAACTGAATGACTCATAAAAATGAGCCTTTTAAAGGCCACTCCTTTTATTTTGTAAAGTTAAAAATTTAGTAGTTTTTTAAGTAATTCATGGAATTATTTTTATTTATATATTATAATTTATTTTCATTTTTAAAAAGAATGTTTAGTGGTGCCATCTAAGCAATAAATAAGCAACTAAAAGTAATAATTTGCATACTACATCATTGCCCTAATTTTTGTGGGGGCAGATAGGGCATGTGCTCCAGACCTCCTTTTTGAAGGGGCCCCCAAATTCTCCTCCACAGTATATGAGCTCAAAATGCAATTCCTTATTTTCTCCTTCTGTGGTTTCTTACACATGTTAGTGTTTTAGATGCCTTAAAAATCACTGGAGAATCTGGGATTGAAATTTCTAAAAAAAAAAAAAAAAAAAATGAATTGTATCTGGAAACAATTGTCCATTCTTTTCTAAAAGTGAGCTGAAGGAACAATTTCACAATTCAGCAATTTAGATGCCATAAAAGTCTGTGAAACATCTTAAAATGAAATTTTCTTAAAAACTTAAATGTTGTGCATAAGAATATATGTCCATTCTTTTTCAAAAGTGAAATGAAGACAACAGCAGGATCTAATCAAATCACTCATGTAACAGAACAGATATGAGTGACATGTAACTTAAAGCCCTGCTGGGTAGTTAAATTTGGAAATTAACAGTGATGACATCTGTGAACTGTCTCACTCACTTAAAAAAGAGCTGATAATTGATTAGATGATTAAAACTCAAATGCATTTTATGTTTTGTTGCAGATGTATAGAACATTATACCATACATTTGCACATGTTCATCCAAATAATTGATAGCCTTTTTAAAAATATTCAGTATGTGAAGTTATCTTTTTATATTTTTTAAATTAACAAAAAGTAAAAAAATAAGTACATTAATTTACTTGGCTTAGAAAGCAGAGAAAGTAGATTATTATTATTTATAAAAGAAATTTAGTCCTTGTTCCCCATTCTGCTTAACTCTTCATGTTATTCTGTGAAGATATCCATGTTTCATGATGTTTTGAACTGTATATTTAAATTTCGTATTTCAGACCCAGGTTTGGCCAGAAAAAGAAAGTCCTCCCTTTCACAGAAATTGGCCAGTCTGACAATTCTGATACGACCTTGAAATCTCCAATGAAAGTTTCTGGCAAGAAATCAACTTTTGATGGGGCAGGAGTTATTTCAGGCAGTGCTCCATCTTCAAGTGACTTGTTGTCTGCCATAAGTGAACGTAAGATGGTGTTTGGTACAGATATTGCAAGTGATGATGATGAAAGTTCTGTGGGGCCCACTACCTCCAAACCTGCTACACAGCATGACGAATTGCTCGTGGATATAAGAAATTTCATTGCCTTTCGTGCCGCAGTGGACGGTCAAGCTACGACAAAAGAGATTGTCGAAGCATTTAGAGACAAACTGCCGATTCAACAGAATGCAGTTTTTAAATCACTTTTGAGCAAAATATGTGACTTCTCTAGATCTTCCGATGGTGATGGCATATGGCATCTGAAGGAAGAATTTCGGTAGTAGAAAAATTGAATTTTGTGATAGCTGTTAGATCTGTAATAAACTTTTGTATTTTATAACTGACAATTATTTAAGGCATTGATAGTCATCTCTTGCAATGCAAAATGTAAAACTTGATATTTAAACAGGAAAATGCAGTTGTTTTATACTCTTAATATTTCATAATTTTAAACACATTTAATTTCTTTATTCTTAAATTTTAGTCAACAGCAATTCCCTATGCTATCACCATCTAGAACAAGAGCAGTTGATGTGGGATATTATAAGAAAAAGTACAAATCAAGGAGAAACTGAAATTTATACTCCCTGAGGTTCATATAAAAATTAGATTTTGTTTTGGTTAAGCCTCATTACTCACAGTATTTCATTCTATACCT
The DNA here is from genome assembly GCA_000611955.2 of Stegodyphus mimosarum. Taxonomy (NCBI): domain Eukaryota; kingdom Metazoa; phylum Arthropoda; class Arachnida; order Araneae; family Eresidae; genus Stegodyphus; species Stegodyphus mimosarum. The sequence continues at coordinate 808,638 of KK116500.1, forward strand.
TATTTAAAGATGCTTTCAAAACTTTTGTGTCTTTTGTTCTAACTATGGTTTTCCTATGAGATACAGTTCTTAATTTATTTAGAAGGGTGGAGTAACTATGTTGAGCTGTGAGCATAATTTGCAGCATTCTTGCAAATTATCTGGCTGTCATGAAAAGTTTTCCACCAACATTCTTAATAAAGTTAGAAAAAAAGAAAACATGAAAGCAGTGCCTTTAGTGCTGGTAGTAATCACTACCCAAATCTATGACTTTCTGCCAACATGTTGGTAGTTTTTCAAAGTCTTCTTCCCAGAAACTTGGTGGCTATGAGTCCAAAAACAGATCAACCTCATTTGGATGTCCTGGGCAGAATCATGATAAAGCACAAGCAAGATAGCACCAGCAAGGTATAGCTGCAGGTGTGAAAAAAGATAAAAGTCCTAAGGAGCGATGTAAGGGCTATATAGTGAGTGTGGCAAAAGATCCCATTTGAGTCCATACAGAGTCCAGCCATTGAATGTCTTATATGTGGTCTTATATTATGTTGATGAAACATTACCTATTTGCACCAAAACTCATTTTGATGTGTTTCTTCAATACTAGCATCAATACGGACATGCATCTCGCTGTATACTTTTCTGCAAAGGATTTTACTTTTTCCAGATACTCTTTGTGGGTAAAATCCTGGCAATCCAACCAGCTACAAAGCATGACCTTTTTGTTAGTCTAATTCCACTTAGCCACATTGCTGATTGGTTCACCGAGCGCAGACTAACCCCCTTTTCGGCATGTCTTAAGTAAATCCACTTTTCATCACAAGTGACAGTTCCAGAATTTTTTCCTTGCATTGACATTTGAGCAGATTAGTGCAGGCTCGAACATGTCTGTCCTTATCTACTTGAGTCAGCTCATGTGACATCCAGCGATTGAACTTGTACGTCAAGATTATGTGATGCATAGCGTCACTAATGGACATGGATTAACACCTAACTCCTTAGCAAGCTCTAGAGTGGTTGATCTTCTTCCACAAGTTCTTGCAGGTGGGCCTCATCAACATCAGTGTACGTTGGTCAAAGGGCTCTGCTTTTTGACTGACATAATCCTTGTTTTTGAACTTTTGGGAGCAAACCTTCACAGTGTAATATGATACAAATTTAGTACCTAAAGCTATATACATGATTTGGTGACATTGTGTAGCTGACTTTTTGCAACAGAACTGGAAGTAAATGATGGTTCTAATCTGGTAGCGTGAGAGTTCCATTTCAAACACCTTGTACTTAATGATAACCATACTTTTTTTTACAAATTTCACCACACAGTGTTCTGAAGCAAGTCTCTTTCTTTCAAATGCCAAAAACTGTTTGACAAAATGTGATTAAACACACCAATGTAAACTGTTTGCGCAGATGATATTTATGGTGGCGGGAAACTTTTGTTAAAACCCAATATTTATGCTCAGGTTGACTCACATGATCGTAGTTCTGTTTATAAAAGCATTCTGCATTTTATGATTTTATAACAATTTGTTAATAGCTATTGCAATCGTTATATTGATGTAGCTGGAAAGAAATCCATATTATGTGTATTTCTTTTTATAGCTGTTTTTAAAACCTAAATATTTCTGTGATACTTGGAAATTAATAATTAATATTTAGATTTAATTGTATTAATAATTGTAACAGTTCATTATCATTTTAATCATGGATAACTTTATATGAAATCTAACAAGCATAAATAAGTACATAAAATTGTATAATTCAGACATAAAATTGTATAATATAATCTATCATATTATAGCAGCAGTGTAACAATTCTTCATGGGGGGGAAGCAAACATTATTTCTAAACAAAATATAGGGTATTAGAATATTGCCACAAAAGTTAGCATGGGAGGCAGCTCATGACTAAAAGTAATAAATTGTGTATTAAAAAAATTAAACCTATTTGCCTGAGATAAATGCACTAAACAATAAAAAATTATTTTTAAGTTATCACAGTATTCTTGATCATATGTATCATAAGTTTACAAGCAATAAAGGATTTTGAACTGTTGCCAAAAAAAGTTTAAGTAAAAAAAAGAAAAATCTGAAAGCTTTTAGATTTTAAAAGACGTCCAAACGGGCATTTTTTTAACATATTGTGTGTTACCTTTATTTATTTATTATCATGTTTATCACACTAAAACCATAAAATTCAGTTCAACAACAATATCGCAAAATAATTTTAAAATGAGGCTATCTTTAGAATTTCCAATACTGGAATATTTCACTCACTGGAGATAAAAATGTTTTTTTCTGTAGCGCATTGCCATTTCTCGCTTTGAAATCCTTAACTTTGTTAATCCAAAATTCGTTAAAGTTTTAAAAAATACGAAATTGATAATAAAAGAACTTTCAAATTTGGGCTTCCAGATGCACAAATTCGGGTGGAAACGTTCAATATTCAAAATTTGATGGCTTTAGGTACCATTTTTCTTACCACAATGTGAGAAATATATATGCATTTATGCAGATTCTGCATTATTTAATTTCTTTTTTCTTTTTAGTACAAGGTGATAGTATTTGGTGGCAACAATTTGAAAAGTGAAGCAACACTTTTAGTGAATTGATGCAAAATGCCAAAATGGAATTAATAGTCCTTCTGGGCAAATTGCCCCTGTGGACTAAAAAGAAAAAATCTGAAAGGATTTAGATTTTAACATTGCAACTGAGGATTCTTTGACCCTTTCAACATTGCAGACGAAAAATTCCATGTAGAAGGCTGGCTTTCTTATTAATTACACATGAAAATTTCTGCTAGCTTGTAATGTAATGTATTTGATTTCAGTTTGGATATGTATTAGAAGAAACGGAATCCAGGATAAATAAGTGAAATAATCATTTTTTTAAATATAATTAAGAAAATACAGTTTATTCATGACATTCTGAGGAACTTTGAAATTTCAGGGTTAAACCCGTAACACTCAAAGGGTTAAGGATTTTTATGCTTTTACTTAGCTCACAGTTTAACAGTCTGCTCTTGGACACACTCCTTCCTGCTAACAAAACTTTTTTGTCTTTTTAACTTTATTTACAGCAGCATTACTTTCTTTGCAATTATGCCACATAAAATTGCATAACAAAATAATAACAGTAGTAAATGTTTAGAATTCTCAATACAGTATTAAGGGCTGCCATTAATTTTTTTTTCAGTCTTTTCTCAGTGCACCGTAACAGTGTTCAGTTTTTTAATGAGGATCATGTACACAATTTTTTTTTGTCTTTTTATTACTAACTTTTGGTCTTTTTAATTGTATTTATTAAACACCATTTTCTTCATATTTACACCACATAAAATTCAACAGCTAAATCATAAAAATATTTTAAAACAATATATATTTTTAGAATTCCCGATAGAATGCAAAGTGTTGGCATACTTTTTTTTATATGTGCTATATTATTTTCTAAAAATAATACTTTGCAATAACTTTTGGTGGCAACGTTCTTTTATTTAGAAAGTGTTAAAGACAGAAAAGTGAGGCTGCCAACTAATGGCACCTCTGGTGCTAATAAATTGAATACAATTATTTTTATATGGGGCATATCTATGTTACCTCTTGAATTCCTTGAATTTCTGTTAGTGTACAAATTTGTGACCCTTTATTTTAGATATAATCATATGTGAAAAACAGCATTGCTGTGGATTAATTTTTTTAAATTTAATTTAATTTATTTTTATACATTTAATTAAAACTGACTATCTTAAATGTTTTTTACATACATCTTATTTTATATTTTTTAGTTTATAGACTGGGGAATGATAATAAAAAGTTAACATTACAACCCCAGAACACAGAAAATTTTTTTTCATATAATTGATGTACCAAAGAAGCATATGTTATCACTTTTCATATAAGGTCGGTTTGATTTAAAGGATGGTAGAAGATTATTTGCATTTCATTAAAAAATTATTTCTGTTTGATTTAGAATCTGATCTAATCATAGTATTGGTAATGCTGATAGGTAAAGATTAAGTCTTTTGATTTTAAAATGCATCTCTTTAGCAACATCACAGTTGCAAAGTAGGATTATTTTTTAAGTTTGCTAGAAATTGATAAATTAAGTTAGAGACCCCAGTGAAATGTGATTTGAAAGATTGTTTTTAACTTATTTGATGGGTCAAAGTTCAGAATTTTGCAGTCATAAGTTTGGCTGCTAAGAAAGGATATGTGAGAAAAATGTACTAAATAAAAATATAAATGAAACAAAATAAATATATGCTGAATTTTGCAGGAGACAATCTCTATCAAAATGAATGCCTAACAAACACATAAAAATTAGTGAAATCAAATTAAATAAAACCATGCAAAAAATGACTCTGCTTAGTAAGAAAGAATGTTATATTATGCTGCCAAACAGATTCTTTTTTAACAAACAGACATTTTTTAAGTACTGCAGTGTTAGAAAAATTAAACGTGAAAATAATATTGAAAATTTTAGTTTTTCATGTTAATATGTATAGTTTTCTACAGATATTAACATGAAAGACTAAAATTGGAGAATTTTTCCATCAAATGTAGTGGAAATTCATCTTACAACTAAGAAAATTTGATCTGTCTTCCATTTTCAATGTGTAATCATATCATTAAATTTTAATAAAATGTTCAAATTAGGTATGACAATTCGTGGTGGAAAAAGACTTGAATTTGTACATTCTCCTTCACAGTTGCATTTGATCTCATTAGGGTTTAAAATAGGCATGATACATTTGAGTCATATTTAGGTAGAGTATTTTTTCATCATGACATTGTACAACTTCCTTATGGCATGAGAAACACTACAAAAGGTTAAGAATGCTTGAATAGGAAATTACAATTCTTCTGTCATGTTTTGTGATCCAGCAATTGCTTGTTTTTAAAAGTTTTTTTTTTTGGGGGGGGGGACTATTTCTAATGTTTGGATCTTTCATTCTATTTCTAATGTTTGAATCTTTCATTGTGTACTTAACTTCATGGCTGTTCATAATGTCTTGGTCATCTGTTTCTAATTACTTTTCATTTTCTTAGGCTTCTTATTATAACTGCTGCTCAATTAAAGTACAAAAGTACATTTCAGAAAGCTTATTTTGTATATGCCATTTCATTTTTAATGTCATTGTTCATTAATACTTTAAAACATTATTTATTTACCTCCTCAGTGATCATTTACTTTGTAATACACAGTGCATCCACAAAGTTTAGAACTGAATTCATAAAAAATCCAGGGGCAGTAGGCAGTATTTGATTTAAAGCAGTCTAGGGCCATAGGCACAACATCCTTTCAAAGATCCTCAGTGATAACATTCTTTGTTTTCATGAGAGAAATTAAGACTCATAGAGTTATCTGGGGACTTGCCTGAAACCTATAGAGTTATTTGGGGACCCTAAGCCTATTGTTGGCATAGGTGACAATTAGGTCCTTCAAGCAGGAAATATGAGCTTTGGATATAATGGCCCAGTATTCTCAGTTAAAATTAAGATGGAACTTTGGCAGGTAGCCCTTGGCTAAAGTGTCCAATCACAGGAATTCAGTAGTGGTAAATAAATAGAACATTGGCTGCTGTACTTGTACCGTTTCTTCATCTTTGGAGTTCTGGTTAATGAAATTAAACACAGGTACTCGTAGAACTGGACGGGACAGTAGAATTTCGCCATTGGTTAAGAAGTATAGTCCTGTCACGCTAACTGTGCAGTTCTATCCCAATTTTGAGGAAGAACATCGAAAGAGATGGCCCGAGAGACAGCTCACCATGTATATTGAGTCTACCTTGCCACATAGACACTATACATTTACATATTCTTTTTTGGTCTTCTTTGGTCCCATCAATATAGCAATCAATGCCACTAACCACTATGCCAGCTGGGTGGTGAAATTAAACACAATCTGCACTATCATTTCCTTCAGTTGATCTGTATCAGACTGCATACTCTATCTGGTTGTAGATCTTTGATATTTTTCTCTTGACAGCATTAGGTATTTTATCAGTTTTTCTGAGGCAAGTAATCCAGTTCATATAAAGTTGATAAATGTAGAAACAATTTGATTATTATTAAATGTTTCTGAACTTTTTTACGATTGGTCACATTAGTGAAGCATTCTCAAATGCCATGTTGATCCAGTGTTATTTTATCCCATTGTAACAGTTTTTTGAATTTCTGAAATGCTCATGAAATTGTTCTTTAAGACAGAATTTCTAAGGGAACAGGGGATATTCCAGAAGGGTCAGAACTGCTGAATAAAAAAGTAATTAAGAATAATGACACTTTTGTTTGTGATAAGCTGCCTGAGGGCCATTACATTGTGTGAAAATAAATTTTGCTTTTTCCTGTCAAGTTAACGAATTCGTTGTTGTTGTTTCTAATCCCTCTGATTTTAACATACAGCCCATGAGTTTTTACTATTGTTGTTGCAATACTTTTCATCTTAATGCATTTGTTGGAAATGGCAGTACTATTTGGTCATTTAGCCCATTCGTCACTAAAAATGCTGCCAAAAGTGCATTATAGGTAGTGACTGATTTTACACCCATGAGAATAGAATTCCATTTGAGTTTGATGGAACATTCCAGGGGATGGATCAAAGGGCTTTCCTATGAACATCAAACCCTTTCCAAAAGTCAAACTTGGGCCCAATGACAGAGCAGCGAGCAGCACTAACCATTATACTGATCAATGAATTTAATGATAGCCAAGAGGAAAAGGTACAAGGCTTAAGGCAAAGATGCCTATCATTGTGTTAGGCCTTGGTATTGTCGCTTGCAAGGGGACAGTACAAATTTGTCTAACTCAGTCATCATTTTAATGGAAAATTTTCCAGGGTTGCATCAAAGTATCATCCATTGCTTTTCAATGAATCAATCAATCATTGCAATCAATGAAAATGACGAGTGTTACTATTCAAAATTATTTAATATCTTAATGGAAAGAATCTGAGATGCATTATTAATAAAATGTTATGAATTAATTTTTGGTAATTGCCCTGGATTTGGTTAAATATTCCATGTCTAAATTTTGTAGATGGACTGTGAACGTCATGTTTGGCAGGTTGTTATACATTTTATAAATAAAGAAGCTATCGTGTTATGAAGCAAGGTATTCATATAAAATGGTTTTATCTCTACGATTGTTAAAATGTGCAATGTGAAGTGATATTTTCACTTTTGTAATGTGTTTATAAGAAGAAAAACTTTTCTGGTTCCAAGAAATGTGATATTGTACATAGCAACATTAAGATGAGAATATTTTATATTTCCATTAACTAATGTAATATTGTATGAATAAAAAATGCCATTCTTAAATGCAGTAATCATTTTTCCTCTCCTAGTTTTCAGCACAACAGTTTATATTACTTGCACATGTATGTTGTTAAGTAATTAACAGCTTAAAGTTAAAAATTGACAATTGAAGTTAAGAATTGTGTAAATATAAAGATCTATAAGTACTATGTGGAAAATAAATTCAAATTATATTTCACTTTTTTGGTTTAACACATGTTACATATAATTTGTATTGAGTGCCAGTTAATATCTCGGAAAGCTGCATTTAATTATTAAATGTAGGAAGTCAGCTAATCTTTATTTTTAATCCTTTTTTCAACTCTTTACTGATTAGGTTTAAATTATAGTTTTCCTTCTCTGTTCTGCTGTATTATAATTCTCCTTCTCTGTTCTGCTATCTGTTTACAGTTGAAATTAATAACTGTTATTAGGAGGGAAAATTTCCACACTTTTTTTAAGTTTGAAAGAGCTATTAGTCTCAAAAAATTATTTTTCATTCGAGTGTGTTGCCCTTCAGAAAATCAGAGATATTATTCTTTCATATTTAATTTGTCTGTTAGTAATTAACAAACTAAATTATTTAAAAGCAATAGCTGCTGTACTTAAGAATAGTAGCGGATAAAACATTGTAAGTGTCACCTGTATAGGCAAGCGCAGTTTTTGATTCTTGTGCATAATGCAGTGTTACGCTGAGCTCTCAACTGCTTGCAGAGCAATGAAATCGCTTCATAAGGATGTTGCACTTCTACAACGTTCCAGAGGTCATTCTCGTAGTCTAACTTTCGTCATACTACTAATCGCGAGAAATAGAGGATTTCTCGCGATTAGTAGTATGACGTTAGTGGTATGACGTTAGTGATTTATGTTAGTACCATAAATTTGTTACTAAAACCAAGCAGTATACTCCGTCCTGCAATTTTCAGGGAAATTTCCAGGCCAAGGAGTAGCGGCGACATACACCTGGCTTTCTGGCTCTCGTCACCTATTTGTTCATGATCGCAAAACCAACATTAACATTTTAATCCAAAAATAGTTCAATAAATAAACAGAGACCACTCACCTTAAGACAGTTGAGTTTTGCTTCCGTTTTCGATGTCAAGGTTCTTTGGGTGATGAATATTATTTTCTAAATTCCTGAAATCTAAGATCATCCAGATTCACAAGAGAGACTTAATATTTTGAAAACAATTAAAGTTATTAGTCCCGCCTTCTTCGCATGCCTTCGTGGTGTAGTGGTCAGCACGCACGACGCGTAGCCGAGAGGACCGTGGTTCGATTCCCGGCGAAGGCGTTGCTCATTTTTCATCACTCCTGCTTCCGAAATAATCTAACGTATCTACAAAGTTACAAACACTCTTTTTTTTTCCATTTTTACAAAATGCAATATATGCAGCGAAAAATTCTGTGCGTTACTTTCAAATCAAAACGTAAGAGTCCTCTCCCAGGTTACAGTTTTTGAGATGGGAGAACGTTTGCGATAAAGGTATTCATTGTTCCCTAATTTCAGCCTCGAGGTCTGATAAACTGACTATTCCTATGTACACTTTTCTAGCAGCTAATGGTACTACAATAAAGGTACGTAAACAAAAGTTATGGTCTTTAGATTTGGGTTTAAAAACATTTGTTTATCCTCTTTAGGTACTGAATGTTCAAACTGCTGGAACTGGTGTCGATTACCTATATTATTTCAGCCTCTAACCTCAGATCTTGGTAACTGTCGTTTAAACAACACTTGCAACAAATAAATTCTCATGGTATTTTGCATACTGTTAGTGTATGTTCTGTAAAATCTGTATTTTCTGTAATAATTAGGCAAAGTTTACAGTAGGGGGGTTGCTCCTTGATATTTTTGACGATTTTTATGAGTCCAAGAATGCGCCAAAGCAATGTTTCCAAGATGGCTGTCCTTCGAAAAACGCTGAAAAGTATGTTATAAAAAAAAAAAAAAGTACTCATCTCATAGTCTTGAGCATCTCGTCGTCAGCTTTGGATGACTGCTGGCAAATGATGGAGTCCCGGAATGGATACTTCTCTTCATGATCCCACTGTCTAAACTCCGCAAAGTTAGGTGTTCCAAGTCTTATTCTTCTTAATTATTTTTTAGTTTAGGTTGCGTATAGATCTGATATTTCCTTAAAAATAAATAGGATACAGGCAAAACACACTAGCGAGACAAATTCTAATTCTTTTTTTATTTCAAACTAAAAATTCTAGTGACCAAACACAGTCCCGTTAAATATTTTATAAATTTCCCGTATCTTTCTTAAATATTTACATCGTGAACTTAAAACTATTTCAAGAATTTTCATAATTAGTTCACGTGAAAGATCTTTGTATGAACTTTAGCCAGCTAAATTCTTTTGTCTTTAAGTATTATCGTTCCCAACATTAGTCTAGTCATTATTACTAGTCTTCCCTCAGCAGTAACTAAATCACGACACTAAATATACGTATTGGGGAACAAAGAGATAGTTGTATTATCAATTTCAATGTCTAAACAGGACGGGCAAATTTACCTCTCTAGCAAAGCGGGTGTTTGCTGTAAAATTATGCTGCTTTCTATAGCTTGAGGAAGTTTTCTCTTGAATGTTTATTAGTTTCGTTGTGAACAATTACTCTGTTAAATACAGTTTCAATATTAGTAGTTAGCATATATCTGTCAACAGAAATATTAACTGTTTTCCCTTTAATAAGCACCAAAAATATTGTTGTGTACGCAAGGGTTTGTAATGCACACAGGTCCGATGATAGGTTGAAAAATTTACTTTTTTTTATCAAATAAAAACACTTCAAATTTCTAGAATTTTCCACAGAAATACTCGTACAAGTGTTCTCAATATCACAGAGTGCAATGAGTAGTTACACTTCAAACTACTAAGAACGTTAAACACAACACAAAGTAAAACGCATCTAAAGAGAAAGCTAACCCGGAGATGTCGCAGTTCACGCTGAACTAACAACTCACAACAACAATAACTAACAGAACATCCTCTTTCCGGCTTGGAAAGCAATATCAGGGTCGAATTACAAATACAATGATCAATTACATTTATTCAATTATAATACTTATTACGGTGATACAGGGACTGGAGAAAAACGTCGTCAAATGGTCGCTAAGTTGACGACTTTTCCAGACGCCAAAACCGTTGTCAGCTTGGCGATATCTCACCAAATTACCGAGATACCAATTTATTCAATGTTAAACGGAATTTCCCCTCTATTCTTACTTTTTTGGCTTAGCTCCTCTCTTTAGATTTTTCCTTTTACATTACGGATCAAGGGGCTCACGTGTCGTAACGAACGACTTTAGCTTAGAATTCGCTGATTTACGGATCCGAGTTTCGACATCGTTCAACCTGTGTAAGGACCATCCCAAGTTGACTCTAGTTTAAGAGAGTTCTTTCCGTTAAATTGGATTCCACAACCACACCTGCGTTGAATAAACCTGTACCTCTCGTGTCGTATCGGGTCTTCATCTTGCCCGTCGTCATATTCTCTAACTCTCGCGCAAAATTGTGCATCACTTCAAACCGTGCCTGGAGATCTTGGATGTTCTCCTCAAGCGATGAAGGCGCATCCGGAGGGCGACCAGGTAAGAGATCAGACAGACGAAGATTACGACCACAGAGCATCTGACATGAGGAATAACCGTTAGCCTCATGGACAGCACTGCGATGGGCCAGTAAAAATAGAATTAATTTCTTGTAACAGCCCTTTTAGTTTCTGGAAACCACCAAAAAGAGGTTATTAAGGATGGTTCGATTAAACCTCTCTACTATGCCGTCTGACTGGGGATATAAAGGTGTCGTTTTGGTTTTATCGATACCGAGGAGCTTGCAGAGTCCTTTAATTACCAGCCGATGCTGAGCTTTCTGACCAATGCTGTTCCATCATCTCTGCTATTGTTACAACCATTTAATCAGGAATAGGATACGCTTCAGGCCACTTCATAAATTAATCAATGACAACAAGGATGTATTTTTTGCCATCAGCAGCTCGTGGCGTAGGTCCCAGGATGTCAGAGGCGATGCGTTCAAAATACGCTCCACCATTGTAACGTTGCAGCTTCCCTAGGTTGCGTTTCTTCGGACCTTTCCGACACGAACAAACATCGCAAGACTGGCACCATTTTTGGACGTCATCCCTTGCATTACTCCAGCAAAAGCGCTCGAGAACACTATGTAACATCTTCATTATTCCGAAGGGGCCTCCTGTTGGACTGCTGTGTAATTCTTTAAGGAAGTCCGGGACCCAGTATCTTGGAAGTATCAACTGCCATCGGAAAGCCTTACTATTATCCGATTCGAACTTCTGGTACAAGACGCCATTTTGAATGTAGAGCT
>KK116500.1:820291-853567 GCA_000611955.2 Stegodyphus mimosarum
GCGTCGAATATTGTTTTGTCATGGGACTGTAGATCAAAATTATCTGCCAGGTAGGTCTGTTTGAAGACTCCATTCAATCAGTTTTGGGTTTAATGTTACCGTCTCCCAACTTTTCTTTCTTGACTTCATCGTCACTCCATGGATCTGGGTCAGATGAGGTTGAAGTTGTAATCTGTGGTGCGATTGGATTAAGCAGGTCGTATTTCGCTTCGACCCTGGAATAATATCGGAAACTTTCTGGGCAGGCTGTTCTAGACAGGGTGTCGGTATTTCCATGTGATGACTCCTTCCGATAACCAATAGTTAGGCCATATTCCTGGAGTCTTTGTATCCACCTGGCTATTTGACCTTCAGGATTCTCGAAATTTAAAAACCAGGTCACGAAGCATGATTCGTGCGGAGTAGAATTTTCTGCCGTAGAGATAATGATGGAAATGTTCTGCATCTTTAACTATGGCGAATAACTCTTTCGTGGTGACACAGTATTTCCTCTCCTGTTTAGATAGCACTTACTCCAGAAGGCCGCGACATGTTCTTGGCCTTTTATTCTTGGTACAAAACAGCGCCGACACTTTCACTGCTCTGATCCGTGTGGATAATAAATAGTTTGTCGAGCTGAGAATACGTCATGATTGGATCAAATGTTAAAGGTTCCTTCGAGATAGGAAATGCATCCTCACATTCTTTTGTCCACAAGACGTCTTGCTTGTTCTGTGTCAGCTTGTGAAGGGATCGTGCGATGGAAGAAAAGTCCTGCACAAATCTCCTATAGTAGGTGCAAAAGCCAGGAAACTTCTAAGCTGATGCGCATTTTCGGGACATCTCCAGTCTGTAACTGTTGACACTTTTTCTGGATTTGTACAGACAGCTTGGGTAGAGATGATATGTCCTAGAAAAGTAACTTCCTGTCTGAATAATTTACATTTGGCGGGACTTTAGATTAGCACTTTTCAGTTCCTGAAGCACATAAGCGTTTCTGAATATTCTTCAAAACTTTTCCCGACTATGATGATGTCATCTAGATATATCTGGCAGGCTTCGTAGGAAAGATCTCTCAACACTGTCTCCATGAGGCGTTCGAATGTTCACGCGCATTACTTAGTCCAAAGGGCATCATCTTGAATTATTAAGTCTTTGTCCGGTAATAAAAGCAGTCTTTTTACGTCGTCAGGATGTATCTCTACCTGCCAATATTCACTCTTTAAATCAAGCGTCGAAAACCTCTTGCTTCGAGAAAGGGTGCCCAGAATATTGTCATTTCTAAAAAGAGGATAGCTGTCTTTTTTCGTAATCTCGTTCAATCGGCGATAGTCAACACAAAATCGATTTGTCTTTCTTTCTGACCAGGACATAGGGAGAAGCCCAAAGATTTGCCGATGGCTCGATAACGTCGCTTTCTTGCATATCCTTTAATTTTTCTACCTCTTCCTATTTAGCAATCGGTAGATGTCTTGGATGTTGCTTGAGGGGACTGATCCCCTGTATTGATTCTATGCTGTGTCAAAGTGATTTGACTCACATCAGAAGACAAGAGGGAGAACACGTCTTGAAATTTTTGAATGACAAGTTCGGCAGCACTTCTTTCTTCGTCACTTAATTGTGCATTCTGTAGTATCTCCGATTTAATTCTTTCTGAAGACGCCGATTCCGGAGGGTTATTGCTTCGTTTAACGCTGGTCACCGGAGCACATGCTGCAACCTGCATTCACCTTTCCTAATGGCTTCTGAAGGATATCCGCAGCAGAGACGACAGGCCTTAGGTTGGGAATGCCATCCATTCGCTTCCGTCCATCCATTCGTATAGAAAATTGTGTCTTGTACACTTGTTAGGAGGTCTTACCATCTTATGTGGATAGCTTTAGAAAGGTACGCGAAATCATGGTAAAAAATTTAAAACCATCACAATAGTTATCAGCTGTCGCTGCGCACTTCTGTAATTTGTCAATTTGATTTCAGCTAAATTTCTAATATACAGTTGTTAAATATTTTATAAATTTGCTATATCATTTTCTAATATTTACCTCGTGAACTTGAAGGAAAAATATTTCAAGAATTTTCATAATTAACTCATCTGCATGAATTTTAGCCAACTAAATTCTTTTATCTTCAGGTACTTTAACTACATCACCGTTCCCAAGACATCAAAATTCACCGAACGGTAGCTGAAGATCCTTTTTACGAAAACGCGTTTACTGTGACTCCACATGCCGTCAATAATGTTGGTATAACAGCCAGTATCGAGCTTCTTTCTCGCGACAAACCAACCATAACAATATAACTGATCCTTAATCTCGACAACACGCATTTTTCTTACAAACTTGACATTCACAGAAATCTTCATGCAGTTACAGCTTTCTTACACTATCGCTCTAAATAATGGAAGAAAACGAGCATTAATCTTACCAAGCATACTTCTCTGTGAAAATGAAGGAACAATGATTAATTAGAACTAACTAGCTAAGGAAAACCAAAGGTTAGTTAACGGCAATTAAAATTCTAATAATTCAAAATATGGTTGAAATTCAAAATACATGAATTGTAATACGTAATACATGTACTGCAAATCACGTAGCCCTCAGTCACTAAACTAAAAAGTTTCAATCAGATTAAACTTAAGAAAAACATTGGCAAGTAACAAAAATATGGCTGCCATAACAGTGGGGAAACATAATTGATTCTGGGTCGGTATTTAGTGACAAATCAAAGGGCAGCCTTTTCTACACTAGAATTAATAATTAATCTAAGTTATTAAATGGATTTCCTAATAATGTTTAAGTTCCATTTACAAACCAAACTGTCAAATATCCAGCATCCTACTGAAACTTATGGCCTTTCCGTTTTCGGTAAACCACGTCGGCTTGCACTCGATCGTTTGAAAATTACAAAAATGGAATTTCAGCATATGTTGGATTTAGGCCACATGTGTCCATCCAACAGCAAGTATGTTTCGCTACTGCGTATGGTCCCTAACAAAGATATGAATGATTGGCGTGCTGTCAGTGAATGTAGAGCTCTTAATGATTAAATCAATAAAAGACAAGTACCCAGGCCCTAGCATTATTGATTTCACTAGTGAATTTCATGGGTCCAATATATTCTCCCATGTAGATTTAGTCAAAGCATTTCATCAAATTCCTATTGCTCCCGAGGATGTCCATAAAACTGCTATCTGTACACCCTTCAGACTTTTCGAGAGTATTCGATTGCAATTTATTTTATGCAATGCATCAAGCACTTTTCAAAGGTTTACCGTTAATGTGACGAGAGGTTTAAAAAGTTTGGGCATTTATTGAGGACATTTTGATTGCCTCCAAGTGTAATGAAGAACATATTGAACATCTAAGAACTCTCTATAAAAGATTACATCATTATGGTTTACCAAAAAAAAACTCCCTCAAACTTCCTACCTTAGATTGCTTAGCATTTAAAATCTCTAAAGAAGAAATTTTTCCAATTCCAGATCGAGTTAACGCAATTTCTAAATTTCCTAAAAGTTTAACACAATCTAGCAGATTTCTTGACTTATTCAATTTTTATCGCAGATTTGTACCACATGCAGCACACATTTTGTCCCCTTGATTAAGTTTCTCGAAGGTCATGTTAACAAAAGAAATCATTTGTACAACTAAAAAGACTGAAAAATCTTCTGCAGTGGCCTGAGGCAAACTGAAAAGGTATTTTAGCAGCTAAAGAAGCTCCTGCAAAAGTTACCAATATTTCTCTACCACCTACTACATATAACTATATATAACTCGCAGTATGTATTCTGTTTATTCAATATTTTCATTATGCATTTTAATTTATCATGTGCTTTATTTTTGCAATTTCTACCACCACAATTACTATTGCATAGTTTCAGTTATATTTGTTGAATTGTCTAGTCTCTCCCACTGGCGGAGAGGGGGGAGACTCTGTGGTGTTGCTATGGAAATAACGTGCGGGGTTTTCGGGTTATAGAATTTTTATTTGCAATTTTTTTTTCGTTTTTTGGTGGAGATATTGCAGAGTATGCGGAGAGACGCAGCAATTTGCTTTTTGTCGAAGTGTTGTTATGTTCTCTATGATTAATAAGGTTTATTTTTAACAAATTTGTCTTCTGACTTATTATTAAATTTCTACGATATTTTGCGTATATATTTTTCGTAAGGTATAATTTTTGAAGGCAAAAATAGCATATATAAATCAAATGATTAAACTAACAAAACGAAATAATATTCTGTAGTTTAGTTTTAAGAAAGTTCGTCAGAAACCTAAGTTGATCTAATCATACTGAAAGAAAATGAGACAAAGACAATAAAAGGTTTAATTAAATAAATTTGCGTATTTATGATTACGAGTATCGTATTTTTACAAAATGATATGCGAAATTTTCGAATATTCATAAAAGTAGACGCCTTCTGTCTTTCATACCAGTACTATTTCCACAATGCTACAGCTTCTTTGATCAGCTGCAAGACCAAAAGTATTTAATAAGTTTGCATCATCTTAATGCAAATTAATGGACATTTTGATAGGAATTCAGGAACAGAAATTTTCCTTTGCATAAATCACAGTAAAAGTTCTGGAACTTAGCAGAGTTTAAACTTTTGGCCAGTACTCTTGGATATTGACTCCGGTACTCTTGCTAATCCAGTCCAGATATTTCTGTATCTTGACATAAACACCAGGCACACCAGGCTGACCACAGTCTATGCCCCAAGAAACTATACCCGCCAAGGCGTAGCTTTTATCTTTTCTGTAGCAAACCAAGGGACCGCCTCCATCACCCTAAAATAGATAAAAGCAGAAAAGAAAAAATGATTACAGCACTTCAATTACCTTTTGTAGAATTAAGTTCCAGCATCTGGAAAGCATGAAATTAAATCGGACAAAAATTCTACCTTATCTCAGTGGTTCTGAAACTTTTTTCTTCAAGTAGCGTATGTAAACCCAGTTTCCTAAACTGGACTCTTATACTAGCTTTTCATTAATATGCGATAGGTCTAGATTTTGTTAAAGGGGGGGGGGAAGAAAAGAAAGTTTGCGTTGCCAATAATCAACAAAAGTACTAATAGTGACTTTTGCAATTACGATCTCAAGATGATGCACACTACCGATTTCCTACTGTTAGAATTACAATTTTAAAAAAAGTATCACTTTTATGGTGGCTTAACGCTTCAGCGTATACTATATTTCCTAAATTTTAATGTATTATCAATTACTGTGAAAATGAACTTTAGAGCATCATATAAGAACACTTTCGTAAAAATTTTAAAATATTTAACTTATATAATAAGTTATTTTCTAAATATAAATGCATAATATTATGCAGAATTTTGAACTAACTAAGAGATTTATTTTATTTTTGCCGGTTAATACTTATCGGTTGTAGAGCAATGACGTCATTCTTAAGGGATAATTGACTTAAGGAATAAGAATACACCGAAATATTTTTTAATGACTTGAATTAATAAAATTAACAATATAATCTCCATGAATAAATTTTTACACTTGCAATTTGAAATAATATTATGATGTTAATAGAACGTCTGCCTCCCAACCGGTATAGTGGTTAGCATCGTTGACTGCCGTGCCGAAGAGCCCGGATTAGAATACCGGAGAAGGCATGGATGTTTGTAAATATATAGAGTCCGTAAGGCACGGCGGCAGTCTAAATATGCGGCGGGCCGAAAGCCCTTTCGTGTGGTTTGCTGGAAGAGGAGAGGGATGGGAGATCTTCGGACCCATCCCATGAAAATTGCGGGCGGATCTGATCTAAATCGTACTTTCACCAGTATGGTGCTCAAGGTTGTTGCCAACGGCAGGAGTATCTTGCGCCCTTCTTGTCACGAGGAAGTTCGGGGGTTTGGGCAGATGTTGCTGTCAGACATAAGTGACATCAGTGAGCATAAGTAAGAACAAGAACGTAAAACGCGTAAATAAATTAACAAGCTTCCTTCATCGAAAAGAAGAATGAGCGGACAATTTGAATTTTGGAATTTATGGCAATGCGGGCGATCGCAATACTTTTGTACGTTTATGAATGAGTGAGAAGACAAGTCTGATTTGAGTTCAGTTCTATCACTGTCCTGCAGTCAAGCCGTCTACGTATAAACAAAATTTGTTATACGATACTTCGCAGCAAATTATGTATGGAATGAGTTTATTTTGTTTCTTGATTCTGCTGAGTGATCAATTGCATTGAGAATTTAATCATAACGTATTTAGCAAATGCTATAATTTACTTAATTTTAGAAATTATTTTAATTATAGCAATTGATTTCGAATGCATTATCGGAATAAATTTCTGTTTCTTTGAATTTACGACAATACGTTTTAGTTGCTCTCATAAAATTTTATTGAAGCAAATGCTGTAAGTTTATTTAAATTTGACCGGAGACTCAAATATTGGCGAACGAATAGGAAGCAGATGTGTTTTCGTGTTTTCTTTACCTCGTTTAACGTGAATATAAGCCAGCTCACCTTCTAAGTCCTCCATGAAGGTATTTTCTTTTAGGCAGATAGCCCAGTAAGCAGTCCCCAACTTAAGGACGATGCTGTGGTAAAGTAAGAATAACGTAATATTAGGCTACAAAACGTTTCTAACCTTAAATAAACTTAGTTCCTCGAATTTCATCAGAGATATATTTCTCATTCAATCAATTCAGTTCTCATTTCGTGGCAAAGCAAAAATACATAAAATTATTAAAATTGTAAAGTACAGGAAAACCTAAACACAAAATACAGTTCAAAAAATAATTTTGACCATTAATATTAGAATTTTTGGGCGAAAACGAGTAATTCGGCCAGCGGGCAGGAAGACAAAATTTTCGGTGAATAAAATTGAAAGTTGACTTTTGGTTCCACTGGGCAAACTGACACTGGAGTTGATGCACTATCAGACTTAATTCACTACCCTACTAAGAGTTTCGTATGTAAACAAATGGAGGTCGCGGGCCAACCGCCACTTAAACTTTTAACTTGTTGGTAATTCTACAGTTACTGTATGCAGGTTAAATAAAGGCATAAAAACGTTAACCGGAACATAAGAACAACATAATTCAATCACTTTTATGGAAAAAAAATGCACAATTTACCAACATAAAAGAATAAGAAACTGAACTAACCCAGCATGTGCGTTTAGTGCTGCCGATTGCAACGAAAAAGGGACAACGAAATGGATACTTTGGTTGAAATATGACACCCGCAATTTTTTGCGATTGCAATACTTCCTTTACTTCGTACAAAAATTAAAATCGTTTCACATAGCCAAATTAATCAAATGTATTCAATTCTACGGGATCAGAATAACCCCAAACGTGCTATATTTAGTATTTGGATTAAAAATGGGAACCGTACTGAGAAAGACTGCAACGCATTTGAGTTAAGGTGCATTTTGTGTGAGGAAAAGATAAAATAATGAAGAATCTGCATGTATATTTATTTGTACATAAGTTTCTTTATTCTTCTCATTATGGAAAAACGGAGACGACATAGAACGGAAAATTTTGAACACGCTTACAGTTCTTTACCCGAACATGTACACCGTGAAGCCTGAAATTTGATTTTTTTTCTTTTATGTTTTGTGCAGGTTTAATGAAGTTTTGATTAACAAACTCAGTGGTTAAACAGAAATGTGCTGCCACTTGCAAAGCGTAAGATATGTATCTTTCAGTTTCAATCAACAAACTCGGCTGAAATAAAATAGTTTTATCTTCCACGCCCCAGGGTGTTCCCATTCGGAAAAGCCTAAATTATTTTTTTTTTTCAGTTTTATCTGTCTATTAATGGTTAACAAACTAAAAGATTTAAAAGCAGTTCTTAATCTCTGTTGTTATTATTAACCAGCTGGAGCTTCAGAAAAGATAAGCTGGAACCCGGAAATGACATTAGCTGCACTTATTATTACACAATTTTTTTTCTCTTTTTTATAATCTTAGAAAACTAAGCGCCGTAACTGTTAATTCTTACAATAACTGAGATTAATAAAACTTACCTTGCAGGAATCTAGCCCATACTCTCCTCCTGCGCACAAAAATCCTTCATGCAACTGGAAAAATCTTCCGAGACGCGTTTTCCGAAGCATCTCCTCGCATTTGTAATCGTCGATGACTTGCAGTGCCACTTCTTTCATCACATTTGAGAAAGTTCCACCCTCTGGATGGGAAAGGAACAAAAATATAAATATATTTCAAAATTAATTATTTCTCTTGCATTAAAACCTCGTTACGTATGCCTCGTTAAGAAGCCTCCTATTTTGATTTAAAAAAACACTGCAATGTCTTTTTTACAGGAGGGACTATAATTATTAATCACAAGCGCTATTGGTCACTGATTATGATTATCTCTTTGCTTTCCATTAATTCGGTGGTCATTACATTTGCAACAAACCACTACAGTCAAATACATTATAGCGAGCTCGGTTTATGCGCTATCCATACATATAACGAAGGAATTACAGCAGAACCTCTATCGTCCGTGGTCTGTTAACCGAGCTGGCAATCAGTTTAAAGAAATCATGGAGAAAATGTACTAAAATTAGAAAGGATACAACGAAAATCAGTCACATTCATGAATTCTATCGTGATGAATCTTTTGGCTTTTCTTATGGTCATTTTATTGTGCTTCAAGATAAAAACTATAGTCTACATGTGTTAATGATGAAAGCAACACTAAGCTGACTATGAATTCATAGGCATGGTACAGAGCGATAAAAAATGATATTTCGGAATGAGAAATATGGAAAAGATCGGACCAAGTTTTCAGGTTTTGAGAGATGAAGAAATCTTTCACGGCACAGACCTGCAAAAATGCAGTGATGCTGAGTATAAAGAAGAAGCGGAAACTAACAACATAATAAAATGCAATTTAAAAAATATTTCCATACAGTACGCTTTCGTTTAAAATGGATATGATAATTAATGCATTAAAAGGAGAAAAATAATTTATCATGTATTATAAAGGAAATATTATAAATTAAATAATTCTGTTTACAGAATTAATCTACAATTTTATACTGCGAATGGGTATGAAATTTATCATAAGCGTGGGCGCCTGTGATAAATTAATAAGAATAAATGGCTTATACATTTCACAATGCAATTGAATTCATAGAAACTTTAAAAAGATAATGACTTATACATCTGAAATGCATTAAATGAATAGATTTGTTATTCAGGTGACCCACGCTTTTATTATTCGCAGCATAAAATTGTAGATGAATTCAGTGGATATAGTTATTTAATCTATTAATCCCATTATACGATACGATAAATTATTTTTCTTCTTTTAGTGCAATAATTATCATTTCGGTGACAAAATTCCACTTGCAGTGAAACACTATGAGTGAACTAAAGAAAAGTTGAGTAAAATTACTTATACGGATATCTTAATTTATTTTAATTACGCAAAGCACGCAAGGGTTATTTGCCTAATGAGACAGATGTCTTCGTGAGAGACTTTTTAAGGGAACTGGCTCGGATGCACTTTGCAAATATATAATAAGCGGAAAAACAGGGAAAGTTCCCATTCACCCAGTACGACCCTCGGGATCTGAACTGTGATCGAACTCTCACATATACAAAATTTTAAAATGAGAACAAAAGTTGTTGCAGATCATTTTAAAAGATTTGCCGCCCAGACGGTACAGTGATTAAGGGAACTTACTGCGGTACCAAAGGGGCCGGGCTCGAATTCCGCAAAAGGCATGGTTGTAACTGTCAATTCCTTCACATAAGGCAACGGGGACCGCCTATTAGGTGCCTCCACAATAAAATGGCATATATATATTAAAAGATTTCAGGGGATAAATTAGAGTTTCAACGCATATACAGAGTGATTCGCTACCAGATCGACAAACTTGCAGTGTGTATAGGGGGTACAAAGACAACTCGGAATCGCATAGGAATGCAGGATCACAAATGCCGTAGTTGGGAGCTATGCTGCAAAGAAGCAGAGGAAAAGAACAGAAACAGCAACACATTTAATGGGACAGAAAACATTTTATTGAAAGGTTGTACTACAACAGGTGTTCAAAATTACGACCAGAAGTCGTCTGACGGGCCTGACAGCGGCGCTGCATGGTTCCTTATATTCTGGAAGATTCCTGGCATGTCACATATCCTCCCGGCAGCCACAGATAATCGAGCGACGAGGTCTTAACTGAAGGAACGGGGGTCTCGTACACCAAACTCTTCAAGTGGCTCCAGAGAAAGAAGTCCATATATGATAGGGGTGCAGTGATGTGGCAGGCCAGTGAACCACGCCACCACGACTTATCCGCCGCTGTCCAAAGCTTAGGTTGTCGGCGGGTGTCCATCGTATAATGTGGAGCAGTCTCGTCATGCTGGTACCACACGGAGCGGCACAACGACGGAGGAACATGTGTTTGTCAATAAGTTCTAGCAGGCCTTGTTGCAACAAGATCAGATATGCCCTACCATCCTGAGGACTGGGCAGAAGGTACGGTCCAATCAGGTAGTCTCCAAGAATGCCGGTCCAAATATGGACCGCGAAACGATCTTGAGCTACACGCGGTTGAGTGCGATGAGGTTTCTTCAAAGCCCACACATAATCGTTAGGCTGACTGAAGGCTTCGTCACGTATGAAGTATGCTTTATCCATGAACAATACGGAAGCGGCAAATGCGCTGTCTGTAGCACTCTGTTGCAGGAACTATGTAGAAAACGTCCTCCAACGAGGATAATCCTCAAGCTCTAATAATTGAACGTGATGAAGATGGTATGCGCTCATTTGGTTTGCTGCGAGTATCCTCTAGACAATGTATTGAGGTAAATCTACTTGTTGGGCTATCGCTCGAGTACTCGCACTTGGATTGTCTTCTGTCAGACATAATATCGCCTCCTCATTGCCAGGTATCCTAGTCTTCGCTGTCGATTCATTGTAGCTCTTGTTAAACAACCAGTCTCCCGTAACTTTCTGTTCACACTTGTGAAGGTCACGTGATGTGGAGCACGCCTGTTCGGGTAACGTTCTTGGTACAACCGCCAAGCGGCGTGCCTGTTACAATCAGCAGCTCCATACATGACAGCATGTCGACCAGTTCATCGTTTGAATATGCGTTCATCCTCGGGAAACGGATCGCAAATGACTACTTCTAGCAGGATCGCTGTTCACGCAACCTTCCTTTTAGCGCCATATGCCGCAAAACTGTCGGGAGGAATCTTCCAGAAGGTAAGGAATTCCATGCAGTGCCGCTATCAAGCCTGCCTGACAATTCCTGGTCGTAATTTTGAACACTTGTTGTAGAACAACCTTTCAATAAAATGTTTTCTGTCCCGTTAATATTTTGCTGTTTCTGTTCTTTTTCTCTGCTTTTTTACACCATTTCAATGAAGAATATTTTATTCTATATACTGTAGTTGCAGCTCGCAACTACGACATTTGCGACCCTGTATTCCTATGTGATTCCGAGTCGTCTCTGTTCCGCCTACATACCCGGCAAGTTTGTCGGTCTGGTAGCGAATCATCCTGTATACATGTAAGACTGTTACTTAACGTAGTTGCTCTCTAGGCATTTGCTATGCAAAACAGAAGAATTAAGCTTCTTCTAAGCATTCAGTCACATTTGTCCTTAAGAATTACCAAGACTAGCCGTACTACTTCAACTGCTGCAGCTATTAAGCTTAGTGCTTGCATGTTTACTTCCATTGCATATCGAGCACAGAACGAAGCCATACTCATGACTATACTACAACACAAAAGGCAAGTAAGCTATGTTGAATTGGTATTTAACCCACTTTATCATGAAAATGCCACAACATCAGATAACTTTCACCTGGCATATGAAAGAAAAGATAGATGCATATTCATTAATAAAAATTATAAAGAACACAACTTGAATATTTTTTACATTACAACAGGATACTTACAATTTACACCGATGGCTCTAAAATCAATGATAATTTGGGATGTACATTTGTTCCAATGGAGAGGGATTTTATTAAGTATCAAAAGAAGAATGTATAATATGTCTAATAATATTCCGAAACATGTGGGGTTCCACCCGTTTCCTTAACAGTTAAATGTAGGAACCTTTTTACACCGATAAGTGAATAATCGCTTGAGTGTGTGTACAGAGACGTAAGACTCAAGAAGGGTTAATTTACCTTTATTTCTCAAAATAATGATGAACACAGTAGACTCCTATATCAGAGCCTACAGCAAAGCTTCCACTTGGGCTTGAACTCAAATTAATAATAATTAAAGCTTAACTAATGCTTAGCTAAAAAGATATTGCCGAAGCTATCAGGAATTTAAGCAGTTGGCCTCTAAATCTCAATTAAGTAGGCGAAGCTATCAAGTGCCTGAAGTACGGCCGAGCGTAGTAATAGCTTAGAGAGAGACGTACCTCAATGGCAAACGCGCGCTAGTCAGAAACTCTGGCTCTCTAACGAAGTCAGTGAAACATCGACTTCAATACTACTCTTAATTATTTGCATTAAACGCGTTTCTGAAAATACATTATGGTAAGGAATTGTAAACGGAACCTAGAAGAGGTAGGAAATGTGCATAAACTTAAAATAACTGTTATAAAATTAGGATAAACCTTACAATTAAAACAATTGAATGTAATGAAAATATTCTTCATTGAAATATCTAGACTGATACTCCTGACTGCACTTTTTGTAATTTCAAATTATTCGCAGGCATCACCATTAATTCACAAGATTCAGCATTTATTACGAAACAGCGAAAGGAATAATATTAATATTTGTTGGATAAAAGCTCATGCTAGATCACATGGCAGTTATTTCGCAAAAGAAGCCGGTTAACATTACAATGCAGAATTCAATTCCAATCCTTCATCATACATTAAATATATCTCTTAAAATACATTAAATATATCTCTTAAAATACATTAAATATATCTCTTAAGGAAACAGTAAGATGAATAGAATATTGTGAACAGGATAGAAGCACCTTTAATTACCTACTAGCGGTTTATTTAAATAGCTAAATGTTACATGATGTTCGCTTTTATGAATGTTTGATTTACGGACTTTATGAATTTAAATTTATGGACTTTATGAATTTAAAATTTTTATTCATCTTTTCTGTAAATATATTTCAAAATTTTTGTATTTAAATTATGTATCGTAATAAGAAAAATGTGAGAAATTTGGTTATAAGGTATTCCTCCCGCCTTGTTAGCATGCTTTCGTGGTGTAATGTAAGCACATTCGGCGCCGCGTTTTCGAGAGGTGAGAGGTTCGAGTCCCGACGAGAGCACTGTTCATTTTTCGTGTCTCCTGCTTCAAAAAAATCCTAGTGACTCTAAATGGTCATTATTATTATTATTTAAAAAATAAATCTAGTTAATGATGGATATGAAGCGGTACCTATTAAACACTGGTAAAGAACAGATGCCTGTTTATCGTCAATTGAACTGAAATACTAGAGTTCAGCAATTTTACAGCTCGGCGATTAGCAGTCGCTGGAACTTTGAGAAAAGTTCTTTAATATTGAAAGCAAATCCTCAATACTTCTCTCAAAAACCAGCATGATTGAAGGACGGCTCATAAGAGTTACGGCATTATCAAAATAAAGTGTAATAGTGTCACGAAAAAAAAATTCATATTTTTTAAAAATACAGTTTTTGTAAATTTGGATGGAATTTGTTTATTCTAGGTTTTTTGTGAATACTTTTGTCTCAACGATTTCAGAACACCTTGTTGAAAGAAAGGTTGGCATTTATTACTCGAGGTTTTGACTATCAGAGGTAGTTACGGTCTCGATTACATTGGATAATGGAGGCTCTACTGTATTTGGTCCCATCGAGTTACATGTAGACTTGATGCCATTTTATACGGCTACAGAAAACGTCGAAACTTACTTAAAACGGCTGTAATGATATCTGCATCGATTGAAATTTTCTTTTCCGCTTCACATTATTTTTTACAGAAAGACGGTAAGGTTTAAGTGAAAAATTATTAACCATTAAAATTATTCATGCTTATATTATTAGGATAACAAAAAATCTTTACGTTACTCTTTTTTTTTTTTTTTTATCTCCGCCCTCCATCTTTGTCTAATAACTGAATGAAGTTATGCGAGGTAATGTAAAATCGAAGTCTTGAAAAGCCAAGGCATATTATAAACATATCTTAGGAGATTATGTGAACCTAATGATTACTCATAATTATAGATGTGTATTTTAGAGAGTGATATGTTTTACAAGTAAAAGGTCTGAACCATGATTTTTATACCAAATAATCTATTACGTAAATTTATTAATGTATGACGGAATTAGGCAGGAGAAACCCAAATCAATAGCCACATTCAATCTTAATTGTAATTAGCCCTTAATGTGATTTTAATTAAATATTATTATAATGGAACGAATAATAACATTTAGTTAACTTAAATTTAAATGAATAATAACATTTATCTCTTTTGATAGAAAATTGGGGATTATCATACAACTGTCCGGATGTAGTATTTACATTGCATTCATAATATATTAGAACGATCTGTAAACTCACTGTATGCGTCTTTACCCCAACCGGTGACCACGCAATTTTGGCCGGAAAAGATCTCGTCGTATTTCGGAAGGCAGACTGTATCTATGTGGGGAGCGAATAGAACAGGTTCCTCCAGCCGCAGGATTGCGACGTCGTTCCAGAGACTCGTATTCCTGTATTCTGGGTGCACGAGAATCTTGGACACCTTGTAGTCCTCGTGAGCGAGGAATTCTGTTGTCGTCTGCGTGTCCCATTCTCCTAAACGGACTTTGAGAGGGTACTCGTTGTATTGGCTGAAAACAGACATCGGACTATGAATTCTCATGTCATATCAGAATAGTCAAAATGAAAGATTTTTTGAAAGATTAAATATGTCTTTAACACATAGCTCCAGATTAAGAAATAAACCAATGAGACGGTTTGCAGATTGCACGATTTTTGTGATATCGTGTCATTAACACTAACACTGCCAGAAACCATCATCGACCCTAGTATTTGGTCGGTGGTTGCTTCGGCAGAATAATTTACTGGTTATGCTAATTTTAGCCGAAAATTAGGCCAGCAATCAAATGGCAGTTATTTATCTAAATCCAAAAATATTATTGTCGAGTCATTATTTGTTATATTAGTGAATATTAACAAATACTACTCCGAATGGTACATAATACTTGTCGGGGTGAAGAACACAGTTAACTTCAAAATTGAATGATATCATAATTTATAGTCATGTGTAAATAATAATAATATTATAAGGTACTTCTCCCTCATTCTTCGCATGCCGTCGTCGTCAGCATGCTCGATGCGTAGCCGAGAAGTCCGTGGTTCGAATCCCGGTGAAGACGCTGTTTATTTTTCTTCTCCTGCTTTTAAATAACCTAACGACTCTACAATATGATAGGTGCCTTTTATTTAAACCTGTGCAAAAATTCAGATGCAAATAAAAAAATCTGATGTGGCACCTCGTACAGCCTATTAAATTATACACATTTTTGCTGTACTTCATTTAAACTTCTTTCCTCGAATTATTATAAATTAACCGATCCCTCAAGGCAAGTTGAAAATGATATCAAAATTGCAAATTCTGAAATTAAATTACTCGTTCAATTTTTGTCGTACTGGTGTCAAAATTCTCATACTTTTATTTATTTTTATAATGAGTATTAAACTTTCCCAAATATAAGTATACTAACCGGAAGATCGTATTAAAAGTTGGATTTCGTTCTTTGTTCGAAATTATTTTTTTGAAATTGAAATTGCCAAGCCATGAATATTTTGGTCATTTATAAAACACTTTTTTGAATGGAAGTATATGTCTACTACCAACGATTGCGATGATAAAGGCCTGTAAAGCCGAGTAAGGAGCTGAATATATACTTAAGGCTGAGTATAAAAGCCGGCAAAGCCGAGCAGGAGTCTTGTATATACATACTACACTGGTTATCATAAATTAAGGAAAAGTCACAAAAATAGTGATGACTCCCTCAAAAATAAGCCAAACCGTGTAAAATTCGAATATGTTGCCAAGTAAGAGTAGCTGAGTAAAACTGCAATATGCAAATTAGTGGCGCTGCACTCGGAATACGTCATCTGCGAGGAGCATAAAAGTCCATTTTTGAGAGCAAGCCCACATACCAGGACTTAAAAATTCAATCGATTGAAGAATTTATATTAGTGACTGCGCATAATTTTTTCTCTAAAATGGAAAGATCGCAATATGCAGCAATTAGAGAATTAACGGAATATGATCCCACAGTGGAAAGTGTCGTCAAACGTCCAAGAAGCATCCATCATAACCCAAAGTGGTGGTAATGTTGTATATATTGTATATAGTGTGAATTTAATTTATGTTTGCGCAAGAAAGGACTTTGCTAAAATTTTGCATAGAAAGGACTGTACTTAAATATTTTATCTATGCATAGAAAGGACTGTGCCAACTGCTGTGCATAAGTTTATTTAATCTATTTTTCATTATTTTCTCTATTATTCATTTCTTACTCTATTATTCATTTCATTCTGCAGCATATTGGTTATTTTATTTACTGCGTTAAACTTTAATTACCACTACGGAGGATTATTGATTCAAAGAAGGCTTCCTGCACCCGGATTGGACCAGAGTTGTCAGGTGACCCAGTCACTGCTAACTTACAAATTTTAGTTACTTTACAAAATTACGGATTATTTAAACTGAAAAGGACTGTTATTTCTAATATTTTCTGATACCCTGATTGCAGGAAAAATAGTGACTTTTAGGAATTAAGTTGCCTTAATTAATTACATAGCATTTTTCATTACTTTTACGAGGTTTGCTGACAACCAATCAGAAACTAAGATAGCCGCTGCGATGATTGGTTTTGCTAGTCACGTGATTATGAGTTAGTCAGTCACGAGCTATCCGCAGATTTCCTGTATGATTTAAGATATGCTCAATGCAACATCAAAATTAAGATATGCCATTGCTTACTTACCACCCTGACTCCTGATGGATGAATTAAGTTATGATGGAATCTCAAATACCTTTACTGCATGCCACTTTTCCACGATCACCTTTGTGTGCTGGCGCCTGGCGCCTTTTATAACTTGATTACTATTGGCCTATGGCAAATTCTAAGATACAGGAGAAAGCTCTTTTAGTAGCTGAGTCCTGCTACTACAGTATTTCACAATTCACAAAAGCCCACATATTTCACTGTGATAGTGACATCAGAAATCTGAGATAGCCAATTCGTAACAATGAACTCCAGGCATTATTTGCCTGCAGAACTACGATGCAGAGCCATTGGGAGACTAGAGGCAGGACAAAGTCAAACAGAAGTGGCCAGATGGCTAAATGTGAGTCCTCCTGTGGTTCATAGACTTTGGAGGCAATTTCAAACACAGATTCGGCATCTAGGAGGTTCAACCAAGGACGGCCAACTGCTACGACGAGCGCCGATGATCGATATTTGACATTATGCGAACGCAGGAATAGAACCGTTACTCCGACTCTTCTTAGATCCTCCCTTGCTTCAGTCACCGAAAGGTTGGTGTCAACGTCAACTGTGCGTAGAAGGCTTCACGAAGGTGGTCTGCATGCGAGGCGACCTGCCATTTAAGTGCCGCTCACGTCACGCCATAGGAGGGACCATTTGCATTTGACACGACAACATGTCCACTGAACGCCTGATGAATGGAGGGCTGTTCTCTTTAAAAATGAGTGCAGGTTTAGTCTAGAAAGCGATAGCAAGCGTTATTTGATATGGAGAGAACCTGTAACCCGTTATCTTCTGTCAAACATCCGTGAAATAGATGTATACGGAAGAGGCAGTGTCTGTGTTTGGAGTGGCATCTCTTTGGGTGGACGCACAGACCTCCATGTCTTTCCAAGGGGAACCGGGAATGCTCAGGTTTATAGAGATGACATCCTTGATGCTCATGTCCGCCCATATGTCGGGGCAATAGGTGATGCTTTCCTGTTACAGGACGATAACGCAAGATCACAGAGGGCTCGCATCGTAAATGATTATCTTCAACAGGAAACAATTATGCGCATGGAGTGGCCAGCTCGATCCCCGGACTTGAATCCTATCGAGCACGTTTGGGATGCTTAAGGGAGACGTCTAGCTGCTCTCAATCCGCCCCCTCAGACCCTTGTCGCACTTGCAACTGCTTTGCAAGAGGAATGGCTCTCGCTTCCTATGGAACTGATAGACCGCATAATTGAAAGCATCACACATCGCTGTATGTGTTGTATTGCTTCTAGAGGCGATCATATTCCGTATTGAAGGTACTTTTCCTATCGCAAACTGACACCTTCGATTTGTTCATTTTATACATGTGCTAATTTCTATACTACCATAATGGTCTAGTAATTTCGTTTTATGTTATTTAATACCTTACTATGTTGTATATTGTGGGTAAGTTTCATAAAATTCTACATGTCACTTTTTCAGTAATCGTTATTTTTGTGATTTTTCCTTAATTTATGATAACCAGTGTATATATAAGTAAAGAAACTAATTAGTAAAGGCGAATAAAATTAAATAATTCTCTTGCGCCATTGCTACAAGGAATGAAATTTGAATTTAACAAATACAATATTATTATCTCATTCATATAAAGCTATTTAAAATTTAAATTACGAAAATTCAATTGTGAACTAATGAACTATTGCTAACTAATTTACAAAAAATAAAGGGCTGGTAAGGGTGGGTATCTATCTATCTATCCATTTATATATATATATATATATATGTATATACTTTTAGTACTGTCGATTTCAATAGAAAAGGGACGTGCACAACTGCATGTTATAGCAGTCCCATATACGAAATTTCATCTTTCTACGGCTAATCGGTTTTTAGTTATGCAAGATGTACATACAGACATACAGACGTCACGAAAAAGTCCAGTTTGAACCCATTTTAAATTCATTTTACAATTCGTTTGGAAAAACGTGTCTTCTAGTCTATCCGTACGTACAGACGTCATGGAAAAAACAAATGAAATCTTTCCGATTTTATATTACACCCAAAGTGGCTTTTTTTAACTTCTGCGTGTTACCTTTACTCATTGAATATCGTGCTCTTCGCAGTTAAACCTTAAAATTCAATTCAACAGCAATATCACAAAATATTTAAAATGAACGTATCTTTTGAATTTTCGATACACAGTCTCGTGCGCTGTAGAATGTTTTTTTGTTTTTGTTTTGTACAATGTTACAATGTTGCCATTGCTCGCTTTGAGTTTGTTAATCAAGAATTCGTTAAAATTTTACAAAATATTAAAGAGATAATAAAACAAATTCCAAATTTGGACTTCCAGATGCCAATATTCGAGTGGAGAAATACGCTATTCAAAATTTGTTGTCTGTAGGTACCATTGTTTTTTCCCAGTGCGAGAAACTTACCTATATTTATTCAGATTCTTTACTATTTAATTTCTTTAAGTATAATGTAGGGCTCTAATATTTAGTGACAACAATTTGAAAAGTGAAACGCCATTTATAGTGAACAGACGCAAAATGCCAAAACAAAATTTATAGCCCTTCTGGGCAAATTGTTCTTTTGGATTAAAAATAAAAACCGTTAAATTATAATACCCGAAATTTTTCGCGATTACAGTACTTCCTTACTTCGTGCAAGGAAGTAAAAAGTACACTAAATATACGTATGCAAGAATACATTATGACAAAAATTATCATAAATACAAATATCCTAAGTGCAAAATACATACACAACGGCACAACGGATTCGCTAAACACTGAAAACGTTAAAAACTGTAAAGCGCTAAAATATAAATATGCAAGTATACATTTACATGACTGTCTAAGGATATCTTTACTTAAACTTATACTGAACAACATTTGTACGTAGTAAGTTAAACGAATAAATATGCTAAATTATTCAGATGAATAAAATACTCTAAATTTCACTTACGTAATTATGATGACAAGTAGAGACACTAAAGATGCACTCAAGATACATATGCGACAAGGACTGTCTCAAGTCAAAAATGATAACTATATTTGAAAATCCTATAACTCAAGGACATTGGTTAGGTTATCTGCGTATGGCAAACCACATAAAAGCTATCTGCTAAGGATGACGGATACCTTCGTAGAAGACTTTCTGAGAGAAACTGGCTCGTGTCTAACTCACACATAGGAAAAATCAACCGTAAGCCAGCTCTCTCGCTTAGTATCGAAACGGGATCAAAATTCCGACATTCAGCGATTTTAACTACTCGGTCATGACGTCAAAAAGAGCACTGAAATATGGTTCAATAAATTTATATAGTATAAAAATACTAAAATACACTCTAAATCTTAAATAAATACTACAATATAGATAAACTAGTAATATACACTTCCTACAAGAATATGTGCACGACGTCAACAAAGAAGGAAATATAAACTTTCGAAATACTTGAAGTAAGAAATTGGACAAGGTGTCTCACTAAGACCCGTTTAGATCAATTTATATCTAGAAACGGCTTCTTCCCCGCATATTACTATGAGAGAAATATTAATTCAGACAACTGTATTTGTAGCGACAGGATACTAGAGTACCACCTTTCGAGCATATGACAATCTAAGACCAACTACGAAAGTGCTCGGGTTTCGAAAGTATTTCATAAACACTCCAAAACTGTTTCGTAAGTTCAACGAAATTATCAAATATCTTTCGGGAATCGGGAATAAGGTCAAAAATTTGAAAATCAAAGATGTAAGCAATGATTGCCGCAAAATAGATCCTTCTTTTAAAGTTCCTATTCTTCAAGAATAATAATAGTGGGTAAAATTTGGGGAGAGATAGTGTAGAGATACTATCTTTCCCAAAGCAGTTGCCATAATATAACAAACAGCATTTGCCAGTTGTAGGCACAGTTTTGTACCTGAAGTTATCAAATGCTATCATATCATCCGCAATCAGGCCTACTTTCCCAAGCACTTTTCCTTTCTCATATTAAAGACAAGGTCCGGTTAACCTTACAGTTTAATATGGAGTTAGTTGCCTGGATAGACCTGATAACTGCAGTAAAATTTACTTGACTGCAAACTGCATATCATTCATTACGAAACGAATTAAATCTTAAATCTCTTTCGGAAATCGTATAGAACAATAAATGAAAGAAATTGAAAGAATTAATTTAACAAAGTAATCAGAACATTGCTGACGTCAGTTAAAAAATTTAGTTATAAACATCAAATAAAAGAATTAAGGCAACAAACGTTTTAAACGAAGCAAAAAGACACTAAGTGTATGAAACTAAAGCTTTACGTTATTAGAATACTACTATACTTACTATAAATGAAATACACAATGAGCCACGGTCAATACGTGATACTTATCAATGAGCACGCCTCCGCATTGAAATATGTTGACCTTTCCTTCTGCTTTCAATACGGCTGCCTGGAAGGACAGTAATGCAGTTACAAGTCGTAAAATTAAATAGATTTTGAAACATGCCACACAATTTATGTTAATTGTTTTAGAAAGAAGGCTTTGTGCTTGTCTTTCAAATATCATAGTAAGCGTAAATTATCCCATTTGCATTCATTTGTGTTTTTTTCCAATATTATTTTCTAAAAAATTTAATAAAAATCGATAGATACTTTTTTAATAAAATATAGCTGATAATGAACGAAAAACAGCTGACTTTTTTTAATATCAAAATTAAAATAATTTTCATGCTGTTAAATTCGTTTATAAGCATCAGAAATCTTAACTGCAAGATCAGTTTTTTAAGTAGAAAGATATGAGAACATTTAAATCATTTTAAGTTGCATTCGAAACATCTATTACTAAATTACTAATATTTCTAAGAAGTAGGGATATCGTTTTCGAAACTTTTAGTTTGTTATAAGTCGTACTCTGAAGTATGATTTGAATATAAGTTTCAAATCTGATGCCACGTGGAATGATAATAACTCCGAAGAGAGACAATTTTTGACAGTTCCGTAGTGGGTAAATGAAATAAAGGTGATTTATTTGTGCCCAGTAAAAGAATATGAGAAAAAAACGTAAGATTAAAGTTACAGAAAAAGACAGTCAGACTTTGTAAATAACATAAATGGATAATTTGAAGAACATAAAATCGAATTTGAGCTTTAAATTATTATCAAAGCTCAAACATATATTTTCGTATACCTTTAGGACAGCATTTTCGGCGCCTTAAGCAATCAATAGAGTTAACGCACGTGATAAATCAAACATGTCATATGTAATATTTCAGGTATTACAGCCCCATTTGGAAAAAGCTTGCGACATTTCTTTTCAAGTTCTATTTATAGATAAACCTTATAGAGCATATTAATACTCACTAATAAATGAGCTGTATAATGCACAATATTACTCTATCACTATCCTAAATCCTGTCTTAAAAGTATCTCTTGACAATCTCACTGAAAATATGGCAAGAAGTGTGTAATATTGTGTATATGTGAATAGGCCAGACGTACCTTTAATTTAACATTACCAAGAGTTGATATAAATCACAAAATTTTGATACTGCAGTTATCAAGATATACACTTTGTCCCAAAAAATATATGCACCAACAAGAAATCGAGCCACAATCACGAAACTTGGCAGGAATGAAGGATGGTAAAAGATATGCAAATGATTTAAATTTTGACGTCAGTGAGACAAGGATAAGCACCCTGTGGGCATATGTGCGCAGCTGGGAGAGATTAAAGGCATGACTTCTCGTGCCGTAAGGCTATTCAAATGAATCTGGTCAACTTGGATGGACGGTATTGTGACTAGATATGCCTCTGAGACGTAACCGCCGGCAATACGAACACCTGTCGGACTTGAGAAAGTGCGTGTGCTAGGCCTTAGAGAAGCAGATTGGTCTGACAGCCGTATAGGTCGCCATTTCGGTCGAAACGATATGGTACTTATTCGTTGTTGGAGATAATGAATCACAGAAAGGATATTCTACCGTCGTGGAGGGTCAGGATGTCCCAGAAACACAAACGAGCGCGAGGATCACGCAATCATAAAAGTGTCTACTTTACCAACAAAGTTGCTAGCATCGATTCGACGCCATTTACCATCTTCCAGGCATCCGGTGATGTTAAGACGTCATAGAGTTTACGTGTTCCACCAGAAATTTGAATCTGGCAGTACACGCCCTGCTCCTGCTTACTTAAAGACCTCCGTATTAGGCGGGAGGAGGGAGACATGCAGAATGTTTAGCCACATTAGTGACTTAGGTATCTCGCTCCCTGTTGCTCGTCCCACACTTACAAGCGACAGTTTAATGTACACTACCCCAACCAATCGACCGGGCCCGCGGGGTCACCACTCCCGGTTCTCGGTCTAATGGAAGGGTGCGGCTGTTATTCACCTGACAATTTGACTGGTCGTCTAAAATGCTACCCGGCAGTACTACGCGGGCTGGGACCCTTATCCCTGTGGGCCAACCACACCAAACAGAGTACAGAGTTATTACCTCTCTCCTCAACAGAGGGGCACCACTCCCTCTGATGGACGAAACGCCTGGCGGAGTATAGAGTTATGACATCTCTCCTCACAGTCTTCGCCAATCCCCCCGCAGTCTAGCCGTATAGAACACCTTCCTTTGGGGTTCTGGAACCGCCAAGCTCATGAATTTTATACCCCCGTAGCCGAGACTGCCTAGGTACAGATCCTAGCCAGTAGCTTCATAGGGCCGGTTATGTTAAGGGAAACCATTCGGAGACGCCTGGGCGATGCTGTTATGTGCATTGACCCCACATTATACGCAGTGTCGAATGGATTTTTGCCGAAATCGGGCAAGCTGGAGGGTGACCGACTCGAGGCGTGTGATCTTCAGTGATGAATTACGATTGCGCTTGAATGCTGATGGCCAACGTACACGACTTGCTTGTCGAAAATATCCTTCAATGAACAAGAAAACCCTCATCTCTGCACCAATAGAGGAATTGGATTAATTGCCTCAACAGCTGCTGGATAATGCTGTGCAAACCGTGATACGACGTGTGGAAAGTTGCATCGCACTCTACAGCGGACATATCTTGTACTGATACCTTTCTCAAAGGTGAATGCTGTCGTTCATATGCGTTTTTTATTATATATATATATACACACAGAGTACAAAATTTAATCTAGACGGATGTCGTAATACCTGCCATTTGCAATGTAAGTTTCTAAGTGATTTTGTAAGTTTCGGCGTCTGAGAGAAACTTTTTGTAAAACTGCCATTATCAATTCACTTCAGTCTTGTTGACGTATCTTTGATAGTGAAGGATCTAGATCCTGATTCCACACACCCGTATAATTCTCCACGAGAAAATCGAATCCCCAATTGAAAATGACTACAAATATTTATTTTTACGTTTCCTTTGAACTTTTATTTCTACCGCAGCAACTAGCCGCAAGTTGTCACAAGAAAACCAAATAAAACACTGAACTATGTATCACTTATCTATCACAGAATCATTGTTCACCTGGCGAGCAATCTTTTACCATCTTATTTTGCATCATCGCGTAACCACCAACTTGTGGCAGATCGAAATTGTTTTACGCATTGATGCCACAAATAATCTTCTAAACACTAATGAATAAATACCAGTTTTAGATAGGTTATCGAATAGTTTTGTGTGTATATTTGGCTTTAGCTTTAACCCACCAGGAGTAGCTAAACAAAGCTTTTTTTTTTTGTTTTTGTTAGAAAATGTTATTACTTCAGGCTGACAACTCGTCAACATTTAATACTTCTCTGTAGAGTAGCCAGACTTGCAAGAATAGTTTAACAATAGAAGTACGAACTAAATTAAACTAATTTGACCATTGATGACTTAATCTTATTTACCTGCCACGGCCATTCGCCAAAATCTGCTTCACCTTTGTTGCTGGGAGAGAGAATCCTGCTGTTGATGCCACTTGGATTGCGAACACCACAACGATGCTCGTAGGGCTTCACCGTCGATGTTTCAGGTGTATTGCAACAGACATGGAATGGACCACACGAAGGAGGTTTGAATTTTCCATCCTGTGAAAAAAAAGAAATTCATTTTGAATTGGAATATCAATTAAAAATAACCCAGACAGTTTGAGAAAGGAAATTTTTTGGAACGTAAACTTTTTCCTGGAGTACGAACAATTTCGTTCGCATTGGAAGTTGGAATATCATCTGTTAGAGATAATAGCATTTTAAAGATGATTTGATAATTAATATACATTACATCTAAAGGAAATAACAGTTGGTTGGGAATAAAAAATTCTGAACTCATAAGCGGACCGATTGGTAGAACCGATAGAGAATTCTCACATGTAGTTCATAAAGAAGCATTGCAAAAATGCTGAATGTTGTTAAGGAAATCAGAATTTCTTATGCATTACGGTTGTAAGATGGAATTAAGTTTAAAAATGATTAATACGTAAAATATTATTCGTCACTCAACATCTCTTTGAATGTGTTCTTCGTATCGGCAACGCTACTAAATCACAACTTTAATGAAGCCCTCGGTGCAAAGTAAGAATGGAATAAGATGAAAAGACCTGATTCGAAATTTGGAATTGGCATGTCCCTCGCTGAAATCAGGAAAGTGGCACTGTTTTGGCCCTTCCTTAAAATGATATCCTCTCTGTCGGCACAGCAGCTCAGTAACCGGTTTCAAACCCACGGAAGTATCCTAAGAAAATAATAATTTATTTAATCAAATACTTTTCTTTTTGATTATGCACCCTTGTTACTTATAATCCTTGGCTACATTATGCAATGTAGACTGTATGCCATTGTCGATCGTACTGTCCTCCTGTCGATACTACGCCACTGTCAGTCATCGATGTCAATGTTACGCTTTAGCGGAAGTATACATTAACTGCAAGAAAACTGGTTTTGCAAACGTCACGCAAAGCACTTGTGGCGTTTCACAATGGATCAGTAACATTGTGGGACAATACTTGTTTCATCGTGGGACAATAATTATTGCATCCTGGAACAACTGCATTATCTACAGTAAAATCCGTTGTACCATATTCTTATTTCTGTGCCCTCCTCTTGATTCTACGCAGTACTGAACGTATACCTCTGTCAACTATGGGAAGGTGATTAAATGTGTCCTTATCTTCTTGTTCCTTATCGCAGTTTTGTTTTTATTATGCCAGTTGCATGCAGGTATAGCTACTATATCGGCATCGACGTCTCGCGTTGTCAGCCCTACATAATGTCCATTCTACGTAGTGAAGATTGTATAAGTGTCGATATTATAAGCATTATTTCTCATTTTAGCAAGTTTATATTGTTGCAGTTGTTACTAACTCTTTTGATCTGAATTTCAGCTCGTTGTAGTTTATAAATTTAATCGTTGTTGAAAGGCAAAGGTTGTACAGGTTACGGGTACCAGAACGAGTTTGCCGAATTCTATCCATATTTTGAAGAAGAATTCTCTGGGAGACGGATTTTGTCAACTTGTAAGGTATTTCTCCCGCCTTCTTCGCATGCCTTCGTGGTGTAGTGGTCTGCATGCTCGACGCGTAACCGAGAGGTCCGTGGTTCGATTCCCGGCGAAGGCGTTGCTCATTTTTCATGTCTTCTGCTTCGAAATAACCTAATGTCTCTACAAACTCAAATATCGATTCTTTGACAATCCTTTAAAATGACAAAATGCGTTTATCGTCTTTCTCTCATCATCCCTATCAAACCTTTTTTTCACAGTTTTCGGTGGCACGCGAGAAATTAATACTGATCTTATGTACCAATCGATCCAATCGATCCTGTGGCAGTATCAGTTTCATGCCGTGCCGATCCCTCGCATGTCGATGATATGAATGTAGTCTAACCGCAGAAACAAGAGCTAATATATTCAATATACAAGACGAATATAATCGCAAGAAGTCACACAAGACTTTCAACGAAGTATACCTTTGCATGATTTGGAGTATTGGTATGTCACTGATAAGAAAAGAAGCTGTAAATATTATTTAACATTCATTAGTGTCAGAAACGCATATTAGTCCGGGCACTGAATAAATAAAGGTGCAGTTAAATTATTTTACTAAGGGTATAATTCTCAATATTTAATTATATTCTTAATAAAGAGGTTGATTTCATTTATATCTAGGCATAATCCTTAACGGTTGCTGGCTACGCAATGGCTCAATAAGTACATTTGAGTGTCTCGTGTGATTTCTAGCTACAGGAGTTCAGCTGTGATGTGAAGGAACATAATTCGTCTGAACCAATCGTCGAGAATTCCGAAAGGTGTATTCAGACTCTCAGAGGCCATAATATTCATGATAAAGCTTCTGTGTGAGGGTAATAGTATTTCGAATATACAGGTTTCTGCCCTACGTAATGAAGATTCTACTGATAATCATTGCAAGAGACAAAACTCAGATATTGTTCGCAGTATGACCATTAAGAATATTTAGTAAACACTAAAATTTTAATGTAGAACATTTAGTTCTCTATTATAATATTATGTTATAAAATCGGTTGAATAATAATACCATAATGCAAGTAATTACGAAATTAAAATTAAAATGGTTCTGATGTACGTTACCAAGGGCAGTTCTTCGTCCGGTTCCGGTCTTTTCCTTGCGTCAATTATTCCTGCACCATCCGTGACAATATGGCCATCCTGACATTGGTAATAGGGTACGCAGATGCAATTCCCGTCTACTACTGGAATAGGCTTGATAACACCAATATAATCTTCGTCTTTGGAGCCATCCCTGATACCATAATCGTCATTATAGTCATCATCCTTTGGATCACCATAACCTCCGAGGTCTTTTTTATCTCCTATAGGCCGACGATTCAAATCGTCCGCGACAGGTTTCGGATAGTAACCTCCACCTCCACCCCCACCTCCTCCTTCCCCAACAGGACGAGGAATGTAATCGTCTCTGTCAACGACTGGTTTTGGATTATACACTCCTTCATCATCAACTGGTTTTGGTTTGTACTCATCTCTATCTACCGGAGGTTTTCTGTTGTATCCACCTCCTACCGGTCCCCCATCGTCAACGGGTTTTGGTTTGTAGTCATCTCTGTCTACTGGGGGTTTTCTATTATATCCGCCTCCAGCTGGTTTAGGATCGTAACTATCTCTGTCTACGACCGATTTGGGATCATATTCGTCCCTGTCTACAACGGGTGGTTTGTAATCTGCTCCAGTACCAGGACGTCCTCCTCCCGATGGAACGGGCCAATCGTCTCTGGTTAGTTCAGGTGGTCTGTCTTTGTCTGTCTTAAAATCTTGGTCGTCTTCTTCGATGTATCCATCTCTCGAAGGACATCGTCCATTGCGGTTGCATTTATTTGGATAATAAGGTCTGTAGTGTCTACTTTGTACTGATTGCGATAGAACAGAAAAAATCAGCTGGAATGCGATGAAAACTGTGAATAAAATGCAGACTGCAAATTTATTCATCTTTGTATCTGAAAAATTAAAATATAAGAATGTTAAAAAAGACTGCATATCAATTATAGCAAGTGCTTATTATTACTGTCTACTTTACAATGTGTTACTAATTATCTGAAATACAGAATTAAGACTAATTGATTAATACAAAGCACACGAAGACTTTCTACTTTGGGGCGATATCTTCGCGGAGATTTTCCTAAAACCTCATCTACGCGAGGGAACAGATTTCTAAGCAAGTTCCTCTCGACGTCTGGGAAGCCCGCACCAGTTGGTCTATACGAGGAAAATACTTTGCCGGAACATGTTGGATCCTAGACATTAAAAGTTACTGTTAGCACGACGAGTTTGCAATATAATTTGGCAAAAGCAGTTTTGCAAACGTAATGTAAACTATAGGAATAATTAAAATCTCTAAACAAAGCAGTTCGTAGAGTATATGAATAAATATATATTAGATGACTGGAAACATGCAGGAAGATAAACTACAGTGCATGCACAGTTTATTATTCTTAATGTAGGTTTTAGAATCTATTGTGCTGCCGAAGTGTGGATATGATAAACAAATATAGTGAACTTTAAAGAGTGCATTTATTCTATTGTGGTTTATGCACTATCGACGAAGGAGATTTAATTCAAAATTCGTTAACTGTTAATTCAATATGTTTAAATGAAATGCAGGAAAATTGCGCATAATTTAATATTCCTTATATATTATTAAGTATTAATAATATATAAGGAAGTCATGTGGTGTACACATCAGATTTTTTTAATTTAATTTTATATTCATGTATTTATTATTTATAATTTAAAGAAGCCACATTTTCCGTAATCGCAGTTCTGTCGAGGACTGGGGAACTCCCTACCCCAAATTGTGGCTTGCGGTTTGTCTTAATTGCTAATTCCTCTTCGTAGAAATTGAAGATAATGTTTGAAACTGTAAACAGGACACCTATTTAAACTTCCACGTCAGGTGTGACCTTTAAAGCATTTAGAGTTCCTCTTGAAGTATTGGTTATACATCTCATACTTCTGGGACTCTTCAATTTTAATTCAAGGCAGTAAGTTCAATATGACTGCCTGTAATAATTTTGAAGAGTTTTTCACTTCAAATATAACTCTTCTAACTTACACAGCTTACCTGGAGAAATTTCAACAGTGAAGATATTAACTGTGAAATAGAATTCCATTAACATTGTTTGGTAGTCATGAATAAAATAATCAAAACATCTGCCCCAAGTGAATAATGCTGCATTACACTTAATGTGCCTAAATAGGGTTGTAAATATTTGCTAATTTGTCACTTTGAACGATATGCAAAATATTTGATAGTTCGCAGGCAATGTTTTCAGTAAATCTGGTAGTAATTTCTTCATTTAAAATTAAATTTAATTGCTCTAAACTAATGCATGATCCTTAGTTAACTATAAATAAAAATCAAATTTTGAACTCTCTAGTGCATAAAATAGATCGAAATTGCACATTTTTCTTTGAACGTTAATAAAACTAGACTGCACTGAACAATTTTAATATAATAAAAATTTGGATTGCTGTTACATTTCCTATTCACTGGGCAGATGAACGTCTTTAAACAAACTACTTTCTATACCGTGGAGCGACGGAGAAATTACTTTTAGAAACTCTCATCATTAACCCAAACTGTCTACAGAAATTGCAGAATAGAATAAAAAAAATATGGGTTAACAGCAGTGACGGTAGATGATATTGTTGCCTTCTGCACGGGTTCGTGAATTTGGAGTGATTAATGGCAACACTTGACGAAGAAGGAAAAACTATTTATTTGCCAGTCTTACTCAGGACAGCTCCAAAAACACTTTTACAGTTGTCGAAAAACTACGACAAACACGCTGAAACAATCAGCAACACAGCCTTTATGCTATCAGGCTATAACGGTGAAGCTAGCTTCACGACAAAACCCTAGAAAAACGTTCCCGACTCGGTTCGGTCGTTCTTGGAACTCAACGTACTCTCGAGACTCTCCACGTTACAACTCGCAATGCACTCGATAACCTCAACGATGCACAGTCTCGATGCACCAACTCGCGATACACTCGACGACCAACTCGACACTAGATTACGAGGCACTAGAGTAAACTCCGCTTACAGGTAGGGTTTATATAGCTTTTGGCTAGCCTTCGAGAACATTCTGGGCCAAACCGGTAAGAATTCTCTCTAGAATGTTCTCCGTCCGTCTATGGCTTTTGTTTCAAATTGGCGATTTCGCTCCAAATATAGCAACCATGCCTTCCCTTGCCATTTTCTAACAACCCTAAACGCGCTTTGCGAGTAAAATATCTTACCGCGGCTGGATATTTCGTAACAATATTACAGTCATTTTTCATTTAACTACATAGCATAAATAGCTCTTTGCGATATCCTGAAGATGTTCCTTACGGGTCAAAGCACATCATCAGAACATCTGGGAACAAGCCTTTGCCTTTCCAAATACATCCTCCTGAGTGTTTATGTCACAGCCAAAGATATCCTTAGGATATCAAAGTCCCTTCAGCAATGTACTGAATGTTGTGAGATACCATATCCTCAGAATATCTCGAAATATTCTCTTAACCTCCTTAACATATCCTCCCGAGTGCTTAGCATGACATTCCATTATATCCCTCCTAGACATCCTCGCTACGTTCAACCGGCAAAGCTATGGGGTTTTATGCTGATTTAAGTCCTATCTATCATATCCTCGGTATATCTCGAAATATACCCTTAATATATCATCCGGATTGATGAAATTCACTTCCCGGTATAGTACAACGAAGACAATCTTGAGCAAATTAAAAAAACGGGAGCCGCTAAAGAAATTTCCTGAGCCTTTTTTTGATGACGGGAACATTTCGGAACATTACAAATACAATCAAGGTATTAAGAAATGAAGTCTTCAAGACAACTGAGAATTAACATATTTAAGATATTTCTGCATATCACGGGAAATAGTGATTTACAAAAGACACTTCCGGGTTGTTAGATTAACAGTCCTTAGTAATCTAAAGGAATATTCTCATTACTACTTAAGCAAAACATCCTGAGCCAGGGTTTCGCAACTTTTTCCTCGCATTGATGTGGTTTATGTACTACCGACGAAATAGATTTAATTCAATCCAGTAAGTTTAAATGAAATGCAAGAAAAATGCGTATAATTTACTATTCAGTACATGGAAGTCATGTGGTGTATACATCAGATTTTTTTTAATAGTGGTTCTTAAGAAATTGATTTCAGTTGTGTAACAGCAATATTTCACATTTATCTGCTTATATACGTTTTATGCATTTATATGTTATGATGTCATATTCGCATTTTCATATATTCCATATCATAATTTATTGAACATGACTGTGTAGTATCATATTGATTCAGTATAGCTGATTTCACTTATATTTTGCAAATTTTGCAATGGAGTTTGTAGAATCACTAGTATTTATGACTTAATGGTAATAGACATCCGCACACAATTTATCTTGTAACTTAATTTTTGACTACAGAATTCGCACACAGTAATTACGCTACTCAAAATTTTAGGGTAATTTATATTTACTAGATTATTATTGTCATTGATTTGTCTACATTTCGGCAGAGAGCAGATTTCTCCCTTGGGATGATATATAACTCCATTGGGTTTAGCTCCGTTGGTCGGAAGCCATCTCAACGGTGTACTCTTAATTGTGAACTTTATACTGTCATATTTTTCTTGCAGCCAGATAGCTCAATGTACTTGATATTCGGAGAGAAATAATCTTTCATTTATTTTCGATAATATAAAAATGCGTAGCTAAATATCTAAAACAAGATGGAGTCATAAATAAAATAGTTCCTTAAAAATATATTAATGAACTGTTTAAAAAAATTTCTAAATCTTCTTCTTGTCTACGCTAACTTTCTGCAATAAAAATAAAATCTGCGAAGAATTTTTGTAGCAACAAACAGATAACAAACTGCAATGTTTTTCATTCTCTTTTAGTTTTCATCAGACGATAATACATTTTATTTAATATTCAGATAACTTTCTTTTTATCTCGTTTTACACTCAGAAGCGAAGTACAGAAATCAAAGTCACTGATTTTAAAATTGAAATTCTTTTCAAGTTGATTTTAGCATTATTCAGGATTAAATATTTAGTTTCCTGAGCTGCCAACACTAGATATTAATTTTTATTCAAAAACAGAATTGACTTAATTATACGACGATTTTTTTTATTCAGAATTCTCTGAAATGATTTTCGAGGTGTTTATTATTTTCATTTCGAAGATTTCGCTTCCTGCCAAAACAGAAAAGGAAATTTGTTTTGCAGCGCATTGCTCTACATGGCGTTCATTTGCGTTAAATAATATGATAACTTTTTAATAGCCATTTAGAATATCCTATCTTTAATTTCTGAGGGATTAATTCTGAAGAACTCAGTTTATGCTTAGTTTAAATGTTTTTTTATGTATACCAAGATCCAATTTAAATTACTTTTTTTAATTTCCTTAAATTTATCTTTATTTTACTTATTTACTTTTTAAACTTTTCCAATTTTAGTGGTAAACTCTTTGAAGCGTTTGACAGGAATGTGTAGCTTACGA
Source organism: Stegodyphus mimosarum (assembly GCA_000611955.2). Lineage (NCBI taxonomy): Eukaryota > Metazoa > Arthropoda > Arachnida > Araneae > Eresidae > Stegodyphus > Stegodyphus mimosarum. The sequence continues at coordinate 853,203 of KK116500.1, forward strand.
AATTTCGATTTTAATATATTTTAATTTTTTGACATTTTTAATGATCGCCTTTTCTTCGAGGTTTTGTACTGAAATCCGAATTTTGTAAATTGCAGTTTTTTTCGCCTACCTCCCTAAACAGGGAAATTTTGAAAATGAACAAAATTCTTAGTGCTAAATTCTTTTCCTTATTTGTTAAACGCTAAGATAGTGTAGAAAAGAACCTAAAAGTATCGCTCTCTTTTTTAATGCTATCGAATTCGAAATCCCCTTTATGAAACATGCTTACCAATTACAATCAAGCAAACAATTAACATAAATCAATATTTCTCTGAAATTTATGTTATTGGGTAGTATTTAACATTATGCAACTTACATCAATATAT
>KK116500.1:853656-913597 GCA_000611955.2 Stegodyphus mimosarum
ATATAAAGAGAGAGTATATTAAATTAATTAAAAATAAAAGGAATATTTTGACTTACTCGATTTTGAGTCGGCTATGAAATTCCAATCAGAAGTTTGTAACGCGTTGTTTCAATACCTGTTGTTTAATGAGCAGAATTTAAAGATACTTCCCAGTACCGTCAAATTTTTTCAAGGCTAACTGGTTGCAAAACACAAAAACTGGTTGCTCAAATGAAATGACCAGTTACTTTCAATGAATTGCAGATGACATCGAAACGACCTCTTGTTGACGAAGGAAAAGAGAAAGAAGTGAAGAAACACTTTAATTGAATGCGGAGAAGAGATTTTATTTTTCTTTCGGAACTTTCACTGCGAAAGGTAAAAGTTAACTGCAACCGGAACTGTTGGATGAATTATTTGGTTCGTGCATCCCTCCAAATTTTTTATCCACCTTGGACACTGTTTAAGTTTCGAAATTGCCCTACAATTTATTATGATTAAAAGCGTGCGTGGCCGGCCCCTTTAAATGGTTTGTAAAAAACTAGCAGCTTGCCTAAAATAGTTATCATAAAAACAAAAAAATATGCAATGATTTTAATGAGTCTTTCTACTGCACTTTCATAAAAATATTTCAAACTTCTAAATAGATATCTCATGATTTAAACGCATTTTTATTTTAATTCCTCGATTAAAAAGTAGAAATATATTCTTATGCACTACTTTTATTCTTTTTAAATCCCTTAGTTTATAATACTATAACAGACAGATTACATTTAAAAGTTAAATGGCTTACGCTTTACTAAACGGCAACACTCTGGCGCGTAGGAGATAAAAACACTTCATTTCGGGCAGTGGCAACACATTGCTTTTAAATAGAGAAGTTTCTTAATTAAAACTGAAAGGCTAATATCATACATTTTGCTGAGTGGCAACGGCCTCGGACGTTGGAGATAAAAATGTTTTATTTCGAAAAGTGCTGCCACTACTCGCGTTCAAGTACAAAATATGAAATAATCAAAAGTAAATTAGTAATACAAAATTCTAGCTTCGAGGTGCACATATTCGTAAAGAATTGGATCACGGGGACACGAAAGTCGCTCTGAAGCAATCGTCATGTATATTATTGCTGTACCAAAGTTCTCTTTTTTATTCTCAGCCTATGCAACGAAAGGCGCACTAGCGGTAAGGTCGCTGAACACTGATAGTTTTGGCCTAGGCTCGATTCCAAGTAAACGAACTGACTGCACGGGCATTTTCTTGGTTTCCCCCGTGTGTAACATGTATACGAGGCAGTTTCCCTTACAAAATCTTCTACTAAGGCGTACCTCCCCTTAGGCAAATGGCCCTTGCGTGCTTGCATGCTTTGATTAAATATACCAATTCAAACCTACGCAATGAAACCTGTCGGATCTTTCTCAAAAACACATCGAAAAAGCTCAGGAAAGTAACTAACAATATTATAAGGAGATTTGCTGTTGAGAACTTTGAAATTACCGAGGAACAGGGATGCATTCGATCGTTAAAGGGAACTACAAGGGGATGAAATATTTTTCGTCGAATTCTGGAAAGGTTTTTCAAATGTGAAAGTACCTATAACAAACATGTGTAATATTACGACTGATGGAGAACCCAATGTGAAAAGAAAAATATTTGGACTTTTTGCATTCTTTAATCAAAATTATAAAGGGAACAATGTTTATTTTTTATTTATCAAATATTAGCCTGTCGGCCAATAAGTGAAATTAAGCTGCTTGCTCTCCAATATTTTCCTAAAACACAGTTAATATAAGATAATGAGGAACATTCGTCAATTTAAGCTGTCATAGTTTGTACATTTGAACACAAAATACACACAGAAGAATGAATAATATTAAAATGAAATAAACGGGCACAGAGATAGTCGTGATCAATTAACAGAATAAAAGTTGTTATTGCAACTGCGCGAGGAGCATCTGGAACAAGATGACAACTGATGCTGAGGACACACCAGGAATTAGTACACAAAAAGGGAGTACAATAAAGTACAATCCCGCAGTCACACCACAACGCTTAAAAAGGGGTATGGCAGACCTAAGCGTCAGTTCTCAAGCTGCCATAGTTTCGTGTAATCCGAGATAGTTAAAGCGGAAAACATGAGACAAAGACACCATTAGCATTATGAAATGGTTTGCAAGGCTGTTGGGATGTTGCAAGCGGGTGCAAGACAATCAGCTGTTGCGAAAGAGTTCAATGCGCATCGTTTAGTGTCATCAATACGCTGTGGATCGTTACCAAAGGGATCAAAACCCCTGTATAGAAGACGTCATTCTGGACTCCAGAGAGATACCACGCAGCATGACGATCGCTTCTTGTTGCTATGTGCAAGACGCCGTAGATCAATAACAGCGTTCCTTTGTCCCAATCGCATGTCAGAGCCTGTCTGAATTGGGCTCGTGAACATCGCATTTGGACACCAGAGCAGTGGGACACGTACTCTTTACGAAGGCGTCGTCATTCAGAACGATTCCCGAAGGACAATGATATGGCGAAAGCCAAGGATACGCTATCGGGCGCCAAACGTCATCGAAAGAGACCATTGCAGAGAAGGAAGCTGACTTGTATGGTCTGAGATAGCAACTAATGGCAGCACCGACCTCTATGTGATTGCTGGTAGTTCCGTCACAGCCGTCCTATATCGTGATGAAATTCTACACTCTCTTGTGCGTCCTTTTACTACTGCAATGGGTATAAGCGCGATATTTATGGACGATAACGCTCGCTAGCATAGAGCTTGAGTGGTGGGAAGTTATCTGGAGAGAGAAAACATTCTACATCTGCCGTGGACTGCTAGGTCAGCAGACTTGAATCCCACAGAGCATGTGCGGGACATGTTGGGACGATGGATAACAGGTCACAGTGTGCCGCCAGGCATACTCCACAAGTTCCGACATGCATTACTACAGAAATGGGCGTTAATGCCACAACAAGCGATCAACGCTATTGCCAGCTACCTCGCTGTTGTCAAGTATGCATTTCATCTAGGAGGGTATCATAAGAATATGCAATGAAACATTATTCTAATAAGAGTAACGTTTCAGTTGCATATTCTTACGATTCATTTGGTTTTCGCTGTGTGATAATACATGTGTTTTTGTTTTCTGTGTGGCCTAGTAATGCCACACCAACCTCTTGGAACAATTTCACGTATACCTATTAAATAGTTTTTGTTTTATTCCGTGTTTCCCATTTTGCTTATTTTTTTAGCGGAAGTGTACAATTCGATCTCGTGGACCTACCCACAGACAACTCCATACAACCTGAATACTCTGATATTCTCTATTTCATGAAAGTTGGAGAGACATTAGGTATTTTTGAAAGCATGGGAGATGAAATATGAGCAACGCCTTCACCGAGACTCGAACCACGGACCTCTGGATTACGCGACCACTACACCACGAAGGCGTGCCAAGAAGGCGGGAGAAATACCTCATAAAGTAAGGAAGCTTAGAGCAAGATGTGTTCACGAGTGTGTTTGGCAGCTGAACGACGACATTGTGTCATTCTTCCATGAGAAACAATGTTCTGCGGAGTTTGAAATGTTGGAAGATACAGCATGGTTTTCGCACTTTTCACAGATCTTCTTTGTCATATGAGCACTTTAAATGTCAAGATGCAATAATAAAAGTATATTTATCAATGACATTTGGGCCCATCTCAAAGGTTTTAAATTAAAAATTGATCTGCTTGCTGGGCACCTAGCTAAAGACGCTCTAGTTCTCATATCCAGAGATTAAACTCAGTACCCTCAGTAAATGAAGACAAGAGTAAGAGTTATGAAGACTGCCTCAGAAAACTGCATTTTGAGTTTAAACGTAGATTTCAATGCCATTCAAACATAACTAGATATTTTTACAATTCCTTTCAACGTAAACTGTGAAGCAGAGAGGTCGGATTTGCAGCTTGAATTAACTGAGTTACAATCTAACAGTCACCTCAAGCAGCTGTTTTTCAGTATTCCGAAACTAGGGTTTTACAAATCGTTATCGACAGGAATTTCCCCAAACTTAATATCTCACATTCAAAAAATTAGTGCTATGTGTTTTTCATCCTATATATGTGAACAAGCGGTTTCTGCCATGAACCTTAGGAAGAATTCTGTTAGAAACAGACTGACCAGATGAGCATTTAGCATCCTTCTCAGAATTAGTACATAAAAGTTCGAACCTGAATTTAAGGAACTTTAAAAATGCAGTTGCAGTTTCATTTATCACATTAATGTTTGTTTTATATTTTTAAAGTATAAGAATAAATTATATTGACGCACTAAATTTTTTTCTTTTGATTTTTGACCTGCTCCCGAAGAAGGTTGCCCATCACTGTTCTACACTGTTATGGAATGGTGCTGTAAAGAGTAAACGAATAATTTAACGGTGCCATGTATTGCTTTTAGTAAGAACCGATAGCAGGAATCCAACAACGGTGACGTGAACCTAAGACAGGTGACATAATTTCAAAATTTAAAATGTGTAGAAATATTAATATTTATTTTTGTGAAAAAATATAAATTTCTTAAGCATGTATGATTTCCGTTGATAGCGGTAACTCAATGACGGCAAGGTGAACCTAAGGTGGATGTCGTGAGCGTAACGTTCCAATCTAAACACCTCTAGTGTGGGACCCATGAGGTGTTTATTTCGAAATCTTCCGTAGAAAGTGATGTTCTTGTTTTGAAGGTCAAGTGTGCAAAATTTCATCAAGATCGAAAACAAACTGGATTGTGTACAAACAAACTGATACTATTCATTAATTTTAATTTGATATGAGCATGTAGTTGTTTGCTCAGCAAGTTAAAATTTTCTTGGTGTTTCATTGCCAAATATATTTAATAATGGCAGTGAAATATTAATTTAATGTACTTAATAATTCTTTTGCCGACGGAAAACGATGGTGTAGTTTGTCTCCCTTTTCCTAGAAGAGAAAGGTATTTTCCCCTTAAAAAATGAATTTCTAAAAGTAGTCATAGTATGCAACTGTACAGTGGAGGAAAAAAATATTTGAACAATGAGTGTTTGTTGTCACCCATAATATACAAATATTCGAGGGGAAGAAAGTATTTAAACTAAATTATACCTTAAATTTCAGTGAAACCAATACTAAAAATAAAATTTAATATTTCGTAAAACGTCCATTGTTGTCTATAACAGTTAGTAGAATCTTTGCCAAGAAGACTACAAACTATAAAAGTCTTCTTGGCAATGATTTCTACTAACATTTGGTTAAATCTGGCGATATGTTTTCCTGTGTTATCAAAAGAGTATTTTTTAATTCATTTTTATTTAAAAATTTATCTTTTCTATCTTTTTTGATCAAAAAAAATACCACAAATTCTCAGTCGGATTGAAATCAGATGATTCCAGTATTTATTCTTTGGGGTTTATTTTTTTTTAGTCTTTGGGGAACTTTATATAAGAGGAATTCCTGGTTTTATATCCACATTACATTTATATAGGTAATTTCTTACTGTTCGAGATGTAATACAAACTACCAAATAAGATAAAAGTTCAATAGATATTTCTGCACTACTAATATATATATATATATATTTTTTTACTGACCTTTCAATCGCTCTGCTTTCTTTTGCTGTAAGAACTTTTCGCAGGCCCTGTCCTCTTTCTAGCTTCGATACTCCGAATTGATTTATACTTACTTATTACATAAAAAACAGTTGATAAATTTAATCTTAAAATGTTTGCTATTTTGCGAAAAGTGGAGCCATTACTTCTAAAATTTACAATTCTATCACGCATTACTAAAGTCATTCTGCTTTCCACACATTTCAAAATAATAAATTTATAATAAAAAAAGGGAATTAGAACTGATAAGGCTAACAGAGAGTTCTAAATTTGTTCTAAAACAAAACTAAATAAAACGATTTCTAAAAAAAGTTACTTTTTAAAACAAACTGCATTTCTTTTTCTTTTTCATATTTGAAAAAAAAAGAAATGCAGTTTGTTTTAAAAGTATCTGAAGTCAAGTTTCGACCTTTTTTAGCATTTGAAGTCAAGTTTCGAGCTTTTTCATTGGTTATTCAAATACTTTTCCCCTTGGAAATTTGCATAACTTTTTTTTCAGCGTTATGATAAGATCAGTGACAGTTATTTTTTATTTATTACATAAGCTAACTTGAACTAGTTATTATGTAAAAATGTAACTTATTTACACCATTTGCAATAAAATTATTGAATAATTTTGTATTATTCAAATGTCTGTTCCTCCAATAGTATCTTTTCCTCCACTTCCTTCCACACTGTTGCGAAAAACCAACTTGCAGCCACCAGAAAGTTGCGTTTTGGGGGTAAGTTTTGATTAAAAAAAAAATAGATGTGTTGTATGCCTTTCATATGTTGTATGTATTGCATGTATAAGGAAGACATGAAAGCAATGTCTTTTTTTTTTCTATTTTTATTTTGAAGCAATGATACAACAAGAATGTTTTCAGCAATTTCTCTTAAAGTGAATTTATTTAAGAGAATATGATAAGTTGCAGTTTTGCGAGGTTCAAGATATTTTCGCTTTTCGCAGACTTATAAAACATGTAAAAGGAGTCGAAACTTAGTAATAAATAATATTACAAGGTATTTCTTCCGCCTTCTTAGCATACCTTCGTGTTGTAATGGTCAACACACTCGGCGCGTTTTCGAGAGGTCCGAGTTTTGAGTCCCGGCGAGGGCATGGCTCATTTTTCATGTTTCCTTGTTAAAAAAAACCTAATGTCTCTACAATATTAGATGAAAATAAATTCAAAATCCACTTAAATAAGGTATTAGATGAAGGCAAATATGTAAAACAGATTGTAATACTATTTCTAAGAATTAGCTTGCAAAAAACATTAGAAAAGCAAAAAATATAGGTATAAATATATTATTAAGTAAACTGCTATAATAAAGGATAATAATAATACCTTACATATAGAATAAAATGTAACTATTAATTAAATTACTGGTAATTACTGTTAGTTAATTGAATGCAACATTATTCATTATTAAATCATCTTTATTTAATTAAATTCATCTCTAATATGTTTTAACATAGTAATTATTATTTACTGCATCGTCACTCCTTATTAAATCATGATTACGTACCATTAATTAAAGATATCACTAATCACTAGTGTCTTTTAGTATAACAATATATTTGCCCACCAATTTCCTATGCATTATTAGATCAAAGAATTAGCATATTAACATTATTAGACATTTACTATTCATTAGACTTGTCAGGACTGAGTGTTCTGTGCATGTTCTTTGCAAACATTTTGAAGTAACTCCTTCTAAACTACAGTCCTGCTCTGGAACAGTGAGCTGAAAAAATTAGCTTTGTTCTGGTGTAGATACTGTGCTGGAGAATAACTGCACGTGAAAGGGATTTGAAATCCTCTTTTATTAAATCACTATTATTTACACACTTCCCAACTCGGGAGGGATACAGAAAGTAAAAGACCACACTTGGGCCTAACTTAACAAATCAAACAAATTTAAATAAATATCTAAACCTAAACAGAAATTAAATTAAACTTTGCTCGCAGAGCAAATCGCGGAGTTTGGCCTCTAACTAACTGGTGCGTAGCAAGAATTACTAATACTAGCGCACTTCAATTTATTTCAATACGCAATCACGTAGTAAGCACTATGGCTTATAATTTTAGCTGCTGGCTGGTCAGGCGAACGTCGAGCAGAATGACCGTGATCTGAGGCTAAAGCTCTCTCACACTGAGAGGTTTCTACCTCTAATTTAAATAGTACTTCGCTGTACTTCAAATTAGCATAAGCTGAAAACGCGCGCTTCTTCTGACGGGAAGTTAAAACAGAGAAGAGATAGAAAGATTTAAATTAAAATAAAACTTGGTTAGTTTAACTAAAACCTTACAGAGATTACTAGATTATTATTAGATTAAGAAAATAAGAGAAATGAGCATTTCAAAATAATGGCTAATTTAAGCTTAAAATGTAAGTGATAATATTTAAAGCAGTTTTTATCCAAATTTTCAATTTTCCCCCTTGTGCCTAATATTTTGTTAACGTGTGTCTCTATGACAGTGACATAGGTCGTCTTCGGCGTCTCTTCGGTATCTTGTGACGAGGAATATGCAGGGTAATTCGCTACCAGACTGAGATACTTGCAGAGTGTGTAGGGGGTACAGAAACGACTCCGAATCACATAGGAATGTAGGATAGCAAAATGCCGTAGTTTCGAGCTTTGGTGCAAAGAAGCAGAGAAAAAGAACAGAAACAGCAACACGTTAATGGAACAGGAAGCATTTTATTGGAAGGTTGTACTACAACAGGTGTTCGAAATTACGACTAGAAGTCGTCAGGCAAGCCTGATAACGGCGCTGCGTGAATTCCTTATGTACTGGAAGATTCTTCTTGATAGTAGCATAGTAGGTAGGTAGGGTATGCCTGATCTTCTTGCAACAAGTCCTGCCCGAACTTCTTGACGCAGCACATGATCCTCCGCCGTTGCGACGCTCCATGTGGTACCAGCATGACAAGGCCTCCCCATATTACACGTTCGCCGACACTTAGAGGTAACGTTTGGACAGCGGTGGATAAGGTGTTGTGGTCCGGTTCATTGGATGCCAGATCACCGGACCTATCATGCATAGACTACTTCTGGGGTCACAAAGAGTTTAGTGTACGAGACGCCCGTTCCTTCAGTTGAAGACTTCGTCGCTCGAATACCTGTAGTGCCGAGATACGTGACATGCCCGGAACCTTCCAGATCATAAGGTATTTCATGCAGCGCCGATGTCAGGCGTGTAGTTTTTAATCAAAGCAAAATTTAAAACCTGAGTTTAAAGAAACAAAATACAAGAATAATGAAATCCTCAATAGAAAATTAAGGCGACTATGACGAAATGATATTGATGAACCAGGTTCACCGAATTTGCAACCTTTTTTTGTTATTATTGTTATTTTATTTTTTAATGAATACAGTAATGATTAGTAATAAATGTAATGGACAATGAGTGAGTCGAAAGTCACCAATGAGTGTTTGACAGCTTTGTGAAATGGCGAGATATGTTGGAATGTCTATCTTGAGGGCTTACAGACACTGTTCTGTTCACTGTAAACAATAATAATAAGAAGAAAAATTTTATAGGAACCAAGAAATTTATGAAAAAAAATCTATGTGATCGATATTTATGTTTTTACAGGCAGTTAGCTTTCTTGTTATGAAGTTAGTCGATAAATAGTTTATAATCAACTTCTAGTTAGTCAATAAATCGTTAATAATCAAAATTTAATTAATTAAATTTCAGTGATTAAATGTTCAGTGAATAAATGTTTTAAGACTTTATTCAATATATAGTTAAAAATCACTGTTTAGTCAGTCAATAAGCCGTTAATAATCAACATTTAATTAATAATTAATGTTTAATGAATAAACTAAACTATGTTTTGAAAATGTAATATGTTTCGAAAACGTTTAACGAGATTCAGCTCAACTTTCGAATAATTCAAATGAAGCACAAAGATTCGAGATAACGAATCTGGAATCTTTTTCAAGATCTGTAGAAGGATTCAAGTGTTCCTTCCCTACGAACTTTCATAATATGCACTTTTAAACTCTGGTGAAAAACGTGCATAATTAAGAAAATTATGAGCGAATATTTAAGATATTTTAAAGCCAATGTAAATGTGAAGGAATGTTGGCAGTGATTATGTATTCTGTGACATGTCAACTCAGTTTTTAACTTTTTAGACGCATTGTATGTAATGAATACAATGAGGGGGAAAATTCGCCCCTCATTTCTCTGGAAATGATTACACGCATCGGCAACTTTCAGAAGTCAAGAGGTGTTACATCCGGTAGAGTAGAATGAATAGTTATTGATGGGCTTTTGAGATTAACCGCACGGCCCTGAAAAGAGCCGATTGCGTGAATACCCGAATGCATAGATTACCTATTAACGTTTGTTTACATTGAAAGCATGGAAGTTCACGTGACGCATCGATTGTTTTTCGTGTTGAATTTTACGACGGGTGGGGGCTGGGAGAAGAGAACGTGTTTCGACACCAACATCAGAAATGTCGAAATTGAAGTTAAATTTTTTCGCTCACCTTGCGTTTACGTCACACTAAATTATTCATGGACGGAAGTAAGACGGAAAAGCCCTAACCCGTTTCCCCAACACAGCTTTGAAGCACTGGCGATCCCTTAATGGTGACCAAAACATCGGGTGATTTACCATTAAGATTAATTGGTTTTGACACGATCGGATATAAATATTTTGTAACTACGTCGTAAATATGCGTATAAATGTATATGTTTTCTTATTCTACAATATTTCAGAGCCCTAAGTATATGAAAAGAATACATTTTTAAACAACATTTCATTCTGAACGGAATTAAATGCCATGCTTTTCACAGGACAGTTTGCTCAGAATGGTTTAATTTGAATGAAATATTTTCACTAGTTTTCGTTAATTACATTGGAAAAATTTTTAAGGTGTAAGGTTTATCCGAAGTTTATTAACAGTTATTTTATGTTTTGTATCTTTCCTATCTTATTCTAATTTCAGCTTACATTCTCCTGTCAGAATGTAGATTCAGAAACGCTGTAAATGCAAATGAGAAAGAGTACTATTTAAGCCAGTGTTTCACCGACTACTAGAGAGAGTCTGATTCCCTGACTAGCGCGCGTTTGTTTCTCTTAGTTACTAAGCTCGGCCATACCTTAGGCCCTTGCTTGGTTTCGGCGATTTAATTAATACTTAGGCGCCAGCTAGTTAGATTTCTGATTAGCTTCGGCTAAACCTTTCAGATAGCTTAGTTAAGCTAGTTTAGTTTAATTTAAATTCCTTATTATTTAAGTTCAAGCCCGTGTGGAGGCTTTGTGTAAAGTTCCAAGTAGGAACTGTTTGTAAATATTCTGAAAAATAAAGGGTTGTGAACCTACTTAAGTCTTACGTGTTTCGTTCACACACTTAAGCAATTATTCGCTTGTTAGTGTTTATGGGGTCCTAAGTTAGAACTTTAGAATTAAATAAGTGAAACCCCTCAAATGTAATTAGATTTTATTCGATTGAATGTTACAAAAAATTAAGATCAAAGTTTATTGTATTATTAATATTAAAATTATGCATTATTTGTTTCCTTTTTATAAGCTTCTTCTTAAATACTTTCTCAAATATGACATGATTTTTTAGCTTCTGAGGCATCTTTTAAATGAAAAAATCCAAGTTAATTTATAATTAATGCTCTATTCGGTCTACTTCAAATTAGCAACCGTTTATTTTAATAGTGAAATAGGTTAAATAGTACTTAACTTTCCCTGAATATTTCTGAAAGAGAATAAAAAAAGGGTTTTTTAAAAATATTTTGTAATTGAGTCATTACAAAATTTAAGGGAATAATACTTTTAATTATACTATCAGATTTTTTTTACCCTAATTTCAACGATATATATCCCAAAACTTTTCTTTATTACTTCCTTAAGTACGCATCTCATAGAATTTACTTTATACTACCTTTTAAAAAATTGCTTTCCAGTGCGAACAATTCTTGCTTAAATAGTTTTATAACGTATTTGTCAACAGAATTTCAATTTATGTTTATTATTGAACGTTAAGGTTATTATATATTTAGATAATATTTATAATTATTATAAATTTAGATACATTTAATAAGTAAATTTTTTCACAGTAACTTTCACAAGAGTTTACAAATAAATAAATCCTTCACTTCAAATACATTTATAAATAATTAAATAAATATTTACGTATTTTGTTAAAGGCAAATACATGCTTTTTGAAAGCATATGCATAAATACGTATACATATTTCATATTTTTAATTTTCAGGATGTGCAAATCTTTAATTTCTGTGCATTCACAATCCTTTTCGAATAAAGTAACTTAAAATAATTTAGCATATGACCGAAATTTTTACGTAAGAAATAAGTATAAATAAAATTTGAATGAAAATTACATGCATTATTTTTAATACCCACTCAAAGGTCAGTTTTTCTTCGAAATTCCTTCACGATGGCATCTCTCCCTTTAGGCAGGTAGCTCTCGCATACCTTACTCTATTTAATAAAAACTTAGCCTGACCTATGTGCTTAACTGCAAATATTTTAGTATGCATAATTTTCTATGTACATTTAGCTGTCAAATTTCAAACTTTTGACTTAAAAGACGTTTTAGGATACATTCATTATTAAATTCAAATCTTCTAGTAAATATATTTTGGCAGAGCACTCAATACCTTTGCTATTACTGGTTCTTAGTTTCTCAGAGAAAACCCAGGAGAGAGTTAATTAATAATCGAAAATTTCGCCACTTTTAATCACGATACTGAGAGCAAATTTTATAATATGCTCCAGTTAGCCATTCTCTGTCTATGAATGAGACCTGCGTACGTTAAGAAGCGAACATTAACCTCGAATTTCAGAAAAAAAAAGACTTACTTGGGAAAAATTTAACAATTTGGAATCAGTAAGACCCCCATTCATAATCAGACCTCATTTGGCAGCCCACACAAATATTTTCACCTCCGTCGATTACCCCATTTTTAAATTCTTAATAAGCTGTCTTGATGGTGTGGCACGTTCACATGGTTACATCATCTTGACCGCCCATGATACTTCCACCGAATTCGCAAATGTATCAGTCTTCTGTTCCACACATTTGTGTAAAATTGTACATAACTTTACAAAATTTGTAAGGTTTTAGTTAAACTAACAAAGTTTTATTTTAATTTAAATCTTTCTATCTCTTCTCTGTTTCAACTTCCCGTCAGAAGAAGCGCGCGTTTTCAGCTTATGTTAATTTGAAGTAGAGCCAAGTACTATTTAAACCAGAGGTAGAAACCTCTTAGTGTGAGAGAGCTTTTAGTCTCAGATCACGGTCATTCTGTTCGACGTTCGCCTGACCAGCTAGCAGCTAAAATTATAAGCCATAGTGTTTATTACGTGATTGCTTATTGAAATAAATTGAAGTGCGCTAGTATTAGTATCTCTTGCTACGCACCATTTAGTTAGAGGCCAACTCCGCGATTTAGCTCTGTGAGCAAGGATTTAAGTAAATTTAGCTTAGTTTAAATTTATCTGATTGTTAAGTTAGGCCCAAGTGTGGTTTTTTACTTTCTGTATCCCTCCCGAGTTGGGAAGTGTGTAAATAATATTGATTTAATAAAAGAGGATTTTAAATCCCTTTCAAGTGCAGTTATTCTTCAGCACAGTATCTACACCAGAACAAAGCTGATTTCAGCTCTCTGTTCCAGATCAGGACTTTAGGTTAAGGAGTTACTTCAAAATGTTTGCCAAAGCTATGCACAGAACACCCAGTCCTGACAAATTATGTGGTTACAAATCAAGAAAAAGTTAATTTATTAGCATATCTGGGTGCATATTTATTAATTTTGACGAGGACTGCAGCATTTAGTGGCAATTTTACTTTTTAATTAACCCAAATAAGTAATTAAACCAAATAAGTAAAAAGTGTAAACCCAAAGTGATTATTTTTCAGTTATATAAAAATAAAATGATGAGTTTAGAACGAAAAACTATAAAGCCTCTCCTCTAAAAATTTTTAAAAAGTACATGTTACAATAATATATGGATTGCAAAAAAATTTATTTTATTTTAACCATTTTGGCGTTCGGAACATAAAATAAAAGTAGCGAATACTGTATCAAGGATATCAAAATACGTATACAATTTTAAAGGTAGCTTAAGATATTTTTCATTCTTTAAGCATAACATTTTTGATAACATCTATATTTTTTTAGTTCAACAGATTAGAATTTTATAAAACAAATTTATAATCAAAATCGCTGTTGTTAGTTATCGAAAAATAACCAAGATAATATTATAAAGTTATATTACCATCAATAATAAAAGATGTGCTTTTTGCATAAATGTCACTAAACTATACAAATTGCTATTATCCATCACACCATGTTTCTTTTATGCGGAATGTTGAAGTTATATATGTTATAAAAGAAAAGGAAATCAAGGTACTGTAATTTTTATTTTATATTATTTTTGGCAACATCTAAGAAAGTACTTAAACTTCCACTTTAAGAAGCTCTGTTGAGCATGTTGTTGTTGACTTAGATGTATACAACTTTGCATTAAAAGCATGGCTTAGAAAATGTTTACTAAGATTCAGTTTTAGCATATATGATTTTAAAATACAATAGGTTATGGGTTTCATGCACGCTACATGCGCAAAAAATATTTGTCTACAATTTTTCCAGTGTAAGTGGACAATGAATGATAGTATGGTTGCCCCATTTATCAAAGCTTAAGAATCTCTGGAATTAATTAAATATACGTCTTCAAAGAAAGCAAGAAAACCAACTGCCTCAGATGTTATTAATTTGCAAAATTTTAGACACACTACCTCAAGAGTACCGTTCTTTTAAGTCAAGTTGGCTGCTGCTTAATGAAGAGAAAAGAACAATTGATGAGTTAACTACTCAATTATGCTCTCAAGAAAGAGAATATAAAGAAGAAAAATCTAAAGGTGATGTCCAAAATCAAGATGCATTAGAAGCTAAAGCAAGCAAAATAAAAAGAAATTTCAAAGGTAAAAAGCAGATAGGAAAATGCAACTATTGCCACCAGAGTGGACATTGGATTAAATTTTGTCGAAAATGGATAGAAGATGGAAGACCACCGAAGCCCAGTCAAAATGATAAAGTCTCAAGAAAAGACGGTGTTATAGCCAATATGTCCCTATTGGCTCTAGACGAAGAAGCTTTTTCATCTGAAAAGAATTGCTATGACTGGTTTGTGGATAATGGTGCTTCAAAGCACATTACCAATAATAGTGATTACTTCACAGAATTTGAAAAATTTGAAACACCACATGGAATTACTGCTGCAAATGGCAAAATACTACCAGCTGTAGGCAAAGGAACTTTAAAGATTATGACAATAGTAAAAGGAGAAAAACAATTCAAAGAACTTAAAGAAGTTTGGTTTGTTCCAGGTATTAGTAAGAACTTATTCTCCGTACTGGCTTCCCAAGATAAAAACAAAAATAGTAGATTTGAATCAACTGCAGAAGAATGTTGGTTGAAAATCAACAATGAAGTTGTACTCTATGGTACAAGAAGCATAAGTGGTGGTCTGTATAAAATTCATATGGAAGTACTTGTTCCGAATAACCCAGTAGAAGTCAACATAGCTGTCACAAGTGATTCAATTCTGCAGTTATACCATGAGCGCTGGGGTCACCAGGACAAACGTCATATTAAGAATGTCCTTGAAGAACAGATGGGTATCAGATTTAAACTAAACAGTCAACTCTGTGAACCCTGTATATATGGGAAATCACATCGTTTAAATTTGGCAACAGAGAGAAGAAAACAAAGCCTGGAGAACTTATCTCAGCAGATGTTTGTGGGCCGTTTGACGAATCCTTCAGAAGGTATCGTTATTTTGTAGTCTTCAAGGATCATTTCACCAAATTTAGATATGTGTTTTTCCTTCGCCATAAATCAGAAGTTGCAGAAGCAGTTAAAAATATGCTAGCACATGCGAAAAACTTAGGATATGCCATTAAAGAGCTGTTAAGCAACAATGGTGGCGAGTTTGATAATGAAGATGTTAGGACTATTCTAAGACAAAATGGAGTTCTTCAAAGATTAACTGTCCCCTATACCCCACAGCAAAACGGTGGGAATGAGCGAGAGAACAGAACCTTAGTAGAAATGGCAAGAACTTTGAAGAATTCTAATTCTGAAGTTAATTTTCCCTCATCATTATGGGCTGAATTTATTAGTACATCTGTCTATATTTTAAACAGAACAGGGAAAAGTTCATTATCAAATGTAAGTCCTTACGAATCTTGGATGGGACAAAAACCAAGAATAAGACATATGCGTATAGTTGGATCCACCTGTTTTGCTCACATACCAGATCAGAGACGTAGAAAAATGGATAAGAAAGCCATAAAGGGCTACCTACTAGGATATGATGGAAATGAACGATATCGCATCTGGATAAAAGAAACCAATACTGTTATCTGCTCACGAGATGTAGTATTTCAAGAAAAACCTCTGAAAAATTGCAAAGATCCAGTAGCAATACCTTTGCCTGAACCTAAAATACAGTTACCTGAAGCTGAAAACGAGGGGAAGCAAGATCAAGAAGATTCAGAAGATCA
Source organism: Stegodyphus mimosarum (assembly GCA_000611955.2). Classification (NCBI taxonomy): domain Eukaryota; kingdom Metazoa; phylum Arthropoda; class Arachnida; order Araneae; family Eresidae; genus Stegodyphus; species Stegodyphus mimosarum. The sequence goes on from KK116500.1 coordinate 869,798, forward strand.
AACAAATTCTGAAAGTGAAAATGAAGATGAAAAAGAATCACTTGCTATGAACTTAAGAAAGCGCAGTGCAATAAAAAGGCCTAAACGTTTTGAAGATTATGTGATGACATCTGAAGTTTTTATGTGTGATGTGTATGAACCACAGTCATACAAAGAAGCCATTAATTGTAAAGAACAGGATTTCTGGAAAAAGGCCATGGATTCTGAAATTAGCTCCTTAAAGGAAAATGACACCTGGACACTAGAAACTCTTCCAAATGAAGCAAAAGCTCTTCCTTGCAAATGGGTCTTTCGAATCAAGAAAAATCCAGATTACACCGTGGATAAGTACAAAGCTAGACTTGTGATTAAAGGCTTCAATCAGAGACAAGGTATTGATTATGATCAGACCTTCAGTCCAGTCACAAAGCTAGGAACTGTGCGTTCACTCATAAGCATTGCAGCTAGTGAGAATATGCATCTTATGCAATTTGATGTTTCGACTGCCTTCTTGTACGGTGATCTAGAGGAAACAATCTATATGAATCAGCCCGAAGGATATAATGATGGTACCAATAAAGTATGCAGACTCAAGAAAAGCTTGTATGGGCTAAAACAAGCTCCTCGATGCTGGCATAAATGTTTCGGAAAATTTCTGACAGACCTTGGGTTTAAGGTCAGTGAAGCAGACCCATGTCTATTCATTCGAGAAGAAAACGATAAGAAGCTACTCATAGCACTCTACGTGGATGATGGACTGATCGCTGCTACTGATGAAGAAGATTCCAGAAATTTTATAGACCAGTTGAAGTTAAAGTTTAAAATCACCAGCAAGCCAGCTTCATATTTCTTAGGATTAGAAATACAACGTCTTGAAGATGGAAGTATTAAGATAGGGCAAGAAGCATATGCCACAAAGATCCTTCAGCGGTTTGGCATGAGTGACTGCAGACCAGTTCATACACCCATTTTGAAAGATAAAGTAGTTTACACAGAAGAAGTTAATGAAACGTATATCCCTTACCGTGAAGCTGTGGGAGCATTGATGTATTTGATGATGGGGACAAGACCTGACTTGGCATACTCTATTAGTGTTTTGTCACGTAAATTAGAAAATCCCTCTAAAGAAGACTGGATCAAGGTTAAGCGTGTATTTAGATACATTGCAAACTCCAAGCAAAAATGCATTGTTTATAAATCAGGCTATAAACCAGGAATTTTAGAATGTTTCAGTGATGCTGACTTTGGTGGATGTATTCAAACAGGCAGATCAACCAGTGGAGTAATATGTTTGTATGCAGGTGGAACAATATCTTGGTTGAGCCAACGCCAAGCCATGGTTGCAACATCAACTACAGAAGCTGAGATAGTTGCAGCAAATGAAGCTGCAAAAGAGGTCATTTGGCTGAGCAGACTGATTACTGGTGTTTCTTCCTTGAAACAAGTGCCAACCATCTATGTAGACAATAGTGCTGCAGTCAGACTAGCTCAGAACCCCGAGTTTCATCGCAGGACCAAGCACATAAGTCTGAAACATTTTTTCATACGTGAAAAAGTTCTGGAAGGAAAAATCAATGTGCAGCAGATTTCAACAGAAGTGCAAGTTGCAGATTTGTTGACCAAGCCCTTGCACAAACCAAGACTCTTGATGCTATGTGAAAACATTGGACTAGTATAAACTATACGATTAATTTAGAACTCTAATTTAAAAGTGTGATTTTTTTTCTTTTTAACAAGGGGAAGTGTTGAAGTTATATATGTTATAAAAGAAAAGGAAATCAAGGTACTGTAATTTTTATTTTATATTTTTTTGGCAACATCTAAGAATGTACTTAAACTTCCACTTTAAGAAGCTCTGTTGAGCATGTTGTTGTTGACTTAGATGTATACAACTTTGCATTAAAAGCATGGCTTAGAAAATGTTTACTAAGATTCTTCAGTTTTAGCATATATGATTTTAAAATACAATACTGAAGTGTCCCGTTTTTCGATTTGATGGAACTGTCGTGTGTCGGAGCGCTGTTAAGGGAGCTTCTGAATGTAAACAAACAGCACCCCATCTGGAGACCGAAGCCTTGGAACAGTGCTTCACTTTTAGAACAGGTTTGGCCCCTCGTTCCTATCTCAGCTGCATGACATTACTACAGTCGCGTAGCGGAGTGAGCGGTCTGTTCCGGGCGGCACGTATTTTAAGGCGGCAATTTTGCGTGACTCATTTTATAGGTGCTACTAAGATGGGTCATCGAAGCAGGTGAAGAACAATTACATTCTGAATTACCATTTGCGAATGAGAAGAAAATGAGTTTTTATTCTAGAAAAGGTATTCAAAGAAATCACCCTCACATGATTTTAACGGCCACTTGCTTTAGTTATGTCTTTTTTATTCCGTAGAAATTTTTCACTTCCAACTAAAGAATATCGACTAAAATACGATAACGGTTGGCATTAGTAAAAAAGAAGTCCTCGTTAAGGAAGAAGTATTTCAGTTTTTATTTCCGTTACTTCTCAGGAAATCGAAACAGGAACGCGGAACTGCAGTCTTTTTGAATTTTTGCCATTTATTCTAAAATACGATCTCCACAACTAAGTTCCAAATGTTGTATAATAATGGTGCGAACTTCATTCTAAATTGTAGTGACGTACCAGCGGCCGAGCGGTAAAGTCGCTGAACACTGGGAGTTCGGTTAGAGATTCGAATCCCACGAATGGGCTGGCTGCATGGGCGTTTCAGTGGTTTTTCTCATGTCTAACGTGCATAAGAGTCAGGTTCCGTTAGAATGTTCTACAAGAAGACATCCCCCTTAAGCAGATAGCCCTCGAGGTTTCTCCGTAATCACATAACCCAAACCAAACCTCTAAATTGTAGTAAATGCTGGTAAGTTGTGAGAAGTGTTAGAGCAAGAGCAATCCAATAATCCACTACAATGTCACTGATGGTTTTGTGAACAAAAAAACAAAAAATTATAAAAGCTTTCAGATTTTATATTACGCCCAAAGGGGCGTTTTTTAACGCTTTGTGTGTTACCTTTATTTATTAAATATCATGTTCTTCGCCCTTAAACCATAAAACTCAATTCAACAGCAATATCACAAAATATTTAAAAAGAGCATATCTTTAGAATTTCCGACACACAGCTTCGCAATATTTTTATCAGCGGAGTGCGAAGTAATCCTTCAATTTATCTTTACAATTTACCTTAACAGTGTCGCCACTGCTCGCTTTGAAATCGTTGAGTTTATTAATAAAAAGTTCGTTAAAGTTCTACAAAATATGCAATAGATAATAAAACAAATTCCAAATTTGGGCTTCCAGATGCCCATATTCGAGTGGAGGACTGCGTTATTCAAAATTTGATGTCTCTATGTTCCGCTGTTTTTTCACAATGCGAAAAACATACACACAGCCATGCAGATTCTTCTTTATTTAATTTCTAATGCAGGACTCTAATATTTAGAGGCAACAATTTGAAAAGTTAAAGGCCGTTTTATAATGGACGACTCAAAATGCCAAAACGAGCCCTTCTGGGCAAATTGCCCCTTTGGGCTAAAAACAAGCAAAATAGTATTATTTTTAAATATTGGGATTAAAGTTTTTTTTCTTTTGAAATTAAACCCTAGAGTTTTATTCCCGTACATGCCGATTTCCCACTCTTTGTAGTTATTTCTTTTAACATCAAGGCAATTGTAGGGACTGCTTCGTGCGACAAAAGTTCTAGCTATGCCTCTGCAATATTACAGCAATATTCATATAGAAGTTTATCAGAATGCTTTTTCTTATAGCTGTTGCCAGATTTGTGGCAGCCGATCTTCAATTTATCTTTCCTCACCAACTTTAGTTTACGTTAGATTATTTGAATTCGGGAAATCACACGAATGCTCTATGCCTAATGCCTTCTCGGAGGAGTTTCTTGGTAAACTGGTAGTTTTCGTGTTACACATGCAAAAATGCACGGAAAATACTCGCGCAGCTAGCCTGCTGGTCTGGGTCTGAACATGAGTCGAATTACCAGTATTCAGCGGTCTTAAGCAATCTACCTCTAGTGGGATCCTGTCTACGTATTTATTATAAGCATTTATTTAGTTCACTCATGTTGTTTCTCGCTATGGTCGGAAATAGGTCATTGATTTTACCTACTTGATGATATGCTATCAAGTTTAAATTTTGCACACACATTGTTTGTGGATGACAACGCAATGTGATGATGCGATTTTTTTCAAATTTTCATTTAGACTTTTTTTAATTTAATGTTATCTTTGATAAATGTTATCTTTGATAATTATATCTATAAGAAAAGTTTTATGCTTTTGACAATGTAAATTCGATTATTAGGTTTTGTTATTTAGATGAGCACGCTTTTATTATTCCTCATATAAAATGGTAAATATGTTATGTGAAGAGAATTATTTAGTCTCTTGTTTCCGTTAAAATATATGATAAATAATATTTCCATGTTTAGTTCATAAACTATTTTTGAATTTTATTCTTTTAACTCTCATCCCAGTTCCGGGACGTAAGATCTAATAACGTACTTTAATAATTTGAAAAATTATGAATAATGCTGTAGTAATGAATTATACTGAGTGTATGTGCTTTAAGTAACATATATGTACTTATTTTGATTATTAATTATTTAGATTTCCTAAATATCTCAATTTTATTTCATTAATTATTATTAAGTATTAGTCATTAATTTTATTTCACTTTTAATTCGTTATTAATTCAGTTTTATGAGATATTATTTTTTAATCACCATTAATTAATAATTATTGTTCCTTGAGGCTTATTTGAGTACGCCTTTACTAAATTTCATTGCATATTATTACTAATTATATTAATCAATATATATATATGTGCTCTTTTTATATAAATATTAATAATTCATGATATATAAATACGAATAATGCATAACATATACTTACTTTTATAATTCGAAGAATGGTATGTAACTTTTTTAATCTGAAAGATGTCGATCTTCCAGATTATGAAAGCACATAGTAACAAAATTATTTACAACAACAACAACAAAAAAAAAGTAACGTACCTTTTAATGATTTGAACAGCCAAAAATTGCTTACCAAAGTTTTCTCGAAATTTTTGTTCTGTTACGTTATGCTACATGCATTTATCATCTATGCGATTTATGAAACTCTGCCACTGTCCTCTGGCAAAAAGCTATTTCCTGAATCTTAATATTTGATGTAATATCGGATCATTAACTTACTTTTAATTATTTAGTAAACGTATTACTTATTAAATTAAAACGTCTAGATTATTTTTAAGGCCATAAGTGGCAAAGTGGTTAAAGACTGCTGAAGATGACAGTTAGCCCGCGTCGAACGCAGGCAAAAGGGCTGACTATTCGAAGGGTTTCCGTGTTTTTCTCTATGTGTAACGTAAATGCGACCCAAAAGTGCTCCACTAAGGCATCCCATCCCTTAGGCAGATAGCCCTTGTGTAACTTGTCATATTCAAATAACCCAATCCTAGTTTACTTTGAAATAATTTATCTAAGTAATATGGATTAAAATAAATTTCATTTATAACAGGTGTAATTGATAATTTTTGTGAACATTTGCAGCTCTATTATAATCTATAAAAGATGCTTCGAATGCCTAATAAAGAATCATTTGCAAAGTTGAATATGTTTTGGATAAAGTGAAGTTCAAAATATCCTTTGCAAAATTTCTTTGTATTTATTTCAAGGTTCCAAAACTACAGTTATCTGTAAAGAGAAGACATGTATCATGTTCCGCTTTTTACTTTTAATGAGGCAGAAACGGTAAGTTCAGTACAGCGTGTATTTAAAAGTATAAAAGTAATTTATAGCATTTGTGGTATTACGTTAATTTTGTTCTATTTTGATGAACATTTAACTTGAGTGATCTTAAGAAAAATATTCTACATGCTAACTGATCTTCATATGTCAATTGCAAAACGATGCTTGTTATGGAAATTTCCGGAATCAATTGTGTTACGTACGAATAATCTATAACATTAATAAATTTTTATTATACCATCCTAATAATTATATTTTTCAGATTCGGATATTAATTTCATTAACCTTTAAATATCGTGCGAAAATCTGGGGGCAGATATTCACTTTATGAATTTTAATCTAACCTGCAATGAGTACATGACTAGAAAAAGGGGGGCGTGACACCAAAATTTCACCATTGGTCGGGCGGATATAGTCCCAGTCTTATCAGGCCTATCAGGCGGCTGCAATGCATATATAAAATCGACAAGAAACTTAAAAAGCAATTTTCCTATGATTTATGTTGCTACTTCCTATTCACCTATTCCAGCGTGTAGTCACGATTTAATATGCCGCCTATTAGTGATCCAGCGGAAGAGCTGCTGAATTCGAATTTGTCGAACGAGCTGGCTGCATGAGAGTTTTCATAATTTTCCCTATGTGTAACATGGATATGATCCAGTTTCCCTTATAAGTTTTCAATGAAGGCATCCCTCCCCTTAGGAAGCTCCTGCTTGCTTTGCCCATAATCAAATAAGCCAAACAAAGCTTTAGGAAGATGATTTTATGTAAAGCAAAGTTTGCCTATAGCACAACTTGAAAATTTCTGGAAACTTCATATAATAGAGTACAGACTCAACAAAAAAAAGGGGGGAGGATTTTTCGTTCTATTGAACCGATTGATGAAGTTTAACTTGTGTTTACCATATCTTGAAAGCGCAGCTTAATGTATATATTAGATTTATGTATATCGTTGCTCAAGTAGTTTGACTCAAAAATCGGACCTTTTATCATATGACATACCATTTTTTTTCCTATTTAGATTCTACGATCGAAATTGTTTCAAAGTTCCTGTCAAGTTTTGTAAAAGTCGCACAAGTAGTTTTTAAAAGATTAGCTCTCAAAATTTTCTCTCCTCTATGTTAATTGAATTTGGTACATGTTTAGTAATATCTCTTTTTTTTATTAAATTTACTTGATTCCTTCTTTCACAATTCGAAATTTAGATTCAATCCAAACAAAATTTGCAGATATTTTCTGATTCGTTTTTAAATTTTGTATTTTTCTGTGATCGTCATAAATTTTTTTAAACAGTTTTTGTATTATAACCTATAAAATTCTTGATATTACGTTAAAGTAGATGTATTTCTAAAAAACCTGCAAAAAAATAGTTTATACCTGCAAAAAAAATAGCGTTTTATACAAAATTTCAAAATTTCCCAAGATGTATGTGAATTTATATACCGTTGTGAAGCTTAGGATATTTGTTATAAGCGATAATAACGGCAAATATGGTACACTCACTTTGTTAAATTTAAGAAAATGTAACTATGCATCTTTTTTTACGTCGTGCGCAATGAAAGGAAAAGGAAAATAGTTTAAACTAAATTAAGAATTTCGCTAAGTGAATCATTCTTGACTCAAACTAAAAAAAGGACGCCAAGATCATTTTTAAATTTCTCGACAAATTTCCCACTAAATTTTACAAAATTTAATACTTAGGTATAATTTGAGTCGTAGAATCGAAATATGGAAAAAAACAGTATGTCATTTCAGAAAAAGTCTGATTTCGTGTCAAAATACCTGTGTTAGAATAATGCTGTGTGTTAATCTAATATAGTATATTCCAAGACGCGCTTTCGAGACACGAAAAACGTAAATTAAATTTCGTCGATCGTCCCTATAGAACGAGAGATACAGAACTTTCTCTCTTTTTTTGAGCAGAATGACATATATAGTTATTTCATATTTCATGGAGCTCGTAATAATTTTTCCTTACATCCTTCCACCTTGCAATGAGAAATAAGGAATTGAACATTGCAACATTCGTAATGATAAGTCTAAACTCTGGGCGTACTTAACAGTCCTTCCATATTTCTTAATACGAGATACTCCGTTATTTGAAACGGGTATGTTTCTCTGTTGAGGTACTTTTAATGCAGATTGTCTTTCTTTTATTCCTAAGTATCAAAAGACCTGCAAAATCAATGCCAGTAATCTGGTACACAGAGGCTTCTTGAACTCGATCACTGGGAAATCGTGGAGCTGATTGACACTTTTGCTATAACATCTTTTACAAATAATGCATGATCTTAAGATGAACAAAACAGTTCTTCGTCCAGATAGTAACCAGAAGCTTTCTCGTAGATAATTTAAGACGTGAGAAACTCCTACGTGTCCTTTAATTTGATGTTCTTCCGTTTATGCTTTTGATAAGAGGATGGTAACTGGGTAGAATGGTGGAAGTTCTAAACTCTGACTCATCATCTCGTTGATATACTGCTGTTTTTGTCCTAATGATTCCTTGACATAGAAATGGATTTTGTGAAACTAAACGCCTATCTTCAACTCCAGCAAAAGATTCAGTTTGTATCAAACGAATGAGCACACTCATTAAGCTCAGGAATGGTAAGTTCACCTTTCCTTTTCTTCTCATACTTGCAGTTGTGAATGAATCCACAAATCCATGCCATCTTTCAAATAGTCCGGTGTTAAGTTGAGAACCGAAGAGTATTTATTACACCAAAGGTATTTGTGTTAATCAAATATGATACAATTTTCTTTTTCCTCTCCTTGGCTACTTCTTCTTCTTTTACAAAGAAGTCGTTGCTTGGCCAGTTTTCTTGCGGTGAATATAACAATTCGGTCCCTCCCACCAATGGAAAGCGACTAAATAGCTGACAGAACATCCTCTACTGTGCAAATCGGCAGAGTTCATTGTTCCTGGGATGTGTCTCCAGGTATCTCTTGGAGTAAGTTGTCTTATTTCCATAACTCTGTTGTGAATAAACACATCCCATGCTATATCTCTTTGTATCCAGGCCAGTACAGTTGAAGTATCAGTCCAAAAACAAAAGTGTACTTTAATCTCTTTCAAAATAGAGGAAGTTAAACGAGCACAAGTAGTAGGTACCCAGGAGTTCGAATCGGACAATAGAAATCTCTTTCTTCCCAGTGGGAGCAACTCCTATTTTAGCTTGCAGCACATTAACTTTCACCGAGTCTCCGTAGTCAGCACGAATGAAAGCTGCACATGAATATGCTAATTTACTTGCATCGCAAAAGAAATGAAGTGATATTGTTTCAGACTTACAATGCAACCACCTAACTACTTCCAGACCTTTGAAGTAATTCAAATCATTCATCCATTTATAAAACTTTGACTTGGTTACAGAATCAACTTCTTGGTGTAGATTTCCACAGACTCTGAAGCATAAGCTCAGGAAGCAAGGTAATAGGAGATAATATTTCCAGAGGATCAAATACTTTTGAGCAGGTACTAAAATTGTCATCTTAGTTACCTTTTCGAGGAATTCATTAATAAAATTAATAATATTCAAGCTTAGTGTATCGCTATTACGTTCCCATGACATTCCTAACACATTAGTGGTGTTTAAGGAATCTTTGATGTATCAGTGTATTCCTATCCAAGTAATTCGAATTTCCTTTCAGCTAAAATGTAGCATCTGTATGAAGCCATCTGTATGAAGCAATGTAATTCTTGATCATTTATGACTCTGCTTATACAGTTATGGACATAAAAACTATTCTTCAACTTTTCAACCATTTCTGCTGAATATTTTAATTTTCCTTCGACAGCGTCTTTCAAAATAGAATCTAAATGGTATGGAATAACGGAATCGAATAAAAAGGGATTACTGGAGACGCTAAACACAACTCTACAGTGTCTGTAATATTTAAGTTGGCCATCGGCTTGATACCATAAGAATTTCAAAGGCTGATTTGCAAAAATGCTTTTCGTACGTCGTACGTAACTCCTATTTTGTTCATCCGGAATCGGTTAAGAACTGAAGGAATGAGTTCAATAAGATTCAACCACTTTTGAAGGCGGTTATTTAAACTAGGTGTTCCTTTCTGTTTTGGTGAAACGTCAAATACTGGTTTAATTTTTGTTGTACTCTTTTCTTTGACTACGTTGACGATGAGGTAAGTAATGGCAAGGTAACACAATTTCATTTTTCGGTACAGATTCTATTATTCCTTCTCGTTGCCACTCACAGAAAACTCCCCCATATTCTTCATAAAAATTATCAGCTTTCAGTCGTTTAACAGTCGAATCTAATCTTCTAATAGCCAAATTAAAATTTTTTGGCAAGGGCGAAGGATCACTAAGCCACGGTAAACCATTCTTCAAAACAACCTTCTTCATTTATTTTAACTGCAGGTAAGAAATATTTCCTTCCTTCTTCTTGAATGTCTAATTTATATTTCTTTTCTAAATGTTCTAAAATTCTCAGCGTGTCAAGAGCCACAAATCGGATACTAATGCCTCTTTATCGAGCATTGAAGTGACAAGAAAAGTAGAATTATTTAAAATAATTTCAGACATAGAGATTTTGCAAATAACTATCCGTTCTAATTTGGTCTCAATAGCCACGAGACGTTAGAGAACTAGTCTAAAGCCCCCAATAATCAATTTTCCATAAATATCAGCTTCAATTAATATTTCCATCGGTCCATTACTTTAATCATTCAGATAAATATTATTTTCCCTAAGTTCGTTTTTATCAAGTCGCCACGTCCTACTGGTGGTATACTACCACAAATTACTACTTGCCCAAGAGAATTAAAATTGAATAAATAATTACCATCGGTTTTCGATAAAAAAACACCCTAAAAATATCATGATCTATAATTTCAGTGGTTGCCCTGTGGGGTTTTACTTTATTTAGTTCAATTTAGAACCGCATAGACACAACAAGCGAATAATCGCTTAAGAGTGTGAATAAAAACGTAAGACTTACGAAGGGTTAACTACCCTTTATTTCTCAGAATATTTACAATCAGTTCCTAACTCGGAACGTACACAAAGCCTCCACTTGGGGTTGAACTTAAGTAATTACGAAATTAAATTAAACTAAGCTTAACTAAAGCTATCTGAAAAATATAGCCGAAGCTATCAGTTTTCTAAGTAGTTGGCCCCTAAATATTAATTAAATCGGCGAAGCCAAGCAAGGGCCTAAGTATGGCTGAGCGTAGTATCTAAGAGAGAACGTAGCCAAGAGATAAACGCGCACTAGTTAGGAAAATCAGACTGTCTCTCTCGAAGTCATTGAAACATCGACTTAAATAGTACTCTTGCTCACTTGCATTCACTGTGTTTCTGAAATTACATTCTGGTAGGAAATTGTAAGCTGAAATTAGAATATATAAGAAAGAAGCATGACTTATAATAACTATAAATAAAATTAGGATAAGCCTTACATTTTTCCCCACCAAAATTTAACTACTCGAAGAATAAGGTCTTAAAACGACCTTGTTTGAGAGTGTAAATTCTACAAAACTCTTTTTCATCAAAATTTAAAGCTTGTAGCAATTGTGCCTTCTTGAATTCATCATTAAAAGTTTTCCTGTTTAGGGCCAACTTTACACAATTTCTGAAGCTATGCTAAACCTAAGAGAAATATATGTCACTAATTTTTACAAATTGACTGGGAACAAACATATGCTTCTTTGAGCAGGCTATCAGACTTGGTCCTTCCACTCCTCTGGAAGGAAAAATGTTAGTGGGATTTTTCACAAGCAATTTTTTTTTCCTGCCACTATCCTTTTGTGGAAATTATTTTGACCCTCAAACACTTTCATTCACACAAAATTTAAAATCTCCTTCCCCCCACGCTCTCCAGAACTTATCCTGAGTGAACTGAGCGTCTTATTGTTGTGTTATTGGAAGATACACTACCACTTTGGTTTCCACTTTTGTTACCAACCCTCTTTACTGAAATTATTTTGGCCCTCAAACACTTTCATTCACACCAAACTTTAAAATCTCTTTCCCCACGTTCTCCAGAAATTGCTCTGAGTGAAATGAGCGTCTTATTGTTGTGTTATCGAGAAGATACACTACCAAGTACCCAACAGCTACGATTTGTTAGAACTTGACATTCCGGACCTCAGAAGACTCCTTAAACACAAAATTAGACCTAATGTCCTAAAATAGAGCTCAATTTTAAAATTTTTAAGTGAAGCCTGGAGAGCCTAACTTTAAGCACATTCAATCTATACTTTCTTTCAATTCATCTCTTATACACAGTATTTACAGTCGTGCTTGACAAAAACTTACATTTGTACAAGTTTAACTTTTACAATTTAAAAGCTGACATTAGCATTTCTACATTCAATAGAACATTTTAACATGCAATATTTTGAAATTCATTTTACATCATTCGTTATAGTTGCTATACAAAATTTACAAAGTTTTGCTATAATTTTTCTTTAAGTTAACACATTTGAAGTCTTTCGACTAAACATATTCACAAATTAGTTTCTCGCAACTTGAGAATTCTCAAAAGAAAGTATTTACAAAAGAAATTCTCGCCAACTTGCGAATTGAAAAATCTTTTCTGTTTAAGATATAGTTACAAATACATTTTCGCAAGCTTGCGAACTCAGTTTCTTGCTTTAAACAGTATTTAGCAACTTTAAACACATGACATAAATCGAACTTTCAATACAAAATAGTAAATAAGGAAAATTTTCACGTGTCATTTTGGTTTCTAAAATCCTCTATTCTTTTCTCCCAGAATTCTTGCTAAGTGGGAGATCTGAAACTTTGCGTTCCTCTGGCGTTGAATCGGCCTCAACCCTCATCGGTTGAGGGTTCTGGCACTCTGGCCTCCTCCTTGCCTTGTAGTAACTGGATCTTCCCTCGAAATCTTTCAATCTTCGCTTGGTTTTTCTGGATTCCTGAAACGGAATGGTTCTTTCATCGACGGTTCGTTTTCTTCTAGTGGATCTTGGCTCCCACATTCACGGCTTCTTTCGAGGTAGTTGCCTTCAGTTCTGGCGTTGGACGTTTTCTTTGAATATTCTGCATTCGCTTTTCCGCTTTCCCATTGGTGCTGGATTCTGTTGAAGGGGAACTTTTCTCTGTTTCGTTCTCTTCATTCTCGCTGAGCCTGAACCTTGTGGCTGCTGTTGCGTTCGCTTCGCGGCACATTATTCAGTATTCTCCGCTTGTTTTCTTTTCGTTGCTGGGGGATCCCTGCTACGCGACGGCAAAATCAATGTTCTTGGCGCACTCCAAGGATCCTGCAAAAGATCTTTTAAAACTTGAAACTCCGTACGACTATAGTACGGTTTAAGCTGGTCCATATTAGAAATTGTTTGTTCACCATTTTTCGTCTTTAGGTAAAACTTAGAACATTTGATTCTTTCGATAATGAATGGCCCCTCAAACCTAGGCTCAAATTTGGCTACCCTATTTTCGGGTGCAGATGACAACGAGTGTTTTATCTTTAAAACTTTCTGGTGTATCGTATATTCTACCTCGCGTTTCTTTCTATCATAGACTTTTTGTTTCGACCTTGCCACATCAGAATTTTTGATGGCCTCATTAATAATTTTCTGGATATCTTTCAATTGAAACTCTCCCTGTCTTTGTTGAACGAAAAATAGCTTATCCAGTGGCGTTAAATTTTTCTTCCTAGGAGTATTTATGCGGGGGAGTGTGGTATTACGTTTTTCTGTTCTCAAGGCAAAGCCTAATTCATTGATTCAGCTGTCTCAACGGTCATGATAATTCTTAACATATCCCTGAATAATTTTAACTATATTTAAGCGTTCCGCAATATTTGATTGCGGTCTGTAAGCTAACATTTTTAGACGGCGTATGCCAAGGCCTGTACAAAGATCTAATAAATTAATTACGAATTGCCTATCATTATCCGATATTACTTTTATTGGGGGTCCCGTATTTTAAAATATATTTATTTAGAAACGAATCTGCTACTATTTTTGCTGAAGCCCGTTTAAGGCGAATTATTTCCACCCAATTTGAGAAATGATCCACAATGGTTAACAAGTATATATTTTTATTAATTTTTGTTCTAGGATAGAGACCAAACAAATCAGTGCCAAACAATTCATTTGGAAAAGTGGTTTTTATGCTATTTAAGTACCCGGCCAGGTTGTAATTAACGTCGTTAATTAATGACACAAGTGACATGACCTGACATACGGCGTCCCAACTTTGTACATCTGCGAAAAATACACCGCTTCGCGGACCCTTTACAGAGTTTTCCTAACCCCGAGATGGCCTCCTATTTTCGAATCATGGAGCTCCTCTAGAATACTTAAGCGTAGACTCATTGGGACTGCCGGTCGCAATTCTTGATTATCGCTGGTTTTTTTTGTGTAAAACAGCAATTTATCCATAACTTCATAATGGGTCGCCCTATTGCGAATAGCCGTTAAGTGCGCATGTTCAAAATTTTCAGGATCTTCCAGATAAGCATAAATGTCTTTAAATTCTGGATCCGTTTTTAATTCGGCAATTATTGTTTCACGGGATTCAATTATTTTCGCAGTTAGCATTGTACGTTTAATTATATTTCCGTCTTCATCGATCTTTATTCTTGAAAGAGCATCCGCAACTACATTTTCTTTCCCCGGCGTGTGTTTTATTTTTAAATTAAACTCTTGCAGATTTAATGTGCAACGTATGAGGCGGGGCGAAAGATTTTTACCGAAGTATAGGCGACTAACTGCCGAGTGATCTGAATACGCAGTTATCTGGGTACTTCCGAAGGACACGTGGGTTGATCGTTGGGTTTGATTGAGCGTCTTGCTAAAAAACGCTATTGGCTGCCCATTTTGGGAAAAAACTGTGCCAACTACATAGTCTGACGCGTCTGCTGCAATTTCTAAATTTTGATCCCCTTCCGGGAATTTAAGAACTGGGGCGTTAATTAAGGGCGTGTTTCAATTCTTCAAACACCGTGCTCGCCTCCGCTGTCCATGTGAACCTCGTCGTTTTTCGTTTAAGAACCAACAAGGGTTCAACTATTTTTGCAAAATCTTTTATAAATACTCTATAATAGGAACACATTCGCAGAAAAGATGATAACTTCTTCGCCGTATTTAGACTTGGATAACTTTTAATTCCTAATATTTTCAATTCCTTGGCAGCAAATTTTCCCTTTTTGGGTAAATTTTCAGCCCCGGCTCATTTAATAATGTTAAAACTTCCTCTAAATGTTTAATGTCTTCCTCTAGGATTTCGCTTGTCACAATAATATCATTGAGCTAGATGACCGTACTTTTGTCCAAGACTTGCCTTAAAACAATATCCAGAACTTTTTGCAATGTAGCCGGAGCTCCGCTTAAGCCAAACGGCATTCTTCAAAAGGCATACGTCCCTGACTTTGTAATAAAAGCTGTTTTTTCGACATCCTCGAGTTTTACTGCAATTTGAAAATAGCCTGACGTCAGGCCTAAAGTGGTCATATATTCAATCGACCGAATGTTTCTTATAATTTCAATTATTATCGGGAGGGGATGCGTGGGGTATTTCGTTATGCTATTTAATTTTCGGTAATCAATTGCGAATCTCCATGCGGGTGGCTGTCCATTCTTCTTTCTACATAAAACTACAGGACTAGCATAGGGGCTGGTACTTGGCGTAATTATCTTATAATCGAGCATTTTCTTAATGTGTTGCTCGAGAATGTCTTCTTTCACCCGGTCGTTTCTATAAGGTTTTGAACGAACTGGGGGCTCACTACCAGTATCTATACTGTGCCAGACAATCTGCCAGAAGCCAGGTTTGTAGTCAAATAACTGACAAAAGGTTCTTACCAATTGTTGGATTTTTTCTTTTTCTCCTTTTTCGAGGTGACTTAGATCACCTCCGGGACTACGCCTTTTTCTTCTTGAATTTTGTCCATCTTGAACGTAGAATCTTTAAAATTAATTTTTGCTCTAGCTGCGAGTAAGAAATCAACCCCCAATATGACTGCTCTTAACAAATTTTACTACTAGAAAATTTATTTTCTGCACCTCGTTTTTTATTTGAACATGCACTCCCACTTTTCCGAAGCAGACACACTGTTTGCCTTGGGAGCAATCACGCGTTATAACGTTGTCTTAAACAGTCTGTCGCGATGAAAATGCTTTTTAAAAAAAGTCCTGCGACAGGAAGCTGCATTGAGCTCCGGTATCCAGTAAGGCGGTCGTAGGGACGTCGTTTAGTAGTATTTGGATTTCTAGTAAGGCCATATTTTGTACGATTACCGTATTCAGCTTAATTTCTGAGAGATTTACCTTCTCACACAGTGACTTCACCCTCCTCCTAGTCACCGTGATTAGTTTAAATCCTTTTTTTCGCCCCCTTTGTCCAACTTCTTTTTATTTCCCCATTCTTTGGTCTGAACGGCTTTCCTTCTATCCGGCTTTGCAACTTTCGTCTCTTGTCGATAGGAATTCTGCTGAGCTTGAGGTTTCGTTTGATTGTGAAACCTTGAATACTGAGTAAAATTCTTCTTACGCGCATTTTCTGCCGTTTGCCTACTCTGAAATTTGACAGCTAGTTCGAATAAGCTTTCCAACGTCTGCAGATTTCTAACTTCAAGAAAGTCCTGAATTGAAGGAAGAAACCGCGGCGAAATTATTTAGATGATTTTTTTATCGGGCCTTTACCCATATAATAATTTGGCAATATGGATCTTCCTTAAGATGAACTCCGTTAATTCGTCCAAATTAGTTTGATATTTACTGAACAATTTTGACTCGAGTTTTGCACGGTCTCTGACCACTGGGAATGCTTTCAATAGAGAATTTTTAAAATTTCCCAAAGTATACATTTTGGATCCTGGATCTCTCAACAAATTCTTGCTATTATTCTTGTACCAGCTGAGAGGTTGACCTTTCAAGTTCGACGTAGTGATGATAATTCTTTGCGGCTGGATAAGAGGACGTAAAGTGAAGTTTAGATCAGCTGCTCCAGGAATGTCATTACGGATCCTCTTTCATCAAAAGTGGCTGCTGGCTTCATCGCCGCTGTCATAGTTCTCACAATAAATCCAAATCCCTCCATGGGGTTTGGTTGTGCCTGAGCGAACTGAAATGTGGGAGGGGTCAACGAGAAAGCTTCACTTCCTTGCGGCATGGCTCGTTAAGAACAAGTTCGGGCGCCAAATGTGGGGTTTTACTTTATTTAATTCAATTTAGAACCCCATAGACACTAACAAGCGAATAATCGCTTAAGTGTGTAAATAAACACATAAGACTTAGGAAGGGTTAACTACCCTTTATTTCTCAGAATATTTACAATCAGTTCCTAACTCGGAAAGTACACAAAGCTTCCACTTGGGCTTGAACTTAAATAATTGTGAAATTAAACTAAACTAAGCTTAACTAAAGCTATCTGAGAGATATAGCCGAAGCTATCAGGTTTCTAAGTAATTGGCCCCTAAATATTAATTAAATCTGCGAAGCCAAGCAAGGTCCTAAAATATGGCCGAGCGTAGTATCTAAGAGAGAAAGTAGCCAAATGGCAAACGCGCGCTAGTCAGGAAATCAGACTCTCTCTCTCTCTCGAAGTCAGTCAAACATCGGCTTAAATAGTACTCTTACTCATTTGCATTCACTGTGTTTATGAAATTACATTCTGGTAGAAAACTGTAAGCTGAAATTAGAATAGAGAGGAAAGAAGCATAACTTAAAATAACTGTTAATAAAATTAGGATAAATCCTACAGCCCTTCCAAGTAACAAATGCTGTAATTTTTCTTTGCATGTTCTCGGAAATTACATTTCAGCAGCGGTATTCTTCAAAACATAAGACCTACGTGACGCTGAGTCAATGATAGCTCTTGCGTGCCATTTTTTATATTTTTCTCTCAAAATAACCATCAAAGTTTGCAATAAGACTTTAGGAGTTTTCGACAAATTTGCAAGCGTCTCGTCATGTTTTTGTATGTGTTTATCATCTTCTCTAATACTGCTATTGGCCCTACTTCCGGGTGTGGACTCGAAGTTCATGTTTTTTCACAAGAGTACGTGGTGCTTTTTCCAACAAACTACACACGAAACGTTTTTCCGACATTTGACTATTCCATGTCCCCTATTCAAACACAAGAAACAATTGCGACTGTTTTGTACTATGCCTAATCTTTCTTCTACTGTCATCTTTCTGGCTTTGCAACAATCACTGGATTCTTGAACTCCAGAACATAATATGCACAAATTTTGATTTTTTTCTTCATTATTAAGGTAGAGGTCGATGGTATTGGTGGAGATTGGCCATGATTTCTAAAATCAGAACAGTTTGTATTCCACTGTCTGGAAGATTGATGTTTGACAAAAACATTCGTTAGTTATGGATACACGTTCTTCACCCTCAATTTCATCGAGTAAAAACGAAAGTAGAAAAGCTAAATCCAGGCGATGTGTCGATTCTTTTTCTCTTTTATTACCATTTTCCCCTTTTTCTTCTATTTCTCTGTGGTCACGATTAATTGATCTAGATCTCTGCCACGCACGAAGATTATCATCAGGTAATGACGATTCTACAAGTGGGTATAACATAGCTGCATATTTATGTCTGGCAACACCAAAAACCTCTAACGCATGAAGTTTCGATTCTAAATTATCATACAATTTTCTAAAACAAAATTTGTGATTTGAATTCTTTTGAAACACTAAAGAGAGAAAATCCCTGACGTAAACTTCTATATGAATGTCTTCTCTGCCAAAATGTAGCTGAAGTTGTAAAGCGTTGTAACTATCACCACCCAGGGGATCCGTGAAAATCAAGTAGTACCAAACTCGCAACAAAAAAGTTAAACACCTCGAAGGAAACCTCTTTAAGAATTTCATTCCTTTTAGTTTTTGGATTTCATGTGCTCGTGAAATAGAAACAAAAATTCTTACTCATAACGAAAAGTCGGAGAAATGATAAGCGTTTCGCCAAAAGTTCGCAATCGCAATTTTTTTGCAAAAAGTCAGATAATTTTAAATGAAAAAGTACAGATTAGTCTCTTATGTTTTAATTAATATACAATAAACCAAAATTACCCCTCTTTAAGAAGAAAGGAAAACGAAGAATTCCTGGAATGTCTTTTCCTTGCAGAGGGTATTTTACCCACCTCTTCTGTAATTTTATCAGCTATCAGTGAATTGTTTCCCGTTTTTCTCTTTAGAAATGTTGTCTCTTTCATTACCTTTTCTCTTAAAATGTGCAGTTGCCTTCCAAAATGAAAGAAGCCGTTAAGATGGTCAATGTATAAGTGTACATTGCTTATTTTGCATCAACTATACAACCTGACTTCTAAAGTTCTTACCCGGCCTATATTTTCGCAACTGATGGTTGCAGACAGGTATTTCTAATATAAAACTATTTTCAATGATGCAGAGATTCGTGTTTTGGTATTTTTAGATTAGAAAAAAATCAGCTTTATAATAATAACGAAGTATAGCTTTTATACTGTTCCCCGTCTCGTGCACTCGTCTGTTTTACATTTAGGAAAATTTGGTACTCATTATACTATGAAATAAAATACAAAAATTTAATCCGTAAATCAAAAATTGACCCAGATATTTCCGTAAATCAAAAATTGACCAAAATATTTCGGTATTTAACGCAATGTGCCAACTATCCTAATAGAAGTAGCTAAATTTTCAGAATAGACCAAACTCTGGCAACCATGCGCAGAATTATTCTTCAAGCAACCATGCTCAAACAGTCCTTCATTCAAGCGCCGTCGCTATTTTTGCATGCTTTCATATCATGGTATTCCAGTTGTTTTTAGAAGTAAATCGTAATACTTTTTGCCTTGAACTTAATTTTGAAATGGCCATATGCAAAATTTGCCAGCGATTAAGGAAAATGCCGCTCAATTTCTGAAGGAGTACTGTATTTTTTGTCAAAATTGCTGAAGAGAACAACTGTTTTGAATTTGTTATTAAAGCTGTCATCACAAAATTTTCTCCGAACAGAGGAAGTAATAATCTCCTTGTTAGTATTTTACTAATTGATTTTTGGTACAAATATCGAATTAGAATTTAAAATATGTGTGTAATAAATTTTTTCAATTCATTTTAATGAAGACTTACGTCGTTATTTCTTTTCTATAAAAAATCGCCAGATTACACTAAGGTGATGCTGATTAATGCGCAAATGCGAATATGTCCTATGAAAATTGGAGGTAATATTCGAGAACCATGTACAAATAGAAGAACGAAATCCTTACCTCAATTTAGAAAAAAACATCAATTTAGAAAAAAAGGTCTGGTATCAACAATAGATTTAGTGATGAGCATTTCTATGCAACTGTCGTAAAA
The DNA here is from genome assembly GCA_000611955.2 of Stegodyphus mimosarum. Classification (NCBI taxonomy): domain Eukaryota; kingdom Metazoa; phylum Arthropoda; class Arachnida; order Araneae; family Eresidae; genus Stegodyphus; species Stegodyphus mimosarum. The sequence continues at coordinate 889,836 of KK116500.1, forward strand.
CGTTTAATACATTTATTTATTTTTTCTCATAAAGGAAATCTTATTCACAGAATCTTACAGAACCTGCGTACTAGAAAACACTGGCAGACATCAATATTGGTACATAGCCAACTCATAATGTTATTTGTGTAAATTTAAAAAATTTCTATTTTCTAGTAATTTTTGTGTGATTAATAAGCTCTAAAGTAATAAAACTTTATGAGAATATTAACACATTTTTAGTGTTTAAAAATTTTAAATTACTGATGTGAAAATTCTTTCAATATACCATTTGCAACAAAGTTATAAAATGAAGAATTTTACACACTAATAAATTACAAAAGAATATCATTGAATAGCATTCGAAAAACCCGTAATTATTCTAACTTATTTATTAATGGACTTCTATCCGCAAGAAAATTGTACCAAATGTTCATCTGAAATTAGATACCTCCATCAATTTGCTATTTTGGCCAGAGCATCAAATCAGCAACAATAAATCCTTAGAAACGGTTTCCATCGTACTTAATAAAAAGTTCTTCTCCAGTTTGTGTTTTATCCTCAGTATAGAATCGGCATAGATGACAAAAAAAAAAAAAAAAAAAAAAAAAAAAAATTGAAGATATGCAAGGACTTTTGGACTGCCATTCCTCATAGTGTATTCCGCATGCCCCCAAGTTTCTCAGAAAACTAATGACCATGACATGCGCAGTTATGTAATTACTGCATTATCAGTCCACATTACCTTCTTGCCTATGGCTAACTGCATACTAGAGAGAACTTTCATAATATAACGAAAGTCACTAGCAAGGGAGAAGAACGGGATTAATGCGTACAACAGCTCTGTTGGGCTATCTGAAACCAGTTTTTCAGATAATACGCCACAGCTGACTACCTTCCCATCTTCGTCCTCACCCGCCCCCTTCCAGATCTTCTCAAAAAGAGCGAACATCTTGAACAACTTTTCGTCAAGGTTATCGCGTTTATACTAAGCAAACAATGGAATCTTCAGAAAGTATCCTTCTACAGCACTAAAGGAAAACATAAACAACAAAAAGGCTAAGCCGTCTATGTTTGATTATGTGGTTTGTTGAATTTCCTGCCAACGAAGTGCCATTTTGCGCTCTGATGCTTGTCATTAGTTAGAGTTTTCGAAGTTCAAGGTTAGAGCAGTTGTGACTGGTTTTTGGAAGGTTGATTTGAAAGAAACCAAAAATAATACTCGAAGACGCATCAGACTGCCCTGAAAGGATGTCCTCGAGTTTGCTATTGTCGCCTGTATGAGCAGAATCAAAATCGCAGCTGTCTCCATATCAGCAAGGATTAAAAAGGAAACCATATTGAAGGTCAATACAGTGGATAGATAAAAAGGCCTGTCTCAGTATGCTTTTTTCCCCACCAGTTTCCAAGAATCTTATAAAACGTTACGATGAATTATGAAATAACTTAAGCAAAATGGCCTTTCGATAGTTTATGAGCTCAAACATCCGGCTTCTTACAATCATCTTATAATTCCAGTCTAAAATCACTTTAATTGTTGGATATAGTAATTTTTTCTTCGATTTACTTGATATTAAAGACATCATTAAGGCTGCACCACTTGTTGATATTGGAGGATGCTCAGTTGTGGATGAAAAGTTACTCATGTGTAAACGCCGCAATAATGGTAAAATGACGGCATCGAGCGGCAGAATTTAGAAACGGGCAGTGATTGCTCAAGGCAACAGAAAGGCTAGAGCCGTTCTGACGTTATCTGTTTTCGGTCGTGGAGGAATAGCAAGTTATACATGAACGGCTGAATCATAAATTAGCCAAATAAAAGAATAAAATTATGCATAATTTTCTAAAAGGCCCGTGGAGATAATTTCTTTAGATTCGCAATAATATTTAACGAGATTCAGGATTGGTATATTAAAGTCTGTCTCCCGTGATGTTGCAAGTCAAAGTATTTCCTGTTTCTTCGCAACTGGTGTATTTCTATCTATTATTATGTTGTAATGAGATAGTTATTGTAAAACTGTTGTTCTTAGTTTGGTCTACGTTTTAGACAGAATTTGCAATATTTGACTGCGTTTCAAGGAGAGTTCCCAGATACTGATGATTCTATATTCCTTTTCACTTGCATTATATATTCAAGTGATTTTTATGTTGTGGGGGACGGGAAAACATAAATGTTGCGAGAAATGTAACTAAAGGGAGGTATAACGTCGAGTGACTGATTCAGATTTCTCTAAGTTGACAGAGCAATTTAATCCTGTAGAAATTTTTTAGATGGAAAAACCAGATATGTTTGCCTTTTTAGAGTTTTTTATTAGAAAAAATTTAGCTCAGAGATTAAACTTCTCAAGACAAATATCAGATTTGGAGCTTTATATAATGAGAAAATGCTGAATGGATGCCTCAGCGCCCTTACATATCCAAATTAAGAACAATTCTCTATTTCTTCGAAACTTCCTGCTTACAACACTAAAAAAGGGAGGGGGACAGTTTAAGTCTCCCACATTTGAAATGTCTTTTTCTGGTCATTAGGTTTGATTGCGAGGAAGAGCCCCTTCCCAGAGGGCTTGAACTTAAATAATCAAGTGAAAGTTCTCTTTCACGGGAATGAAAACCGTTAACTACTGGATAAATGTTAAAGTTACAGGGACCTAATGATATGTAAAGCTTCATGAAAAGTTTCTAAACCTCGAGTTCCCCATTTACCTCACTCTTTTGCCTTTTTTCGTGTTTCCTATGTTTGGAACCAAATCTTCGCCCATGCTCGCCATTCGATAACTAGTAATTCACTCATATCCGACACCTGCTTGTTCATAACTTCACTTCCATCCTTCTACTCTCATATTTCAACGCCAACTGAAACAATTTATTCAGCTATTAAGAGGTTTCTCAGTTCTACAAAATCTTGTATGTTAGGTAACAATCGCGAGACTACTATCTCCAGTATTTTATTTTCCTTGTCTTTACTATACTGCAATTTACAGGGCTATTCCTTCTTTAAAATAAATATAGTTACTTCCTCAAGTCTCCAAAATGAAACTTTTTGTACAAAATCAGTTTCTAACTTGGTCATATTTTCCATCCAGGGCGGGAGTGCTTTTCAATGCGACTTATTTAAATGACTCAACGCCTGTTAAGTACAACTCTGGGTGCCGACGGGATCCTTTATAACGTTATTTTATAACGAAGACGTTATTTTTCCTTGAGCTTTTGCCACTGCATACAGCATAAAATGAATCTTCGATTCACCAAAACATGTGATGTATCACCTGCCTCAGGCTTAATTAAGCTAGCTCAATTACAGACAATTGCACTATTATTCTACGGGTGAGTTCTCATCAAAAGAATGTTTAACTCTACAACAGATACTGAATTAAGATAACTTTAAATTTATTCCACCTCTCTGCTCGTGAGAGTTAAACTAAAATTACAGCACAAGATTACCAGTCACCTATGTCTGGCTTAAGCACAAGCTTCTGTCAATCTGAAATAAATTCAAACAATTTAACCTAATTACACTCATGTCCATAAATTAAGGATAATGCAAAATCAGGCAGAGTTAGAAGCAAAACAAATTTGGCTTATTTGTAAAGCTTATTTATTAAACAAAAGGTAAAGAGCCTGTTTGATATTATTAAAAAAATTAGCGAATTTTTCTCCCTGGAGCAAATTACAAAAAAAAACCTATTTACAAAAAACCAATATTACATAGTTGGTATGATTGTTAATACATTGTATGTCTCCCAGACGATGCAATACAGTTCGTACAACGCCTAGGCATGCTGAGTATCAAATTATCGATCTGATCTTGGGGGATATTACACCACTCAAAAAACAATGCTCTCTAAAGTTCCGGTAGACATGTAGGAGGAGGTTGACGGGCTGCAACTCGTCGACCAAGCATGTCCCACACGTGCTTTACTGGATTCAAGTCCGGTGAGAATACTGGCCAGTCCATACGGGTGATATCCTCCGATTGAAGACATTCGCTTACGATGTTTGCACGGTGAGGACGGGCGTTGTCATCCATAAATACAAATTGTGAGCCCATGGCTCCCCGAAACAAACGTACATGTTGTTCCAGAATGACGTCCCGATAGATTTGGCTTGTCATGATTCCAGTTTGAACATGCAGGTCAGTTCTGGAACCCAGAATAATTCCACCCCAAACGAGCACTCGTGCACCACCGTAAGGTGTCGTTGAATGATGTTTTCTTGGTGGTAACGGGTACCTGGAGCTCTCCATATGAAAGTCCGGCGGGAATCAGACTGCAAGCTAAAACATCACACAAGCCCACTGTTGCGGTGTCCACAAAGCATCTCTCTACTCCAGGCTAACCGCAGGCGACAGTGAGTTGCACTAAGTGGAACGCATCTGACAGGTCTACGAGCATATAGACCAATGTGCCCTAAGCGTCTGTACACGGTCTGCCTTGAAATTGTCGTACCAGTGGCTGAAGAGAGCTGACGAGACAGGTCTGAGGCTTAGCTCCGCCTATTTCTTTTGGCAGTAACTGCCAAATATCGGTCCTCATTCGGCGTTGTAACTCTGGGGCGACTTGTGCTGTAACGTCTACTCACATTACCATTATCTTGAAATTGTTGCCAAAGCCTGGTGATGACACTCTGGGCAATTCCAAGTTCGTCTGATACTTCCAGTTGGGTACGCCCATATTCCAGACGGCCGATAATTCTACCACGTAAAAAATCATCCAAATGCGTCCTTTGTGTCATAACTAATCGGTTATTGCACTGGAATGCTTATAAAGCGCCTGCGAACAATTTTACTTCTTTGCCTGTATTCCTTATATATCACTCTCGTCATTGTGACGTACCATCGGTATCATCTGATTACTTCCTGAAATTTGCATATGATTCTTGAAGATGTGTGTAATGATTTTACAGGTGATATATTTATTTTAAAGTTCGATTTCCGCGTGACTCCGAATTATCCTTAATTTATGGACATGAATGTATATAGAGGCCACTAGATTCTCCTAAGTCTTAGAGACGTTCAAACTTTAAAAGTACTAAATCCGAATCTATTCTTGCTGTATAAATACAGGGTGACAATTATTGAACTATATGAAATAAAACCATCATAACTTATGAACGGTTTACGTGATGACGTTTAAACTTCGTGGTTGGCCGCAGCATATGATGGGAGCTAATATGCCCATGCGCACGCAACTTGTAATTGTCGGCCATTTTCAAGTGAAAATGTTAGGGTCCGGCGTGTCTGAGCGTATAGCATTTGTGAAGGCCTATTATGCGAGCAATAAGAACCCGATTGCAGTTCGAAGGAAGTTTGCGACCGGGTACAAGCTGAAGCCAACCAGTCCAAGCGTGGTAACAATCAAGAATTTGATTCGCAAGTTTGAGAGAACTGGTGGTGTTTGTGATGACAGTGTTGGCAATGTCGGTCGACAAACAAAAGTGGAAACGCCTGAAAACATCGAGAAGACGCTGGCTGTGTTTCAAACTAGCCCAAGGAAATCTATCAGATGCGCTTCACAACAGGTGGGAATCAACAAGGAGACCCTGCGAGAAATTGCTATTGAAGAACTGCATCTCTTCCCATATAAAATTCAAACCTATCAGCCATCATGGCGATGGAAAAGCGGACCAAGAGAGTGTTTGCTGTCCTGGAGGAGCACTTTGAGGACCGCATTCTGGCTTTGGGATGGGACTCGCTTGGCCGCCATATTCTCCAGATCTGAACACGCGTGACTTATTTTTGTGGGGCTATAATGGAGACAATGTGTACAGAAATAGCTCAAATGTATTGCTGAGCTGAAAACTGCCATTCAGAAGGTCGTCGACATCATTGATATTCCGACACTTCAGCGGGTCATGAAGAATTTTTCTATTCATCTGTGCCACGTCATAGCCAAAGACGGCAGGCATATCGAACATGTCATAACCTAAATCCGAATAGTGACGTTTACATGTTGATTAAAGTTCGTGCGCTCAGTAGTTTTAAATAATTTACGCTTTATTTCCTATAGTTCAATAATTGTCACCCTGTAGTTAGTTCAAGACAGTCTTGACGTCGCCAATACAGAGCCAAACTTTATACGGAAACGAGGTAGCGGCGAGCAGGCTGAAACTCTACGTAAATTCTGAAATAAGCGAACTCACGGAGAAATGAGACAAATATTAAAAGTGTAAATAACATTTTGTTAATAAAACTTATATAAATGCCCCAATAACACTGAATTGGCTCCATCAAAAGTTGCGTTTGGCTTCAACTGTCGCTCTAAATGCGTCTGTTAACCTGGCACATCCCTCTAATGCATTACTACGTGGCATGGGATTAAACCCTTGCTCCGGCAACTCATTTCTTTCTACCATCGCGACTTCATCATATCTGCGGCATCATTCTTGAATTCAAGCTTCTAGTCGCACCAAAATTTAGATTTCACGCCACATAAATTTTAACTTCTAATGATTTTCAACTAATTCCACATCATACTGGGAAGTAGCATTACTAGAGGTTTTGCCGCCAGGAGCGATCCCTTATTTTACTGCCCGGTTTCAGTCCCTGAATTTATCCTACCTTCTGATATACAAAAAAAATGACCAAGTTAATGTCAAAAGGACATACAGGGAAATCAATTTAAACTGTGTGCTTATTTTTGAAGAAAAATTTTAATTCCAGCATTTTAAATGTATAGCATTATTTCTTTGTTTTGTTTTTGCAAAACCATCGATGACATCGTAGAGGTCTACTTGAAATACAAAGATTTCGTAAGTGCAAAATAAAGACTTACAGTTTGTAAGGTTTATCCTAAGTTTATTAACAGTTATTTTAAGTTACGATTCTTTCCTATCTACTCTAATTTCAGCTTACAGTTTCCTGCCAGAATGTAATTTCAGAAACGCAGTTAATGCAGATGAGTAAGAATACTATTTAAGTCGATGCTTCACCGACTTCTAGAGAGAGAGTCTGATTTTCCTGACTAGCGCGCTTTCGCCATTTGGCTACATTCTCTCTTAGCTACGACGCTCGGCAATACTTCAGGCCCTTGCTTGGCTTCGCCGATTAAATTAATATTTAGGGACCAACTACTTAGATTTCTGATAGCTTCGGCTATACCTTTCAGATAACTTCGTTAAGTATGTTTAACGTCTTTTTTCCCACATTAACGTGTCTAACATGTTTTTTCACACACTTAAGCAATTATTCGCTTGCTAGTGTTCGTGGGGTTCTAAGACAGAATTTTGGAATTAGATAAGTAAAACCCCATAAGTTCTTTCCAGGCGTAGGCATAAACGAATTCGCCGCTCATGTTGGCTGCAACACTCCGTAATGTGTCGGCAGTGTTGTTTCCAATTTTCTTAGAAATATTGGCCTTTAATTTAAGTGTCCTTGGTTTATTGGGATAGCCATGAACCTTCAGAAAAGCACATAGGGAGGAATATGGTAACGATAGATCTGGTGACCTCGTAGGCCACACAACTTAAGAAATAATGCAGTCCTCAAAGGAACACCTGATGAGATCCATACTTTGTGTTGGCGTACGGCATGTGGCACCATTGGCGAAACGTTAAACTGTTAGGGCTTCAACCTATGTAATCCTTCTTGTATGGAATTTCGCGGAATGTCGCCGTTTTCCTTATTTCTTCTTCTTTTCGCCGTTGCACATCAAAAACGAGACAGACCACTAAATTTTCATGCTTTCTGAATCTTTTGCCGCAAACAGCATAAAATCGGTTATTTGTTCACAAAACTACAGCCCAATGAAATAGGTCAGTTGTAAAAAAACCACCTTCTTAAAAGGAATTCTGCTTAACTCTGCTAAATTCTAATGCCATCGTGATCATAATTTATTTGATATTCGAATTTTCATTCAAAAACTTCGTCATCGTTCGAATACAAAAATATAGCAAGAGTATGCAACTGTTAAAATCCCTTTCTTTAAATACTTATCTAAACGTCATAGAGGTTTCTTTTTCGGAATTTAATTTCGTATAGCAATTTATAATCTTTTTACTTGTTACGCGCGTCAACCATCCATGCCCCCCAAAAATGCGTCGCTCGGGGCGAACCGCCTCCTTATATTACACCACAGACATTGGGTACCGTAATGATAATTGAGGAGGGTTTTCTACATAATTAAATACTTCTGACAAACCCCATTTAAACGTTACCTTATAATGAAGGCGAGTTATTGCCTTTAGTTTAAACTGACTCTGGAATCAATAGACAAGCAAAATGTAAAATATTAACTTTATTTTCTCACCGCTGAGGAAATAACTTGTTATAAGTACAAATACAAAATTTAAATACATATGCGACAACAACATAACGACAAGTATTATAAACTTTATTATCGTTTTTAGAAAAATCTCACATGAATCAGTAAAATAAATACAGTTGATGGACTACACACAAATATAAAAACACGATGCAAAACTATAAAAGCATTTTTGACAATAACTCTGGCATTTTGTTCGATACAACCTGCAACGAAGAGAAGAAGTTGTGCGAAACTCAGTTGTAGAATTTTCTTGTACCAATTTGGCATACATGTTACTTCCTTCACGTTGCAGATCATATACTTGGGTAGTGTGATTTTGCTCAGAAGACAGATCAAGTAATATTGTTATTACAAGGCTCGAAACTCCCGAAGACGAAAACAGTTTTTCCCAGAGAAGCAAATGATGTTGTTTCTAATATTACATTTCCGGAATCTCATTCTTTTATTCTTAAAATATTTATAAGTGAATAAAACTTTGTCTTTTAAAGAAGTTTAACATTTATTGGGGAGAAGATAAATATAGAGAATAATATATTAAATATTTGAGAAGAAAGCTCAGAAAAAAGCTTTGATGTGCACGAGCTTCAAAATGAACCGATTTACTTGTGAGGAGGAGAAGTAATTCGATATTTCAAAGAGCCAAAATTGATGTTTGATGAAAATAATTTTCTACATTTTGTACAGTCTTGTACAGTACAGAAAAAATCGAGTACCTGCTGTTTACTAAAAACTAGTGAATCATTTATCATGGTATTGCCACGATAAAAATAGCAGAGGCATTTCATGTGCGAGTTGGAATATATGTGGTTTAACGAAGGAACTTGTTCCACGTCCCATCTCTCTTCGAAAACACATTCCGACTTGCACATTAAATATACTACGACTCTTGCTATGTTTATAGTGGCAATAGCGATTCCATAGTGTTAGATTATTTTTAACGAAACAGCGGCTGCCAAATTTTCATCTTTATTTGGGCTGATTTTATCCAATTTTCTTTTATTTACGTGATATTTTAGTGCCGTAACTTTGAGCAACGATTTGCATTTTTTATTCTTTGACTTCTTTTAAATACAAGTTTAAGAAAAACATATGTAATCAATATTGCATGTTAAAATTCACTGTATTTTTTTCTACTAACCACCATGGCTTTGACTAAAATTCGAAACATTTAACAATTAACTCACTCAGAATTCGAATAAATCTAAATAAATTACAAATGAATTGAAATCTATATAAATTATAAATGAATTTTGAAAATCAGTTTGTTCGCAGCTTATTGTCAAGCTTGAAGCAAAGTGTCCGATGACCTTTTAGCAAGTATTGCACATCATCACTTTTACCAAACATTGCGACGAAAAAAATCATCAAGTTGAAATTTTGTAATTCATTAGATCAGCTCTTTAAAAAAATTCGCGGTAATGTAACTTAATAATAAGCCTTGTAATTACAATGCCATTGTAAAAATACAAATAAAAACCTAAATTGTCTACCAGCAGACAAGAAGCGTGGATGGAATGAGATTATGAGTTAAAAATGGGTTTCGTTTAACAAATATGATTTTTGAAGAGGATCGACGTACTATCCGTAACGATGGATCACAGTATCTATCCAGCTTCTGTATTTCGCCATGTTGACATATATTCCTGGAACTCCTGGTTGTCCACAACCAATGCCCCAGGACACCAGACCGGCGACTTTCCATGTTCCTCCATGTTCGCAAACCAATGGGCTGCCTCCATCACCCTACAAAAAACAAATCATAGATATACTGCCATACATCTGGATTTAATCACTGATAAACAGCCATATCCTAGAAAGTGAGTACAACTTTTAAAACAAGAAAATGCTTAAAGATTAAAGGTAATTCAAATTTCAACCCCTTCACGCTTGGAATTTCAGCAAAAGTATTTTAAGTATGGAACACATTCAAATAAATAATTCATAATCAGTAAAAAGTTAATTGTTTTGCCAATCGAAAATGTATTTCTTTGGAGATAAGCACCAATAATTAAGCCAACATTCAATAGGGAAGTCGGGATTACGGCGCTATTTTGCATAAACTATTTTAAATAAAATTCTTTTTCGAATTTTTCCGACTAAGTTCATGTCATAACAATACCGTTATTCTTAATATTAATAACGATAAGACAGCTTTCTTACCGTGCATGCGTCTTTGCCGGGTTCACCGCCTGCGCATAAGAAACCAGGATGCAAGTTGTAACTGCGACCGAGGCGTGTCTGTTTCAGCCTGTGTTCACAGTCCCTGTGACTTAGAATTGGAATATCCACTTCCTTCAGAACGCTTTGATATTCTCCTTGTTCGCCTTAAATTCGAAAATAACGTAAATTTTTTTATTTCTGTTCGAAAAGTTACATTTAGATATACAGTAAAAATATATACAAAAATATTTACATTTTTATTAATAAACTCAGAGATTTAAAAGCAATGTGTTGCTACTTGGCAAAGTGTTAAGATATTTGTCTTTCAAATTTAATCAACAAACTCGGCGATTAAAAAGAAATGTACTGCCACTGTCATAAATAAAATAACTTTATCTACATCTTTCCAGTATGATGCGATTGAACAAAGTGATGATGTTTAATTTTGCTTGCAAATTTAATCCATGTGATATTTATTAACATACTCAGCGATTACGATCAATATTCTTTGATGTATATTGATCAATATTCTTTGGCATATTGCATATCGATTTTAAAGTGGAAATACATTTCCAAAACTGCTCTAAATTTTTCTGCAGTATTAAACATTACAAAAGCACTCTAATTTTACTCCAAAAGTATGAATCACGACCCCAAGAAAAGCACCAGTACCGAGTTAATAGTCTTTTTTTTTTTGTAACAATTAGTATCACTCTAAGATGGGACTTATTTATCTTCACAAAAAGAAAAATTTAAATATTCTTGACAGACGTCTTCTCCCTAACTATTACACCTGAATCTTGCTATACGCAATGGAGTAGAGGCGGCTACTTACTACAACTTCAGAATACTGCAAATTTTTGTCTATAAGAAATAAATTCAGTTATTCATCTCTATTACTATTAACTTATTAACTGGATTTAAAGTCTTTATATACTTTTTTTATTTTATAATAACTATTTTAGGTGGCTGATCAAGGATGCTTAGTATTAAAAAAAATTAAATAAATATTTATGCAAACCTGTAAAGACCCTATTTTATTCTAACCAATTATTTTTAGTTTGACTTTCCTTTCCCTCCTGATTTCAATTTTCTGCCGGAATGTAAATTTTAATGACGTAGTATTTAAAATCGAAGTGTTTTTATAAGCAGTATTTAAGATGCGTTTCAAGTGTTCGTGAGGAGTAGTAGTGAAAGTAGTTCCGAGATTATGCTGCGTGTTTTGAAATAGTGCTTACACTGTTCAGATTATACTGATATTCTAGGCTCAGCATTTCTGTGATTTACAGGTTTAGATAACTAAGGAGCCATCGTAATTTATTGTGATTTTATATGTTATTTCCTCCTCAGTTTAGTTTAGCCACAAGTGTTGGTGAATAGTGAAAACCAGGTGAGTGCATCTTGTTACGTTAGTTCGAATAAAGAAGTTATTTAAACCTCCTTCTATAGTATGTGTTCTTCGAAACATAGCGAGAATTCGCTACGCAGTCTTTCACGTAGAGTCTACTGAGAATGCTCCCGGAAAGAACACATAGACTCCACAAAGCTAGTAAAAATACCTATATTTACTATTCATTTCAGTGCAAATCTCACCCACTTTTTATTTAAATTTTATAAGCTTAGGAACTTTTTATCTATCCTTTGTATAGCTACATACATAAATATAAAAACAAAATGATTGGTGGCAAACTGTTGGCAAACTGTTATTTAACCTAAAAAGAAAAAAAAACATTTTTCTTACCGAAAGCGTTCTTTCCCCAACCGGTAACCCAACACCTCAGGTTATCGAACCTCTCGTTAAGCTCTGGAAGACAAGCTGGTGAAATATGTGGTAAACTGGGATCGACGGGAGACTCGAGACGGAGAAGTGCCAAATCGTTCTGGAGGTTGCCAGGGTAAAAGTCGGGATGAACGACGACTTCTACAACAAATTTCTCGACGTAGGGATAGAACTCATCATCTCTGTGGACATCCCAGTCTCCTAAACGAACTTTTAATTCTTCTGCTTGATGTCTGCAAAAAAAGTAAGAATCCTTATTTATATCCAAGAGTATCTTCAAATCAAGAAAATGGTAACTTATGTTCTTTTACTAAGAGCTGGGACTCTGTTCGGAATCTACAGAGATCGGCCAAAGGAAGCAAGGAGGTCAAAGGAACCGTGCAACTGCATATAAGTATCGATCCGGGAGTCAGTGGTAGTCATTTGTAATCAGCTGGGATAATCTGCGGTTAAAATAGAGTTTAGCTGAACTGCATTCTCTTTTTTTCAGTTTCAAAGTATACCGATAACATAGATCATTCGAAGAGAATCATCACTGGCAAATCGTGTGGCTTCAATAGTTTGGTGGCATGAATCAAGTATTTTAGAAATAACCCATAGCTTAGCCCTTCAGTCTAACCTAAATAATAACATTCTTTATTTTAGTATGTCAGGATCAACGTGAACTATATCCATACCATTAGGCACTACAAATTCAGCTGCCCATACCAACTTCTGTCTTAGTAGTCCGAGTTCATTTTCTGAATGCTTTAAAAAAATTTCTATTGAATATTGGATACAAGGTAAATCTTGAAAGAGTTTGGAAAAGTTTTAGATACATAATGCCTTTCAACAGAAATGCGTGTGAAGAATATTTCAATTCCAAAACATTTTAATATGAGAAATTGGTTCTAAAATGATCAAAGTTGCATATAGACTACATGTATCTTTTACAGCCGTGATTTTTCAATGATGCACAACGAAGTTGCTTATTTATGCCGTGAAGGAAACAAAATTAATTTTATTATAATCCAGTTTATATTATATTAAAAGCATAAATTATAAGAAATAAATTAATAAAATTTAAGTAATCATAATTTCAAATTTTGAAAAATACTACTTTGTTACATGCTTATTTGTAACAAAAATATAAATTGCTGTTTTTTCCGAGATATTTCTGTAATTTCAAGTATCAGTTTTTTACAGAAATAATGTTCCTTTGATTGAACGGTTTAGAAAGAATTCGTTAAAAACACAGTTTAAAAATATCACGCATATAATTAAGTTTTTTGAATCTCTGTTTTTATTTTAACACAGAGGAATTTTGAGTTTAATAAATTTAATTAAATATAGAAGTGAAGAATATGAAATGAATGATTATTTTCTTCAACATCCGAATTTCTGATTACTGAAAAGTTCTCCCTTCCACTTTAAGTTTGGATTTAATTCTATTTTATGCCGCCCAGACGGTATAGTGGCTAGGGGAACCGGCTGCGGTACCAAAGGGCTTGGATTCGAATCCCGGAGAAGGCATGGTTATAATTGTCCGTCCCTTCATAGGACGCAAAAGTGGCCCACCTATTAAGCTCCTCCATAATAAAGTGGCCACCACTGGTAGCCTTAGTAGTAGGCAAGCCGAAGTCGGCTGAGGGCCCGCCATTGGTTAAAAAAAATTCTATTTAATTCATTTATTTTACAAATTATTAGTGATGTAACGTGAACCTAATTTTCGATGAGTTGGAAGACTAATGAAATCCAATTTTTTGAAAATAAAACTATTCCATACGTATAAATAAACTAGCGGCTCTGTATAAATTTATGCTTTATATTTATAAGCAGACGTAAGATCAGATATTTTAATTTTACATTTTTCTGTGTTAATATGAGAATTTCGTCTTTCAAATTTTATAACTTCTATTGTAGTTCATTTATTAAACACTTGGGAAAGATATTTTAAGTTTGAATAATACTTACTTTTTCAAGCAATGTGCCGCTGTTGCCACCCAGTTTTGAGAAATAAGAGTACCACCGCAAACAAATAAGTTGTTTCCAGGTCCAACTTTCAATAGAATAGCAGCCTAAAAAGATTTTAGTATTTTGTTTATTATGGATAAACATATTTTAATGGATCATATTTTTAAATGGATAATTTGGGGGAAGAATCAGAGCGGTGACATTTATGCTGTAAAAATTATTAGCATATAATGAAATTGGAAAAGAACACCCGACAAATTTAATAATTGCATGTAATAATAACTGTAATTAAATCTTAGAAGTGTTTTGGTTTTAAATTAGATTTACTAGCGCAATATATCGTTAGCTCGAACGGGCTAGCAGTCTCAAAACCTGATTTTGCGTCGTACACTGTAAACGGCTGTATCACTTTTCAAATTATTGCCACCCAGTATTATCGCCCTGTATTATTTTTAAAGATATTAAATAATGAAGATGCTTCGTGTATGTAGTACGTTCCTCGAATTGTGAAAAAACGACGGTACCTAGGGTCATTAAATTTTAAACAATGTAATCTTCCATCCTAACATGTACACCTGGAAGCTCGAATTTTATATTTCATATTTTGTAAAACTTTAATGAATTTTTGATTCACAAACTCAATGGCCTGAAAACTACCAGCGGCAACACTGTACGGAAAAAATATTTCTATTTCTAGCGCACGAAATTTTATATTGGAAATTCTGAAGATATTCTGTTTTTGAATATTTTGCGATTTTGCTGCCGAATTGAGTTTTATGTGGCGTAAGTGGGAAAAACATGATATTTAATTAATAAATTTAACGCACAAAACTTTAATTATACGACAAACGTTTTGCAAGCCATCTTTCTATGACAACAGAATATTGATATGGTGAATTAAGAAAAGACTGAAAAAATAGAAAACTCTTATGCCCACACCTAACACTGCATCGAGAATTCTAAACATATGCTGCTATGCTGTTTTTAAAATTTTGTATTTTTGCAATTAATTGTATATGGCATAAATAAGAATAATTAAGCTGAAAAAACAGAAAGAAATGGGTTAGCAGGAGGAGTGAGTGTAACAGCAGACTGGTAGCATGCGAGCTCTGTTAGAGCTGGCATAAACCTTACCCTTTTGGACTACCGGAAAAGTCTGAACCCTTTCAAATTTTTCTTTTTTCTTTTTTTATTCACTTCTCGTGTGGCAATGTTAAGAGTATTTTTTTTATTTATCATCTAATTTTTACACCACACTTCTACGAGCTAATCCATTTTTCTTATCGATCGAATTTAGCGAACCGTTAATATTTTATCTATTAGGTGCCTAACAGAAAATCATTTTTATAAATCTTTGTAATATAAAAATCTAAAAAATAAATATATCTATAACTCACACATGCAAATGCAACAAATTTTAATCATGCAAGTAATATACCAGTTTGCTTACCTGCCAAGGATATTCACCAAATTCAGAAGCATCGTCATGGTATTGAAGATTGTTCACTCGCCCGTGGATACCGAATCCATTCCTTGCTCCACACTGCCCATTATGGATTTGTGGTGGAGGATCGGAGAAATCAGGTTGAGGATACAAAGGCTTTGGTGGTCGGTGGTTGGGTGGTGGATATACAGGCTGCGATGGTGGATAACTCGGTTGAGGTTGATAGATAGGTTCTTGAGGATACACGGGCTGGGGTTGATGAGGTCTTTTCTGCGGATATATGGGTCTAATGGAACGATTAGGATTGCTTGGCTTTGGTCGGCGGGGTGGTTGATACGTAGGCTTAGGGGGCTGTGGATACACAGGTCTTGGTCTTCGATGTGGAGGTGGTTGGGGCAATTCCTGGGGAACTAAGATGATTTGTTGCTCTTGGGGATGACCTGAAAATAATAGAAGATAATTTACTCACCTGCTGCCATTTATAATTCATGAAAAGTAACAAAATGAATTATTTCTTCTTTTGCAGTAAACTACGAACCTTGATTAACTATGTATGCATTGGGATGATCTTGGTTGCCTTGGATTTGTTGGATGGTAATACCTTGAAGACCCGGAGGAAGGAGACCAGGAGGTAATTGGCTTAAATCTCCCACTGGGTTAGGTATAGGATAGTTATCAGGACTGAATGGTAAAAGACCTCCTGGTGCACCCCTTTGAGGCACTCTGCAACATCTACGTAAGAGGCCGCAACTGTCTCCCACGTTGTTCAAACCTATGACTCTGGCCATGATGTCTTCAGTGTACGGTGCAATGGTTTGGGATTCGGGACCCGATTCCTTTGCTTCTGTCTGCAAAACGTTTTAAATTATTTATTATTTTCTCGAGAAATTACGAGAATAAAATATTTGAAAAAACAATTATTTTGCCTTGGTGATATTCTACTTATCTACCGTGCAGCAAAAATTATTATAAAATGTGCTTAGTGTTAAGAGATTTTGCCAATCTAAATCTTTGGAAAACATTTTGATACTGAGCTGTGCTGTTCATTAGGATATATGTATCAAATGCATAACGTAAATGGTAGCAAATTCAACTTATGACATTAAGAAGAAACTTCGTGGATAAAACATTCGAGAAATTTCAGATGTATACGACTTACAACAAGTGCTGTTCCAACGGTCCCGTAGTAAGTCGGAGACGTTTTTACTGTTTGATATCTTTAATAATGTTTTTATAAGTCAGGCTATTATTTAACACTAACTGAAGTACCCGGAGTTGAACGGGCTGTATGCAGAGTGAAGAGGATTCCTTTAAGAGGAATGAGGATAGTTTTTTTCGCAGTCTCAAGTAGACAGCGATTTTCTTCTTATTTTGGTTCAAGTCGCGAAAAATTTTACCAAGTTTGAATAAAATTGTAGACTTTATAAGGTATTTCTCCGGCCTTCTTCCCATGCCTTCGTGGTGTAGTGGTCTGCATGCTCGACGCGTAACCGAGAGGTCCGTGGTTCGATTCCCGGCGAAGGCGCTGCTCATTTTTCATGTCTCCTGCTTCGTAATAACCTAATGTCTCTACAACTTTATTCAGAGAAGAAACAACGATTACTTTTATCGCACTTGTTTCCGAACTATTCACTAAAAACTGATAGAGAAAGCTATTAAGTTCTTCTTTAAAGGTTCTACACTGTTCTGAAAATTCTTCATTGTTTTAAAGAGTAAGCAAACACGGCGCTATTTAACAGTTTTAGTAAGAACTTATAGTGGGAATCCGAAAACATCAACGTGAACCTAAGGTGAGTGACGTGATTTTAGAAATGTTAATTTCACCAAGATCGGAATAAAACTGTAAATTTCTATGAATTATACACTCACAAATAAACGGGCAGTCTTTTTCACATATTGATATAAAATAGGTTTAAGAATATATGAACTTATGTAAGATTTATAAAGAATTTATTTGTATGCTTATACATATGCATTATTGAATACCCGTTTTACAAAACTGAAGACTTATCTTTCTCTTTAGATTAGTTAATACGAACTAAAATATATAAAAAGCGTTTGTTACGGATGAGCAATTGTTACTCATTTGGATTATTTATTGCAACCGGCAGTCGTTTCTTTAGTTATAAATTTCACTAATGTTGCTTTTTTTATAATCTGATATATTTTAGGATAACATCCGATTGCTTCTGGAATCTGCTTTACAACTTTGGCAGTGATCAATGTTTTTATCCATTAGTTCTTCGATTTGAAGTAACATTATACTTGAACGGCTCATGCAATTAGCAAAGCAAATCGCCTCTTCTTGCGGGATTAAGCAGAACATAAAATGTACGCAACAGGATTCAACAGAATATAAAAGTTATCCTTGGCTCAAACCCTTGCATTATGACAGCAATCACGGCTAGCAGAAAGCTAAAACCGATTTAGATAAATCTAGGAGTTGAACGAAAATAATTCGAGAGGGTTAGCGGTCGCTGCTAAAAGCTCTCCCTTAACTTCAAGAGCTCTGTTCTTATATGCGTTAATTAATTTACACCTGTGTGTCATCCGACGAAATTAGAAGTAACAATAAAGATAAAAAAGGTAAGAGGATGGATTAATAAACATAAAAATTCACAAGTGAAGTCCTTGCTTTAATTTCTAAAATGCTTCATATGTTCTTTTTAAGAAAATTGTTTTGATAGTGCATATGTTTTACGTCTCCAGATTATTCTATTGCTTACCTAAACTAACAAATAATGAAAAATAAGTAACACTTGTAAAGTTCACTCAGTTAAATTTTTCGGCACAGCGACATCTTAACGGTCACGCCTAGTTTAGCACATGATGTAGAAACTGGCAGTAAATTTGAATTGTTATAATCTTACTTTTTGGCCATCGTGAAAACAAAGTTGTAATACGTGACTATGGTAAGTTCAGAAATACTTGCATTTAAAATTAAATTCAGAACTATTTGGCATTCAGGGAAAAATAATGAGAATCCCCCTAAACTATATGAAAGGATTGAAAACTGATGTTTGAATAAGATCTTGCATTAAATACTTAAAAACTGCAAGCTAACATAACATATACATACCTGGTTACCAGCGCTTCTCTTAGACACCTTTCTTGCTGACCGTTCATCAATGGGATCCTTTTCTAGAGATCTGCCATAATTAGTGAGGTAACCATTTCTGCACAGGTAGAAAGGCACACAGATGCATTTGTCTTCTCCACCCTGGCCGTTTTCGTTGCTGAGGATGTAATTGCCGTTAGAAAGTTCATAAAGTGTTTCTTGGTCGAACTGCTTGCCTCCCGGTCGAAACTGCTTTGCAGTGGTGTCCTTTATCGGATGTCTCTCTTTTAATGGTTCCGGTGGATAAGGACCAGCTTGAGCATACTGGACATCATCGTCGTCGTCATTATTAGGTTTAGACGAAACAATGAAATGTCCTGCTGCCTGTGATGCAGATTTTGTCACGTCTTCGTTGTAGTATTGATCTTGCTGATTATTCCCTTGATACTTTTTGGAATCTTCTTGGTAAGTAGGACGCTTATGATATTCATCCGCGGAAATATAACGTACGAGTTCTTTCTCTGGAGCAATAATGTACCTTTGTTTATTTTGCTGATTGCCTGAATTCGAATTTTGAGAGGGAGGAATGTAGAAATCATGGTTGTTGTTATTCTGATGCGCATTTTGAAGCCTTGTTCCAAACACTTCCTGGTTATTGTCATCTATAGCCTTCTCGTATCCTTTGCGATGGTTTTTTGATGATTCTGAAGAAGGAAGGTAATAGTTTTGGGACTTAGTTTGCTCTTCTTTGTCGATAGGTTGAGGAGGATAAGGTCCGTTGTAGTACAGATCATCTTCTTCCACACGTTTCGGACTTTTCGCCTGAGATTTCTTACTGGACTCATCGTCGCTTTCCTTACCCGCAAAAGAAACGATGGGGATGAATCCTTGCAGAGACAGTCGACGGTTTCCAGGGTCATCGTTCATGATTCTGCCTTCCCTGACGTTGCCAATAGCATCCAAGTCTAAAATTCTCGCGCTTCGTCCTCTTGAAACATTAGCTGGTGCAAAATCGTCAGAGAAAAGTTCCGCTAAAACGGCACTCCTTCCGCTGGTTGCATTGGCTGGTAGGAAAGCATCGGAATCGAAAGCTCCCGGGGAAAATATCTGATTTTCTGTTTTATTGCTTGAGCCATTGTCAGTAGAAATGTCCGAAACTGTAGACGGCATCGTAGAGCTTGCGTTCTTTGGCGATAATTCATCTGCAGTTTGAGAATCTGTTGCATCGGTGGTTGAGTTCCAGAACCATTCTTTTGGTGTTTCTTGAGTACCTAAATGAAATAATGGAATTTATTAACTTGAAAACCAGGGAATATCATTTCAAGGATCGAAGTAGCAGTAATAAATAATAAAAGATGAAGAACTGCATTCATTGCTTTACTTATCGCTTGGTTTCATCATCAATAGCAGACATACTGAATTAGAAAGAAAGATTAAATAGATTACGCTCAACTGACGTGTGGAAGATAAA
Organism: Stegodyphus mimosarum; assembly: GCA_000611955.2. Taxonomy (NCBI): domain Eukaryota; kingdom Metazoa; phylum Arthropoda; class Arachnida; order Araneae; family Eresidae; genus Stegodyphus; species Stegodyphus mimosarum. The sequence continues at coordinate 909,942 of KK116500.1, forward strand.
AATACTTTTTTTCGGGGCTTTACTTCTTTTCAGGCTTTTTTCTTTTAAATAGCCAAATTTGTTCGTTAAATGTGAAAGATAAATATTTTGATTTTGCGCTTTGCTGAATGACAACGTTTTTTCTTTTAAATCGCTGAGCTTTCCCGTTAAATTAGAAACATTTATCTTAAGCTTTGCTGAATGGCTACACATTGCTTTTAAATGGCTGAATTTTGTGATTAAATTTGAGGCATAAATATCTTATGCTGTATTATTATCATACGAATTCTCACACAGTAATTTTTAAATCCTTGTCTTTGTTAGTAAAAAAATCATTTAATTCACATAAACAAACACGGAATAAATAAAAAACAGATTCAAAGTTCATATATTCGGATGGACGACTACGTGTGTTTAAAATCTGGTGATGGCTTTGCTTTTATTAGATGCGTGCAGATTCTACATTACGTAACAGCAGAGAAGTGCTTAACATTTTTACTGTTGCTGTTTCATAGATACAAATTTCATACGAAAATTTTATTTGTACTTACCACTTTCAAATTGTGAGATAGCTGCTGGCACGGAAACGACTAAACAGAGAGCCACAGCAAGGATTGCCTTCATCTCTTTGGTTTTAAAGGCCAGGTAAAGCCTGTAAAGAAAATAAATTGGGGTATAAATTCTTCGTAGGTTAAGAACGTGACCAGAGCATACCTGCCGGTTAGAACTAAATGATGACATTCAATATCTTAATAGCTTTCTTTAATCTTGAAATTAGATGTTTAAACATGTTAGAACAAAATTAAAGACACTTTTATAGTAAATTACAGCATATTAATGAAAACAAAATTAATGAGCAATGCAAAAAGGAATTACAGTCCTCAAACTTCAGCTTAAAGCATTCAAAAGAAACTTTTATATCAGAAATTTGAAAAAAAATTAGAAGCTAAAAAGCATTTTTATATTTATCGTAAAAATATTTCTTTCCTATTTTTAAATAAAAATAGCACCTACAAATGACAACTCACAGGCCAAATCTTAATCGCATAGTGATACGTTGGTAAACGTCCGCTGTTAAATACAACCAACTTGGTATATGTCCTGTTTGAAAGCGAAAATTTTTGTTTTGTATACTACATTTCTTTGGAATACAATTCGAATTGGTTGACTTCCAGCAGTGCGTACTACACTTTTCTACATCTTTCGAAACAATTCTATAACCGCCATGAGCGTCAGTACGCTTGTTGCCACCGCTCAGTTAACACCCCGCGCTTTAACAAGTGGTTTTCATGATTTTCGACTCAATGTTTGGTAAATTCAATAACAATGAGTTTCAGGAAAGTTAATGAGAAGAGCCCAAACAACGAAGAAAATTGTTAGGATCACCATGGAAGTAAATAACATGGTTACTGGAAAATACGAAGATAATATGCGCATTCAGGACTTCGTTATTTCATATGTATGCCGAATACAATGGTGTTTATGATTGTGGAAAACAAAGACGCCATTAAATCGGCAAAAGTCGCGAAGGGGATAAAATAATAAACTACCAAACAGAACTTTGAGGCGTTAAAAAGTGTTGAAAATGCTTTTGACTTGGACAGCAGAAAAACATTTATATACAATATCACGTACAGTGCTTTATTTTATACTCAATGCATATTTCCCTCACTGCATGTGTAGTTTAGTATTAAACAGTGTTACAATACTAGCACAAGATTTCTTGTATACGAGCACATTTATAGTTACCTTTTATCTCTTATTGGAAAAGTCCACTTAGTGTGTGTCCAGTTTGGCATAAGTCTAAGGATTTGAACGGATAAACGTAGACTGAGGTACCAACGTACTATTAAAACTACATCAAAAAGAATTTCGATTTTAAAAGCTCCAGCTTTTGTTTCTGCATTTCTTTTTAAACTTACAATGGCATAATGGCTATTTGATATTACAATGGCTATTTGCATAAAAATAAAAAGAAGAAAGAAATACATGAAGAGACTTAAAATCTGTAAGAAAGTAAAAAATTTCATTGTAAACATTAGATTTCATTCTTAAGGCAAACTATACTATATAAAAGAAATACAATAAGAAATTTTGCTTATGTAGGGTATGTACGACTTAGCTATACATGAGGCTTGTCATATTTATGGCATTCATTGGATAAAATAGAAACATTTCCAAAATATTATTAAGTGTTTAGATGGAAATGCACAGTCGTTAGATTTTCCGGATTAGGAGTCGTAAAACATCAATTTTTCTTCACTGTGATTCGAACAATTCCAAAGATTGGGAATCAAGGGATTTCCAATCTTTTATGCCTCGACCCCCTTTAAAAAAATCGGTTTCTTCATCTTACCTCTTACATTTTTCGCAATCATGCATAGCATGCAACATAATTATATATAAAAAAAAATTGCGTATACATAACTTAAACATAATGATTAAACTAAGAATAAAAATTTTTAAAGAGGTTTATTAAGCTTATGTTTTATTATTTTGCATTCTTATTATCTTTAATTTTTACAAACATAAACAAGTTAGCAGACACAAAATCACAGAATCTGATTGCCCCAAAGTTCGATTTTAATGAATTTGATGGCCACACTTCATGTATTTATGAAGTTTTTCGGATATTTAGCATAAAATTGCCACTTCATTCAAAAATATTCAAGTCCTTTCTTGTTTCCTGTAGTAAGTTATTGACTTTACAAAAGCCTGCTTCTACTGGTTAAAAAGAGGAAAAAGTCAATCATTTTAGTCCGGTAACAACTTAAATTTTGCTACATTTCTATCGGATGACTTTCACATTTCGAAACTTAGCATAGTTATGTATTTTTGAATAAGATTTGACTTATTTGTATGAAAAAGCTTTATATCAATAAACAAGTCATTATCAATGCACTTTTTGTAATCAATGGGATCTTGATTATGCAGGTTAATTGGTAATACATATTTCGTTATTGACCCCTTGACCCTCATAGACTTCCTTTTAAATTTTTATCGACTCTCTTGGGAACCCCTACTATAGTCTGTTATTTTAAAATAGGAACATCAAGGTAATTTTCCGCTGCCCGATGTAACTCGTAACCATGGAAACAGCAACTGTGGATAAAAAGTCCATTCACTAAATTTTTTCCCCCATTTCATTTCCGTGTAGCGTGTTTGGATTCTGCCTTAAATCAAATTTTTTTCTTAAATATTATTCCGTAAAAATAATAAAATAATAACGAAAAATAACGCACTTCGAAGACGCTAGAAATTGTTCCAAATAAATAATTGAGTATAATAAACAAACAAACAAAAAAAGGATACATTAATTATATATTTTATTAATAGCTGAAATTAAATCAAAGAAAACTAAAAAGTAATAAATTCCGCAAATGCCAAAAAAAAAACAATCATATGGGTATTCTACGAGTAATATGAAAGACATATCATTGCAGCCAGGCTGCGCTAGCCATAATAATAACTAGAGCAGCCCAAATACGTATTTTTCTACTTTTGAGAATAATAATATTTTGTAGTTTAAGTAATTAATGAGTCATATATTAAAATAGCTCATTAAGATAGCTATAAATTACTAACATTTACTGAGTTATAAATTTATATATTATGATTTTTCTTAACATGTTTCTATATATTATTTTATTAATTTCGACATATTAATTAATACTAAT